>JALIZF010001734.1:0-317500 GCA_029948255.1 Telmatactis stephensoni | reverse complement strand
AATTAACGTTGGATGAAGTTGATTTTGACGTGGTAAGAATTACTCAATCCAAATTAAATAAGAACAAGTTTGATGAACTGAAATCATAACTAAACATCTTAATTGTACCTTTTCCAAGGATAAGTGTGACGTGGCCAAAAAGAGGTGTCTAAAGGATGCCGGAGACGACATTAAGAATAAACTGGAATGTCACATGAAATACAGAAAATGTGTAGCAGGTCGACCACGACCTACTCGACCACGCCCATCCCACAGACCGCGTCCATCAAGACCGGCTTATTTTGTAAGCATCATTTCGATAAGTTATACTCCTATTTGATTACATGCATAGGCACAATTAAATAACACATTTTTATCGTTTTAGTGACATATGATAGGACAAATACACTGCTCTATATATCTAATGTTTTAAATGGATGATTATGCCTAAAAATCATTTCTAAAGTTGTAATATGTTCAAACTCGTCATATTTCTTGGCATACTATTTTCTGAGACCACCCCACTCCGAAAAACTCATGTATGGAAGCTGGTCAAAAATTAAAGGAATGTCAAAATTTATGTGTTTAGCGACAAAACTAAGAATAGTGCAGATTTCGTATGAGTGTGAAAAGGCCGCGGCACGGTCGCGGCGCGGTTACGGCAGAATTTTCGAATGCTTTGATAGGAAACACGGCACTGACACGGTCACGGCACGGCACGGTCCTTTTCACACTCATACGAAATCTGCACTAGTATTTAAACAATACGCCGCAAGTTGAAGCCCATGTTCTGAACAGAACATATATATAACGGTGGAGTGCACAATACAACCCTTACCGTAGAAAAAATAAGCTGTTCCGCAAACACATTTTTAAACGGTAATTCATCAGTTAGGCAGTATAGAAATGTTTGAAATAAGTTATTTAGCCATAGCGGTCTATATAGAAAATAGGAAGAGTTGTATAAGATGTTGCATTTATTCTTTATACACTCTTTAACCACAAAATGTTACTTTATCTCATTAACCGACTGTACTTTTCTACACATCTAATGTATATTTACTATTTAGGTCAAATGTAGGAAAGAACAGTCCATATGCTTGAAGAGCGCTAATAATATAAAAGATAAACTTGAATGTGCTGTTAAATTTACGCGGTGCCTAAGAGATAACCGTCCTTCCATGGATGTGAAGCGTCCACCAAAATTGCTTGATTTTGTGGTAGGTATATACAGCTTGTATTCGATCGACCCGTATATAGTGTATAGATACATTTAAGGGCTGGAGACTTGTGTGAGTAATTTGGTAAACAGAAGCCAACAGTACGCTAGCTGTAGAGAATAAGAGAGGAACAATGACCTCGACACCTGAGACTTGATTAAACATTAAAAGAGTTGAACTGTGCAGGAAAAAGAAATATTTTTCATCTAACACTTCAGACCTTGATAATCCAAATTTTAGACGCTTTTTTTTTTAGAAATTCAATTCTTTTTTAGAAAAAGAAGTATATATTGAAGTTTAAAGAGCGGAATTTTTGATTACGTCACTAGTTTAGATTTATAAACTAATAAAAAAAGTTTCCTTCCATACATCCAAAGCCTTAAAATAGACATCTTGTTATTCATTTGCTTTAGCTAAGGGTTCCGCTTTACATATATTTTCGCTTAGAACGTAAGCCCTGCTAAATATGTCCACTTCGAGATTTTCACGATGCATGGAAGAAAATGTTGTTAATTTGTAAACCATTAAATGGTGAATTGAAATTTAAATGTAATTGCAAATTGTTCTCCATTAACTTTGGACCAATAATCGTGATTATTCTCGTAACTATAGTAATGAGCTCAAGTCGTAACTATAGTAAATTATGTGCAGTATTTTAAATATAATTCCCGAGGGGGGGGGGGGGGGGACTCCCATATATAAGAGGACGGGGATGCTCGTCGGAAATTTTGAAAATGACCCCTAAAAGGTACCTGAGTGGGAGTGGCAACAATTCATTTCTACCCCTAAAAGGTACCAATTCAAAAACAATAATAAAGAATTAAAGTAATAAAACATTTTGTTATCGATGTGCTTTGAAGATTCAATTCATGTCATCGAAATCGTCCCTTTCATGCCTATTTTAGGTAGTTTATTTACTCCAAAACAGTCCCTAAAAGGTACCATCTATGTCTTTGGTAGTCCACTTAAGTCTGAGACACCCTAAAAGGTACCAGATGGCAGATTTTGACCCCTAAAAGGTACGACGAGCATCCCCGTCCATTTACGATCGGAGTCCCCCCCGGGATAAAATTTGAAACAACTCAGGGCAGTATTCAAGGGGGGTGCACTAGGTTTAGTTTATTAGCTTTTGCTTCCAATGAAGACAGGGACAGCACAACAGCTTTCGCTAATTACTGTGGGCCCTGTATGCACGTGCACCCCCCTGAAGAAGCCAAAAGCCCACTTATGTATAATCGCACTAGCTCTCATTGAGCAGCAGTCTTAGACATAGTTCCATTTCCATTCCCTATGCAACAACATTTTAAATCAAGAAATATGCATTATAACCGACGCGATGTTTTCATCAAAAGCATGAATGTTTTAATCAAAGGATTTTCCAATGAGCTTTTATCATGTAATTCCAAAAGTCACAGTACAGAAATATAATTACCATAGCTGGAAAGAGCACGTCAAAATTAGTAAAACTGTGAAGTTTGAATGAAGTAACTTTCAAACTCACGAAGATATGAATTTTCTGAAATCGAAATTTTGTATGAAAACACTCGCTGGTAGGCAAGAGATGCCTACCAGCAAAGGTTTTCTTACAAATTCACACTTTTCAAAAATTCATATTCACTCGCGAGTTTAGATTTAATTCCTTCAAACTTCACTGTCTTGCTAATTTGAACATGCTCTTTCCAGCTATGGTAATTCTTTTTCTGTTTAACGAATTTAAAAATACCTGATAAAAGCTCATTATTGACAGGTGGTGCGCGCGGGGACCGGAAAGGTTTATTCACAATGATTTTCCAACATTCAGTTTATCAGTGTTTTATTTTTGTCTAAAGGTCAAATGTAGAAATAAAAAAACAGAATGTCTTAAAGCCGCTGATGATGACCGAGAGAAAATTATCCGATGCCTTTTGGCCTTCCCAAAATGTCTTTTTAACATTCGTCCATCTGGAAGACTACGCCCATGAATACTATGAACAGTAACAGGGTTCAAAGAAGAAACATTCAAAACGATAACAATAAAGTTAGAGCGATTAACTGCAAATAAAAAATAGTTTGAGAGCATTAAAGCACTTGTGTGAGTGTTTTGTTGTTGTTGTTGTTTTCTGAACTGGGGGACTGTAGAACTAATCCTCTTCTTAATGAAAGTTTTTCTCCAATGAGCAATTTCGAGCAAATTCAAAATCGTTCAGATACTATAGAACTGCGCATCAAAAATAGATTTTGCGGTTGACTGGAAAAACTCTCCAGTGATAAGAGGAGACATATATGTGTCAATGATCTGCGAGACTTTTAAATCAGCCCGTATTCTAGCCTGAACTTCGGTTTTTTACATACCTTAATTCAGCTGAGCATGAACACGAGTGTCATGAAAAAGTGTACTATTTATTACTAAAGTTCTAAAGAATGAAGCTAAGTTGGTCAGTGACCACCGCAGGAAACCCAACATTTACAGGTACGGTCTGCGGTCACGTCTGCGTGACGCTTTGCGTGATGCTGATTTAAAAAATGAAAGAGACTGGGAACGAGTGACCTGGAAGCTTATGAAACAGCCGGGAATTTTGGACTTTGCAAGTGCTATTTAGTTTGTCCAAAAATGTCTAATTATACCAATTTGAAGGAGGATAAAGACACTGATTCAGCATCAAGCGAACAGCTCTCTCCGATCCCAAAAGAACTAGCTGAAAAGCTGTTTGGTTTTAGTGTCTCTCAAGCCATCATAACAGGCTTCAACCTCGGAGTTTTCGAACTGCTACATAATCCAAAAGCTCCTAAGACAGCTATAGAAATATCAGAGCAAATTAAGACAGATAAAGATGCCACGGAAAGACTTTTAGATACCCTGGTCTCATTGGAACTGTTGAAAAAAGAAGAGAGGGATTTCTTGTATTTTTACAGCAATACAACCATGGCTGACAAGTTTCTTGTACAAAGCAGTACAAACTCTATCAAAGGAGTTATACCTATGATCGAAAAATCTTACAAACTTTATGGAAACTTAGAATATGCAGTTCGTGAGGGCTCAAATCAGTGGAAAAGGAATGGTTTGTTGTACTGGCTTGTATTCATGTTGATTGATTTGTATTCATGGGTGCACAATTGGCTGTTCCAACTTCAATTGGTTAAACAACCTTTTGCGTGGGACATGTTTTCATTTATTTATGCCACTAAACGTGGGTTGAAGATTTTCCTTGAGGGTCTACGAGGGACCTGCAAGCCTGAAGCTGAAAACCTGATGTCTGCTTTTGATTTGAGTAAATATTCAAGCATGTGTGATTTAGGAGGTATGTGAAACCCGGGGTGAGGGGGGGGGGGGGGGGGGTGGCTTTTAAATCAGTGATCTGGTGGTACCTTTTAGGGTGTCTCAGACTTTAGTGGACAGTACCAGAGACCTAGCTGGTACTTTTTAGGGACTGTTTTTCGGTAAATAAAATACCTAAAATAAGCATTACTGGGACAATTTTAATGATCTGACTTGACGTGTCCTTTGAGCACATCCATAAAGGACTTTTTATTTTTTTGGATTCTTTAATTCTTGTTTTGAATTGGTACCTTTTAGGGGTAGAAATTAATTGTTGCCACTCCCACCAGGATAGGACTTGGGTACCTTTTAGGGGTCATTTTCAAAATTTCCATGGAGCATCCCCACCCTCTTATATATAGGAGTCTTCCCTGGGTGTGAAACATTTTATTAAAGTGGTTTTCATTAACCCATGAACAAAGTGTATTAGTTAGAGTGTAATTAGTCTTCACAACTTGTCTCCCTCCTGTATTTCCGACATGATCTCTCATTATACTCCATCAAGACACCTGTGTTCTTCATCTTGGTTTGTTGCTCAAACACAAAAACTATTGTCTCATTTAATCCTGTGGTTACCACTCTGACTTTATTATAAATACAATAGATAACAAAGGAACATGCGTGCACTATAATAAATTTGAATTCTCGCGCAAGCAATCTTTTGTAATCACTGATGAAGGCCAGAGTCAATGGCCGAAACGTCTACAATTAAAAGAAAAAATCAGAGACAAAATCTTTAAAAACTTTGAAGATAACAAAGGAATCAGACTGTAATAGTGCCTAATACTCTTAAGTGTATTTCAGGGGTTTATGAAAACCACCTCATTCATATATAAATATTAATGACTACAATAGCAATGCATGGGGTTCATATAAAGGGCCAGGTACTGGACAAATTGATTGACTTTGAACACAACTTTGCTGGTTTCTGGGCTATTGTTTTGAGAAACTCAAACCAACTTCTAATAATAAATATGTAGTCTTAAAATTGCCCTGATGTCACAGCCAGATGCTCCCCAGTTTGAAATCTTAATGAACTCCCTGCAATAGTACCTCTATTTAGCACACAAAACCCTTTATTAAGCTCTAGCAAGCTCAACCCTGTCCTGGCAAAAAATATTTCTACAATTAGTGTAAATTGAATCTGGATCTATTCAGCATACATCTTTTTAATCAACTTTAAGCAAATACTGGGCAACATGTTTGTTCTTTATAATAGAGGTACATGTATTCTGCCTTTGATCTTAACAGCATCAGACTTTTTTGCATTTCTAGCCTTTCAATGGCAGCTAAAAATACTTTGTTGTGCCTAATAAATTCTTTTCAACTAAATACACCTCTGAATTCTAAGGGTACATGTGATGAAAGGAAACGTGTCTAAATGCCTTAGCCTCAGTGTCATGCACCAAGGGCTTTCAATTGTCACTGATCATTGAAAATAAACAAACTGAAGTGTATTTATTTAGATAAGTGTACTACATTTGTACAAAAATTGTGCCCTGATACATGTACATGTATATCCATTCAAATCACAATGTCAACAGCTCACACAGCTATTCAGCTTTTATGAAATTAGCTTCTATAAATTTTGTTTCAGGAGCCAGTGGTGACTTGGCCTTTGCTGCAAGCAACCTGTATCCTAATATGACCATCACTGTCTTTGATCTACCAGCAGTCATTGAATGTGCTTGTCGTCCTTCAACAGATGACTGCACTAGTTGGCACAAGGTTTGCTTCAGGTCTGGAGATTTCTTTAAAGATGAGTTACCCAAGGCAGACCTATATGTGCTCACTCGTATTCTACAAAGTTTTGATCAGGAAAACATTGAGATGTTATTGAAAAAAGTTTATGATAAACTTCCAATAGGTAAATCTGTATGCAGAAAGGATAGGATATTTAATTCATGTGTTTGCAAATAGATTCCATTTTTCCCTGTGTCTGTACTCTAGTACTCTATATGTCAAATTGTGATAAGGACAAAAAGTATGCCACTGAACAAATTCGTGTTGGATCTATGACTGTTGTTCATACCACATTTTCTTCTATGCATCCCTAGGGGGAGGGGGGTACTGTCTATTTAAGGGTGTGGATGCCCATCACAAATTTTGAAAAATGACCCCCAAAAAGGCACTAGTCAAGAGTCTTAATCCAGGTGGTCATGGCAACACATGAATTTTACCCTAAAAAGGTACCAACTGAAAAAGCAAAAAAAAAAAAAAATTTGGAATGAACCGAAAATATGTAAACTCCTTTATGGACTGACAAAAGTCAGATTATTACTACCGTTATCGTTGAGGTGCAACCCATGAAGTTCAAAGTCTAGTCTGGAAACTAGCATTCTCACGGACGTCAATCAAATCACTCAACCAAAACAAACAGCGGTTTTGACGCTGAAACCAGGAAAATATCTTGTAATACAAAATTTAAGCTTTCTAAATGAAAGTAAAGCTTTTTCAATAAATACCAGTCAGTTTTTTTCTTATTTGAGAGTAAAATTGTCCATTATCTCACTGGGGTAATTTGATTGACGTCCGTCAAAATGCAGTCTCAATGCTTGTTTTCAAACGAGATTTTAAACTTTGCAGGTCGCACTTCAACGATAATGGTAGTAAAGCTGCAACTCTAATTCTTATCTCAGGTATCTTATTCATTGAAAAACAAAAATAGGTACCAGCTTTGTCTGTACAATACAATTAAAATTTGAGATGCTCTAAAAGCTGCCTGGTTTTGACCCCTAAAGGTACAGTGAGCATCTCACTGCCCTTATCCAAAAGTCCCCTCTCAAGGTTCATAGCATGTATAAGAGTACAGAGTCCCATGAAATATGGAGTCTAATTTATCCAGAAACAAATTAGAGTGTGCATAACATTCAATGATGTCACCAATGCATGTATTTTGTAATTGCACAGTTCTTGACCAATCAGAACACATATAATATACCAATGAAAATGTAAACACATTTATCTCACACCATAGAAAATACAGCCAATCAGAAAGCAGGAAAGCCATTGTATATTCGTCGGTATTCCACTCTTCCTTCCCATCATGCTTTGTATTTTCTATGGTGTGGGATAAGATAGTTATACAATGGTTTCTCGTAGCATACCATGAATATCCCACTTGTCACTTGTATTTTCTTGGTATCAGTATCTTGCCTAAAGGCTTGTGTATATATTGCTAGAAAATGAAAACTGATTTGGGATATTCCGCATGATATTCCACTCAAAACCATTTTATAACTAGTATTTACTGAAATTTATTTACCAATCTGTGCAATGTAACCTATTTTCTTTTGTCTAAAGGTGGCGCTGTACTAATCTGTGAGAAGGTTTTAAATGATGATAAATCGGGTCCATTACTTGGTAATCTCTCATCACTGTCTATGCTTGTCGCTGGTAACAAGGGATCCCGAGAGAGGTCTGGAAAAGAATATGAAGAACTACTGTTAGGTGCAAGATTTTGCAATGTGAGGATTAAGCGAAATGCTGGAACATTCATGGATGCAATTCTTGCTGAAAAAGCATGACATGACAATATCCCCAATAACAGCAACAACAAAAGAAACAACTTTTTGATAGAAAATGTGTTCAATTAGGTTGCTAAGCTGTGCAGGGGAACAAGAAAAAAAAAAGCTGAGTGACCATATTTACCACATGAGTTTCCGCACTGTAGCTAGGTGGTAGAGCATCTGAACTGGTATCCAGAAGCTAGGTCACAGGTTTGATGCCAGTCAGGTGATTTTTTCCCGAGTCTCCTGCACAGCTTCTGCTAGCGATTGAGTATATAGTCGATTGAAGAAACGTTGTCGGGTCTAAAAACAGAACATAGAAGCTGAGACCGAAATGGTGCTTGGGATGTCAATAATAATATTCTGATTTATTCATTTACGCTTTGCCTGCGATGCAAAATGCCAAAAGCATGTTCAGGACCTGGGTTGGCTTCGATTTTTTATCGGTTGCAGCTTAAATGAATAAATCAGAATATAATTATTGACATCCCATGCACGGCATTTCCGTCTCAGCTTCTATTTCATTAGACCCGACAACGTTTCTTCAATTGACTATATATACAAATGAGTCTTCTGGGCAGAGTTTTGAGCGCATTTGTACGCGTTTTCGGAGATTCTTTTGTGTCGCTCTTTTTCACTGGAAACTAGCTGGCAAACTGACGTACGTAGAGAAAATGGATGTCCGCCAAATTATCAGTAGGGAGCACCACAACCACATTCACAGATAATCAGGCAATATAAAAGTCCATGGCGAAAAGATTCCCACTTTACTGATATCTTTACAGAAACGATAGGCTTTTGAACCATGAAGGAATCCTGCACGAAAAAGTTAACTAACATTGAAAGGTAATAAAAAGTCATTCACTTGTGTATTCCCTGTTTATCTTATTTAGAAAGTTTTGTCTTTTTATTAACCGAATACCGTTTTTGTCCTCACGACAAATGACTACTTGCTCGCTTTTCTGTGACTTTGCAAATAAATCGACCATAAACGAAAACACAGGGCCGAAAACAAAGTAACATGTTTTTTCACTTTAGATTACTTCGTTCTGACATTCTATCTGAATATAGTTTAGTTATATCTTAGCTAGTTTGGGCTTGAAAGCCATTTTTTTTACTTTTTGAAGTAGTCCGTAGATGTAGGTGATTAGTCAACTCTGCAATCAACATTGCAAACAATTCTTAGCTTAAATGAACATTTTATGTGTTCTTTTGTATAAATACCACTTTTTGCAACACTTGATACTAATCTCGCAATCTGATTGGTCGATTAGAGTGTCAATAAGAGCACAGACATTGCTGACGCGTTTCGGCGCGGGCGCTCATTCCGTTGCCCCGTTTGATAAGGATTTTTAAACTTTTATCTCAAATGTATAATTGTTAGTTGTAACAAACGAATGCATTGAAGATGGTTTTGAGTTGTCTGTCCTCTTATTGACACACTTTTGACGTCATAAAATCTTCAAAACTCAAGTGGAATCACAAGCGCAGCGAAAACTCAAAACCCGCATCTTCAATTTGTTAAACACTAGTAGTGATATTTACGGCAAATATAACTACAAATTATGTTTTATACATATAAAGTTGTTAATAATTTGCACATCACGAATTCATTATTAGAAGGAGAGTAGAGCAACCAAATGCCGGTGAGATTTGCATTATAATACTAGTAGATTTTAACTAATACATGTTGATTTTGATGTTTAATGAGTTTAAAAGCGTTCAAACTTGGCTTCAATTCATTCAATAGTTTTGTTCTCTTGTTCTTCGCAAATGTTGAATCAGAGGAGTTGAAGCCGTTTGCCACCCTCTTTCAACATTGTTGGCTAAGCGCTTGCGCTCCAATCCGTCCTGTAGTGTTTCAACACGGTTAAAAGGAGTGGCAAACGGTTTCAACATTGCCATTCAAAAAAATCCGCGAACAGATGTTGAAAGGAAAGCATTGTTGAGACCGTTTGCCACCCCAACGCTCAACAGCGTTCGACAAAATCGAACAGATGTTCAGAGGCAAATGTTGAAGTCGTTTGCCCGGGCCTTTACGCCATCAAATGCTCAAAAGTTTTAACTTTGAAGAACCGAAATGTAATCAATGGAGAAATAAACATGCAAGGCGTAAATTAAAAAAAAACCAAATGTTAACCAATAATTACTGACATGCATGCCCACTTTAGTTACTGTAGAAAAAATGAAATTTCTTTCAAAAGCAAATAATTGAATCAGCTAGTTTCTAATTATAATTGCATGTCCTTCTTGCCGAACATAAAAAAAACCGCGAATTCAAGTACGTGTATCCAACTGTTTGTCAATTCAATTTAGAAAAAAAAAATTTTAAGAGTTCAATAGCGGTTTCTAAAAAGAGTTTTCCAATTAAAAGATACCTCAATCAAAACACAGTGTGTGGTAAGTCACTATTTACCGGAAATTCGAAACAATTTTTGAATTTTACCTTGCTCCATCGCTCATCCTTGGCATTACATTGGACAATCTGTACACAGCGGTTCCACCGTTAACGTAACAAAATTTGAGCTTAAAATTTCATCGTCCAGAAACTAGTCTGATAAAATCTCTACTACTTGGTAAAAATCCTTCAGATCTTTCCAATCACTTTTCACTTTGACCAGTACCAAGTCGTTATCTCCCGGCTTACGGGAGAAATGGAGCAAGCTGAGGTTGTCTTTGCAGTTTTGTATTGCGTTGTTGTTGTGTTTAATGTGACAGGCAACTCCCTTGTTATTTTATATTATCTCAAGGAAGCAAGCGATCACCCACAGACTATCTGCTTTTGAACTTAGCCATAGCAGACCTGACATGCGGAATTACTTTTGCACCTAATTTCTTTGTCATGCCATTTCTGCATAAATTTGATGAACATTTTAAAAACAACGTTATGCACATATTTATCGTCGGCACTTCCATTGCAAGAATCGCTACAATGTCTTCCATTTTTACGATGATGACTTTATCGTTGGAGCGATATTTTGCAGTCTGTCGACCGCACAGCTTTAAGCGATGTTTCTCCAAGAAGAACGTCAAGATTTCTCTTGTGGTATCCTGGGTGTTATCCGTAATATTTTTTATCCCCATGTACGATATGTATGGAAAAACGTCCAAGATATACTCAGTCGTGAACATGTGTTTTTATCTAATGGTGCTGTTGTTTCTAGTCGTGTTGTCTATCAAGATCTACCTGTCACTGTGGTGCAAACACACTGTAATCCAACCCACTGCATTAAGAGAGATGCAGGAGGCGATGAAGAAGAAAAAAGTCACCACCTCTATTTTAGCTGTTATTTTTACATTTATTATTTGTTATATCCCCTTCGTTATCGTCTACATCCTCACAGAATATCAATTTTCAAGCAAAAATTTGGCATTATTACTACACCAAGGAGCAACACTAGGTCTGTTGATCAACGCTGCGTTAGACCCGTACTTGTTCAGTTTCCAAAACTCAAGGTTCAAAGAACTGCTAAAGAAGATGTTTTTCTGAAAAACCAGTACAGAAGAGACATCCCTTAAACTCTAGTGAAAAGTGGCAAACAACTTGCAGAATATGACTAATAGATGATATATTAAGGCTTACATGAAGGAACTAAAGCCGGACACAGAGAACTCCACACCTGTCTGAAACGTCTGAAACGATATCTGCTTTTTCTTCTTCAAACGAAAACAGATATAAATTTGTAAAACAAACTGATTACATGATTGCATGGTCTAATTAATAAACAACTTTCTGGGGCCCTGCTCTCACCTCTATAGAGAAGTTTGGCTTTTCTTCGATATCGAGATAGATCTTTTTATTGCTTTTTTGTTTACTTTTTATTTTTTGTACAGCTTTTTAAATAAAGATGTTTTTTTAATAAAGATACTGGCTCTTTAATATCAGGTTCACATATTATTATTTAAGGAGGTTTCCTACAATTTCTCTAGGCCTCGACCGGTCAACTTGAAACGGCTGTAGTTCTTACATGAAAGCACCCACAGTTATGATCTTTCGTCCACTTACCACATAAAGACTGAAGTTTTTAATGCTAGATGTTTTGTTTACATCGAGGTTACCATAGCGACGAAACTATGACGTCACCGTTTTAGATCCCAAGCAATTTTACGCGTTTTTCGACCTGAGCTTTAATAATGTATTTTTAAATTCGTGAAAATAGAAAAAGAATTATCATAGCTGGAAAGAGCATGTTAAGATTAGCAAGACAGTGAAGTTTGAAGGAATTAAATCCAATCTCGCGAGAATATGAAATTTTGAAAAGCGTGAATTTGTAAGAAAATCTGTGCTGGTAGGCATACAAAATTTCGATTTCGGAAAATTCATATATATCTTCGTGAGTTTGAAAGTTACTTCATTCAAACAGTTTTACTAATTTTGATGTGGTCTTTCCAGTTATGGTAATTATATTTCTGTACTGTGACTTTTGGAATTACATGATAAAAGCTCATGATTTTCTAAACAAAATGAGCCATGCATCAATTCATCTTCGTTTTGCTCATTTTTACTCTAAAAACAATATCAAAGCTAGAAGAGATGACGTGAAAATGTTTCATGGTGAAAAACTCAATACAATAATTACAAATAATTTACTACTTTCTCTGAAACATATTTCATTTAAAAAATTTTCTTGGCGTCTTTGTAATGAGTTTTCAGTCAAAAATAAGCAGCTGTTGTTTTCCATAGCTGTAGCAATCCTCTGCAAGGCTATTTCTCTTATTTATGGAGCACTGAATTTAATTTTTTGTCACTGCTGAAAATTATTCTAGTGTTGAGTTGCAAAGTCTCCTGTCTATTAGTAAATGATTCTTCTCTAGCTCTAAAACTTATTCTTCACTGATCCTTATGGTAGATCATACAATTGATTGCTAACTTTCAATTAACTTTCGCTGTTGTAAAAGTATCGACAAAGAGGCTTGGATCTGCAATATGGTTTCCGAAAAGGTCACTCATCATATGCTGCACATCCAGATGTTCCTATTATAGAAAAATACACTTTCAAGGATTGCAGAAAGGTTCTAAGTGTTATCGTATCATGAAAATCTTTTTCTCGAAAGTGGAACTTCGTGTTGTTCAATATCCTTTTTTTTTTTTCATTTTCAGAATAAACAAATGGGACTCCAGCTGCGCCACCGCCAAACTTTTTTTATCCCCCGCATGATTATAGACCAAATTGCATTAAGTGGTTGAACAATTTCATTCACACATGCGCCAGATGTGTTTTTGTGTTTTCTCTTTATTTGAATCGGCTTTGGTTGTTACTTCTCTGCCATGTTTGTAATAACGACGAAAAGCAAGTCAGTTTTAAGCCTGGCTGTTATTATTTTGGTTCTAAGTCTAAAGACCACAGTGTCTTACAAAAACAAAGATCACCATGGAAATAATACGATGAAAACTTTGTGTGCAGGTCAGGAGGTGTACTACGGTGAGAAAAAAAAATCAATTTGTAAAAATACGACTGAAAAAGGTTCCCACTGAACATGTCCTCAGAACACCTAGATATAGATCGACATAATGTGTTCAAGCAATAGTACATTCAAAGTCAGTAAAACTGATGCAATTGTAATATCCGAAGAGAATTTACTTTTCCCGGTTTCTAATTTGCTTGAACAATAGATTCAGGGCAATGCAAGGCTGGAGTCACGTAAATTTTCAAAAATATAATTCATGTGTGTTACGTGTTTGAAAACTCCAGCCTTGGCGTGAATCTATTGTTACATGATCAGCCATGCGAATTCGGAAAAGGCCTCTGGATTGCGAATAGTCTTTTTAAATTCCTCTCCTTATCCCGTCACCTTCCTTACGTCGCACAGTTTCCATGAAATTAGTCTGTCAGAAGTATAAGAAGGAAGGAGAAGAAGTAGAGGGGAAAAAAAGAACTTTTCACACTCAACAAAGAGAATGGTAGCTAAATCTATTTTTTTCCATTTCGTTTTAAGCAAGTTTATCTCCACCAAAGATGGACAACAACAGGAATATTTATCATCTTATCGTGGGTATAGTTACTATGGTTTCCATCCTTAGCAACACCCTCATTATTCATGTGGTTAGGATCAACCTGCACATGCGCACTACGACCAACTATCTCATCGTCAACATGGCGTGCGTTGACCTTTGGGAAACAATTATTACTGGTGTTGGATGGAGTATTATTCTAGAGAGGGGCCATCTATGGGACATAAATGGAATATTTGGAGTATTCTTGTGCAAGATTTATTATGGATTTTACTATGCTGCCATGCTTTGCTCTGTGTTTAGTTTAGTTGCTATAACAGCTGACCGATTCTTCGCAGTCATTTATCCTCTCAAGTACAAAGTGCATTCACCATGGACCAAATTTACTATCCCTGTTATTTGGCTTGCATCCTTTGCTGTCCCTGCAAATCTGATATTCCACAAGATTTATTTGTGCAATTTGCCAGAACTCAATAAAACGTATTGCAGTTTATCTCAGTCAAAATTGGACGCCATTTTGATTCTTTGCCTAGGATATGTTTTGCCACACGTTACCATGGTGATCCTATATATAGTTATTGGCTACAAACTCTGGACGAGACGAGTTCCAGTAGAGCATACCCAAAGAGAAACAGTTGCCCATCAAACTGCCAAGAAAGTAACACGCATGATCGTCTGTATTCTCTTGGCATTTGATATATGTTGGAGTGTAACCTTTCTCGGCAACATTTTTCCGTTTCTGATTAATGGAAGTTCTTTGATTTATAAATATGTTAATTATTTGTCAGGTTTAGCTTATGAGATGTTACTGATCTCTAATGGGGTATTTAATGTTTTGATCTATACCATATTCAATGAAAACTTTAGACGCGCATTTGGACAGGTTTTGATCTGCAAGCCGTTTAAGGCAGGTTTGAATTGCATTCAAAGCGTATTTAGGAAACAGAAAGTGAGAGGAGGAAAGAACAAGGACAATCTGGAAGACTTATGTACCACAGGAATACCAGTAGAACTGCAGATTAACACAAACCAATAGAAAAGGCATTGACTGAGAAATGGAATGGAAATCGCTCGCTAACAAAAAAAATAAGTTTTTGAATTGTTGATTGCAGTCCAGTGTTCAGATTAGTACTCTGTGCAGCAATAGTTTTTTAAATGTCTTCATTCTTTAATTTATTGATTCTGGATAAACTTACAACTTACATACAGCAATAGTTAATATACGTTATATATCGAAAATACGAAATGTTTGTCCAGTGGTTTTTGCAATAATGCATATGCTGACCAGATTTAAAGATTGCCATACATCAATTGTACGCCCCAATTGCATTTCTGGACAGCGTGGTATTTTGCCTCCTGTGGTGAGCTTCATTTGGCGTCAGTATAAAATATGGCCGTCAGTCATGTCTGGAAGAACCTTGCAGTGTAGTCTCGTTAATTGAGCCACATGGGGGTGTATACCGTAAACTGACGCTTATACCCCAACCCCGCGGTTATATGCTTAACTTCCTGTAAACAAAAGCAAACAAAAACATACATCCGATTATAAGCCCTCCCGGATACAAATCCCTCTCTTTCAAATATTGAAATTAATTCGATTTATTATGACGTTTTAAGGCATAATTATATAAAAACCAGTAAGCTCATTTTCAAACGTTTTTAATACCGATCATACCCCCTACCTACCCCCCCCCCCCAACACACACTATATATAAGTCCCCCGATATTGTATTACCCGGCATCCACAACCTCTTTCAAACCTCTTTAAATACGAAGTTAATAAGCCCATGCAGCTCTTTTAAGCGGCACGCAGTTTACGGTATTTCGGAAGAATTAAACCATCCATTCACATTGTAATAGTACCCATGCTCACCCAATCAATTTTGCTCATAGATATTACCATTGAATAGAAAGGGCGTTTTAGTACATGTATCATAAATGAGCTTTTTTAGAGTCTTTTTCTTTAGGATAGTTGCGATGACTTTCTTGTTATATATCTGATCCAAGATAATCTGGATTGTACGGTCCAGTGGGACATTAATCGGTGGGGAGGGATTCCACTTCAAAAGACTGACCATGGCATGATTCTTGATTCTCTCAGCCATTGAAGACATTGAAGCATAGAGTACTCAAGCCGTGACGTCACGTTGTTTAGGCGACACAAACCAAGATGGCGTCGTATCGTTAAGTTCTTTCTTCACTGAAGAACAGAAATCAATATCAAGAGGCGAAAATCATTACCAGTCAGGACACGTAGAAAGTTTTTGTTATGATCAGGGTATTTTAAGAGGGGAAGTGCGAGCAAGCATTAAGAATAAAGTGTACCCTATATCACGGAATGACGGAATGGCGGAATGGCGGAATGGCGGCCGGAAAACACCTCCAAATCCTAAAAGGCGGAACGACGGAAATACCCCCGAATACTAAAACGCGCGGAATCAACAAAATCACAAAAATTAAAAACAAATTTAAAAAACTAAACTAATATAAACATATCTACGCATAGTTCAGTTTTGATTATAGTATCATCAGTTACACTTGGCGTTTAGTTCATTCACGCCACTGATGTTATATTTAGACTTCCGCCGGGTTTTTTTACTGAAAGATATTGATTGTTTAGAAACATGAGAACCTAACTGCTCATTACGATAAATAATAAGAAATATACTCTAGCAATAAATGATCATTTATCACAAATCCTCCATCCTTCCGTATATATTTATCAAGTGATAAATTCATTAATTCACGATTATGCAAATTATGTCACTCACTCTAAACTTCTGGTCTCGATATACGGTGCGAAGTTCCGTTACAATAATTTTCGATGATTTGTTCCTACAGTATAGTACTCGAGAAGCTTTGAACGTAATGTACATGTAACTGTTGTAGATTTGTGTACAAGCAACAATTTTTAGGCACATGATCTCAGCTCGGTAAAAATTGCTCGATAATGACCTTAACTTACTTCGTGCTCTACACGGGTCTACACTCCGGGAAGATTGTACGTGTCGGATGTTAGGCGAAAATGCTAATAGATAATTTCTTATTCCTTGCCACATATTGTATTGAACTACTCTCAGCTCCCTAGCTCATGCACCTTGGAATATGATTTTCATTGCATCTGCTTTGAGCTGTTGTACACTCGGACCGTAAAAACTTTTCCATGTCATGGAATGGACTTTGTAGTCGCTTTCGTCAAGCAACAAAAATCGTCGCAAGTCCAACATCAACGAGTCGTCCAAGCATTTAGTGTTTGTACTCTATCAGCACGAGAGTAAATGTTGAAATAAAAAGCATGAAACGAAATCATAGTTTGAGTACGAACTGCCGCCTGCCGAAACGGGCCTCGAGTAGAACAAACAATGCTCGGCACTGAAATAATTTTTTTGTAATTTTTGTACAAAGCAACGCATTCATTGACAAAGTAGCTTTTAATGTTTATAGAAATCAAATTATTCACTTTTTTATATTTTCTATTATATTTTTCATTTTTTATTGTGACTATTTTTTTGCAACAGTTCAAATTTCTTCATTTTATTGCCATTTTTTATTTGTTTTAATTAGTTTTGTGAGTTTGTTGATTCCGCGTTTTAGTATTTGGGGGTATTTTTCGTCGTTCCGCCTTTTAGGATTTGGAGGTGTTTTCCGCCGTTCCGCCATTCCGTCATTCCGCCATTCCACGATATAGGGTCGCCCTAATCAAGCCGTGTAAGACAACAATTGTTATAGGCTTAACCATGAATTATGGGCTCAGTAATCGCCATACCTTTTATGAAAAGCTTCAACAATGTATCAACAAAGGGAAATCAGCTATAAGATATCTAAAATAAATTGTTATTTAGCACGTGCACGTCCACGGTGCTAAATTTTCGGGGCTTGGGTTTCCTGTGTTGCACTGACAATGCATGCCGGGATAGCTTTGATGCACGTGATCAACCGACAAGTCGACACCACGCGCGAAGAGGTGAAAGGGCTGGTGAAAGGAACTTTTCTTGGCCAAGGTTTTTCCATGATTATGGTTTGTTTCCTACTTGTTTTTGACAACTGCATGTTGGTAAGTGGTTCTTAATTATATTAGTAATGTTTTGCGTTCGATAATTATGAGATTTTGTGCCGATACGGTTAGATCACTCGAAGTTCTGATTCTGCACCAGTCGAAAAAATAATGACGCCAAAGCGAGCCAAAGCAGCTTTGTATTTATGTCTAATCGACAGATAGTGTATATTCTTCCCTCTTCTGAAAGGGTTTACCTTTTTTCGCGGTGTAAAGAGTTCACTTAAAGTTTTAAACTCTATGACGTTCGATGTAGCATTTCTTGGAGCGTTTCTTCGTCGCTACTTTCTCGTGAGCTCCGTTGGTCTTTCTCTAATACTGCATTCACACCAACTAAACTAGTTAAACTAAACCAGGTTTTGATTTTTCCAGTTTGTTGATAACCCTGTCGTGTTACTTTCACAAGACAAATTCCAAACAACCTTGGCATGATATGTAAATCAAACAGGTTTTCACCTCTTTTAGTTGTGAGGTGCGCATGTTATGAGCAACTGTTTTTTAAGGTTGGTGCCTACTAATGGGAAGGTAATTTTTTTGGCCAAAAACCACATGGGTATCAAAGAACCCATCATAGGGAGCTAGAATCCAAGGAAAAAATTGGGGGTCACCGTGCATATTAATGAGTTACACGCCATCAAATGTTGCAAAATCTGCCTATTCTAGAGGCCCAAAGAAAAAATCATAAATACCCCATATTTTGAAAAAATGTCAAACTTTTTTTACTAAAACGGTTACAACACAATTCTCTTACTTGTCAATGCCATACGAAATATGAAAAACCAGAATAACAATTTTTTTCAATGACTTTTTACTAGTTTTAGACCTGTTTTTGTTCATGACCGCCAAATGAAAAGTCCAATTTTTGCAATCAAGTTTCAATTTTAAATTCATAAAAGTATTTTAAAAAAGTAGGTTAATCTCCACTTTACAATTTACAGAAATAAAAAATAGGGGTATCCGTGCGATTTAGAAAGTTATTTGCCGATAAATGCGCGAAAACTGATCAGAATTTGCGAAAATGATCAAAAATTCCCTAGCCCTCCCCGGAAAGTAGAGCGAATTACAATGCATTGTGGGAAATTTGATGATGGCGGCGAAAACAGATCGTTTCTGGTAGAAATGATAGTCAAAACAGGCGTTGTAACTCAGGTTCTATTTATCGACTGTGAATTTCATTCAAACACAGGAGAGGCTAAATGGTTTTCCTTTAATTCTGTAAGTTTATTTTTTCAAAAAGTCGTAAAAAGGCCTTGCTTTTACGATTGCTTTACCGACAAAAATTCAGTGTTTTTGCATGCGCAGAAAGCAGTGCGCGCGGACAATAGTAGGCACCAACCTTAACCTTGTTTAGTTAAACCACTTTTAAACTAGTTTAACTGGTTGGTATGAATGCAGCATTAGATAAGCGAGAAAAAGTATTCTTGTAGTTTGCCAGTATTGGATTTTTTTTAACAATTTACTCTGTCCTAAGTTTGGAAAAATGACGATGATTTGGCTACAGTTGGCATTAGCTTTTGAATGCTATACGTGACTCAGTTGTTAGTCGGTAATCATACGGATTACATCATGCAAATATCAGCCATGTGATCGATTTTTAAGGAGAAGAAGGAAAGCTCAGACCCAAATTTAATTTGTTTTTGCGTGTTTACTCTGATAAAGTTCGAGAAATCGATCAAGATTTCGATCCATGAACCTCAACAAAAATGCAAGCGTTTGTAAAACTCTTATTGAAGTCTCTACTGGAAATGGACTAATTTTTGAAAATAACACAAGAGTTAGTGACCAGAGCAGGTAGAATTGCAAGAGAAATAATTGTCTATTGTTTTGTTCAGTGCAAGACAAATGCTGGAAGACTCAGTTGTCGAGTCTAATCAACCATGAACCATGTTAAAAAAGTCCTAATAATGTCACGTAATCGAAGTAGTCAAATCATGTTTTATACACTTTTACTACTGTGTACTTACTGAATATTCTCAGACTATTTAAACACCAAATTGCTCTAGATTTCTCCTTCACTCGCGAGTGGAGGTTACGTTACTCGCAGGCGGTACTGTATGTCCTTTGTCACTTTAGGTGAGGGAAGAGGTTGTTGAACTTGGACACTGGAATGAAGGTGACCTTAATGTCATGGAGGTTTAGTGATTGGTTGATCTTTTCTGATGCAGCACTGATGCAAGGTAGGACACTTACTATTTTGTTCCTTTTCATGGAAGCTGTTCTCTGAAGGATTATGTTCACAACTGGACATTGCAATGGCATTTTTGGCACATCCTCTTATTAAATTGCTCCAGGTAGTTGTTTTGCATAAAGGCATCCCTGATATGCTTTACCTCTGCATTTTTTTCTTTTGGGCATGATTTGAAACATTCATGTTACAACAGAATAGTGTCATGGCAACTGATCTCTTGCAAGTAACAGGATGGTGAGAATGGGAATCTAGACACCTTTTTGTAGCTTATGATAGACAGCTGGTATTTGCACCACAGCTTCGCACACTGAAGAATGAAGGATAGATAGGGTCGTCTATCATAAACCAAAACATACAGAAAGGTATCTAGATTTTCATACTCACCATCCTGACATGATTTTTTATTCCGGGCCTCCTGAAGGACTCTCGAACTATTCACAGATCAACAATATTTTCTTTCACGGTTTATGTTGAAATCAGACTAGACAAAACTTTATATTTAAAGAACAGAAAGACTATACAGAACATATGTTTCAAAATAGCTAGCTAGAAGGAAAATGTATGAATTTTATTGTTGTTACTATTAAGGCAGATAAAAGTGTCAGTTATATATGCCAATTTAAATGTTTGATAGCCTAGTCAAATAGTGCCGGAGAACACATCAGCTCTAGAATACAAACTGAACATTATAGCTTGAAATAGCATTGACTAGAAGCACTCCCAGACATGTCCAATACACACAAAAAATATATATATACAGTTTTTGTTTAAAGAAAATGCTTTTAAGATCATTAAATTCCTAGTATTAGTGCAAGCTACTTTCAGGAGTAAAACCATCGAAGTACTGAAGCAAGTTTAGCCATTTAGGCAATAGAATATCCCATTGCACTGAAACCTTTGGCTGAATGCCGGACTTTGTACATCGCTGTCGAGCGACAAAAATCTCTTCAAGTGTAACATCAAAGTCATCCAAGCTTTTAGTGTTTGTACTCTATCATCAAAAGGGTCAAAGTAGATAAACACACGAAAACAGTAACAAAAAGGTGTATTGAATTAGTTCATTGACTTAGTGTTTTATGAAGCAATTTCTTTTATATTTGTAGCGACATTTTGCTACAGAGCATAGAGAGAAGCGTTTTGCATTTGTTTTGCAACTATACACTGACAATAAGTACACAAAATTCACTAGACGAATTCATGCATCTTCTGTATAGCCATGGCTTTCAATGCAAGAGGTGTGGGTTCATTTCCCGGCCGGGTGGTGAGGAATTTTTTTTTTTTGACTTTTTTTCTTTTTGACTCATTTTTTTCTTTTATAGCTAATGACTCTTTCTTCGCTAAAGAAATTATTGAGTTATTGATTTAGATTTTTGTCTTCAAATGATGACTCATTATTTTACTAAAATGTATTGTTTGGGCTCCCTGTGGTCATTTTGGTCAATCCACAAGTTACTTGGCCATTGGCCATTTGATCGTTCTCATGTATCCCATTTTGTTGACACACCAGTATGATCTCAGACCTTCAGTGCATACACATTTTAAACCACTGTAGTTATTTCTGGTCATCTTTTCAGAAATTTACTATTGTTCTTTAAAGACATAAGGTTACATTTTTAGCAGCAATATAAAATTGAAATTGTAATTATTCTTGATTGGTATCCGGTCATCTCGCCCCCATCTCCTGCCACTTTTCCCCATGTATACTCCTATGTTAATCAGTGATCTTCAAGAATACCTCTCATGTTTTCTGGTGACGAAAGTTCTATTACACAAGAAAAGTTTTTTGATGTTCGAAGAAAAATCAAATGTAGTCTACCAAACCAATAACAAAGCCATCTCTCCACCCAAACAAACTCGAACGTGAAGTTGACACATTGTTTACAACTCAAACAATGTTTGCTTTCATGTTGAGAATTTCAGCTTGGATTACAATGAAAATCAAACAAGTGTCAATTTTTCAGATCATTCAAAGTATTTCGAAAGAAACAAAGAAGTTCACTAGTTGAGAGAAGTTCACAAGTTGTTTTTAACTCTCAATCCACGAGTTATTGTGAGGGGTCGAATATGCAAATCAGTCAGGTTACTACTTCGTGTATGACAACAACTATTCAATCTATCTATTGTTTAACTAGAATGGTGCCATACATAAAGTAGTAAGCTATTGTGTCACTCACTCACTTTCCTGTAAACTTCCGGTCTGTCAAACTTTACTTCCGGTCTATTCTTGATAATACGATACGGTGCTAACTTGCGTTAGAGTCGTTTTCGTATGAGTGGGAAACTTACCGTACCGTATCGTAACTGTACCAGTATCATAGTTTCTATAAAAACATTTGAAATTCCTGCTGTAACCGTATCGTATCGTAGGCCGTATGGTGTTCCCCCTCATACTCTATAATAATTTTCGGCGACCAGAGCTTTGAACGTAATGTAACTGTTTTAGATTTGTGTACAAGCAACAATTTTTAGGTACACGATCTAAGCTGGGTAATACAAGTTTTTAACATTACCTCGTGCTCTACATGTAAGTTACATGTACACGGGTCTGCACTCCGCGAAGATCGATTGTACGTGTCGGATGTTAGGCGAAATTGCCAATAGATTTGAATAAATAGTTTCTTATTCGTTGCCACATTCTGTATTGAACTACTCTCAGTTCCCTCTGCAGCTTGGAATAATTTTCATTGCATCTCCAAGTTGATCGAGCTGTTCGATACCGACTCGGATGTGAAAACAATGGACTTTGTAGTCGCTGTCTTCAAACAAAAAAAATCGTCGCAAGTCCAATATCAACGAGTCATCCAAGCATTTAGTGTTTGTACTCTATCAGCACGAGAGTAAATGTTGAAGTAAAAAGTAAACGAAATCATATTTCAGTACGAACTGACGCCTGCTGAAACTGGAGAAACTGCATGGCCGTGGAATCGCTACGGCCAGGCTGGCCGAAACGGCATCAAAAAAGCGTATTTGAGTTTAAGTTTGGTGGCTATTATGAGTACTTTTATGGAGTAATTTATTTTATTCATAGCGACATTTGGTTCATAGAGAAACTTCTTTCATAATTTGTACATGTTCAATAGCTTTGCTAAGCATACAGCCATAAATTTACAATATGTATAAAAATATAACCTTCCCTAATGTTAAATTGCTCAGTGGCTCAAGTGGTTCGTTGCTGGCTCCGAACCCAGAGGTACCCTGTTCGAATCACGGGCAGACCGGTTTCTTTTTTTTTTCTTTTTCCTTTGCTTCATTATCTTTTTTTGTTCTTTCATACTCAAGTCAATTATTTTTTCGCTAAAGAAACTACATTAGCTGATATTATTAATAATATTATCCAAATGACTCTTTCAAAATTCTTTACAGATGAGCCCAATCTTAATTTTTAGATTTGTGAGAGCAATGATTTATCATTCAGAAAAATACATATTGTATTAATTGATTTATATTTTTGCCTTCAAATAAAAAACTCATTATTTAACTAAAATCCACGAGTTACTTCGCCATTGGCGGGTTGATCTTTTTCTACCAGTAGTCATTTCAGTCAAACTCCAGTACTACTTCATTTGTGTGCTAAGTGATCTTCAAGGATTACTGTTAATTACATAATACTTTTATGTGTTTGGAAATTCTTGTTCCATTAGAGATCTCTCTAAGAGAGTTATCATAACTGCTAGATGTTGATCATTCCCTGATAAAAATGCTATGGGAAGCTGCTTTGTGTTAAGGCATATGTTCTTCCTCTTACACACTAGAACTTACATTCATGAGGAAGTAGTGTTCTGGTTAGATGAGTAGCACAGTCAGCCCTCCACTTAGTGTTGCAATGGCTCTCAAAACAAAGTTCTCATGAAATTTGTTTTAATTGTATATTTCAATGTGAATTGACCTAAGATCATAATATTTAGATTACCCATGATCCCTTGTGGGCGTGGCTGATATTCAGGTTTTTCATGTTTTCAGTATCATTTTGGAAATTATTTACACACAATTTATAAATTGGTTTCAGATTTACATAGAAGCAATGATTTCTTTATGCTGAACCAAAGAAAGCTTATAGATTGTTTTCTTTTTAGTTTTTTTCTTTACTGTGAGTTCACTACAGATGTGACGGACCATGCCAGCATACACCACAGCTAGATGTTTAGTATCAAGAGTGTATGTTATATCATGGATGTTCTCTCTTAAGTAAAAATGTCCCTTCAACACTGCCCTGTTGCTGGGATAGTGGCAAGAGTAATCATCAGTCAAATGCTCCTCCAGCTCTTTAACACCCTTTGAAGTAACCTTCAGCAAATAGAAGTCATAGACTGGGTCTTCAAATGCGGCAATAGCCACAGTGCTGCCTTCAGCTGCCAGATCTGCAATGTGAACTGCTGTGTAATGATCTAGTGTAGATACTTCATAGGCTTGCCTTAATGTTGGTGTTGATCCCTCTCTCGTGACCTCTGTCTCCTTCTAGTTGTCCATCCACTCTTTTTTTAGGCACTGCGCCTCATCCTCCATGATGCAGTTGATGCAGTAGCAGGAGCGGTTCCTGACAGTGCCACTGACGCATTCCCCACTTGAACTGCCTGCTAGATCTATTCCTTGCCACTGCACCATCTCTTGAACCAATCATGTATTGTAAGATTCGTCTGAGTTAAGAAACATTGATGGTAAATAGAACATTGTTATATACATTTTTGACATTTCTCCAACCTCACATGAATACTGAAACTTTTTCAGCCTTGATAAGCATGGGAAATGTTCCTCACAACAAGATGATTAAACTGTCATAGTGAAGCTTATTTCTGCAGTCATTTGTATACATTTTTCAAACTCTTCAGAGTACAATCTGTGTTTAAGAAAAAAACATAGAAAAGGTCACACTGCTACTTTGCACTTGAGAAAGTGAAGCACAACAAAATATGGCTCTGACTGGCTAACTAGTAAACAATTTCTGTTTGGTGACCATGGTACTGCACATCTCACAAATCAAATCAAATCAAATTATAAAAATGTACCTCAAATCATAATTTAACAATGTCTAAAACAAAAAACAAAAAATCAAAATACTGACATATTTAATACTTAAATACTCATTTTCAACTATAAAAGTGTTATTATGTATGATCATTATAAACTTTCATGTTAATAAATATCCCATTTTGAATATATAATTCTTCATTAACTTTTTTAAAATGATACACAGTCATTGTGTTTGTAATGTCTTGGGGCAAAGTATTCCTTTGGAGTTGGAGCCACAAATGCACAACTCTCAATTTCTTTTTAAGGTCTTGAAATTAGGTTGTCACAATAGTAAATCTTCACTATATCAACTGTTATACCAGCCAAGTTTGTTTTATGGATCAAATCCATCAAGTATTTAGGTGCTGATGTATGCACTGCATTGATGTTAGAAGTTATATTTTGAAACTAATTTTTGATTTGAGCAAATAACCTGTAATATGTTTGCATGGCAAAGGTGTGGCAGAATTTTCATTCATTGACTTGAGACTGAAGAATCCTACAATGAAGCAACAGGATTTGGGAGCTGCCAACTTTTATAATGTTAAACTTTTTTTTTTAATATATATAACAACTTTATTTGCAAATAACAATTGACTAATAAAATAACAATTGACTAATAATGCAAATAGGGTGTCAGCAGGGAGGAACTAAATCCTCATATTGAGCTGACCTCCAAAATAATGATAAAATATACTGCGCTTCCCAGTCACACGTGAACAACGAGACTAAAAATCACGAACGAAACTTGAGTTTTGGTGGACGTCAATCAAAACCGTTTCTATGACAGCAGCGCTCACGTGGTCACACCATACACACGTGGCAAACACTGTCACCCTCGGTTGTGCATTTGCCATGAGATTTATACATACCTTGTAGGAAAATATGGATTTCGAACAATTTCTAACAAATTCTGACGAATTTCCAACAATTGATACACAAATTCTGGATGGAGATCAAGATGAATTGGTAAGTACAATTACTTCTGCAATTCGCCATTGACGTTTTCGACAGCAAAAAAAAATAATTCACTGAATAAGGTTTTATTTACGTTCTTTTATTTTTTTTATAGAGACAAGTCGTTGTTTTTCTGAAAACTAAAAATGGACGAGTTGATGGGGCTGAGTGTACACCTTTTGGATTGCCACGGGGATGGACTTTCGCGACTCTCAAGTCATGTGTTGAGGATTACATAAAACGGACAAACAATCTTTCTGAAGTAAACATCGAACAGCTCTACTATAAGAAGGCCAAGGGGAAAACAGTAGTCAAATTGAATGATGACGGGGATATCGCTGCTTTATTAAGGGAATATCCTCTCACATATAAAAGCGGAAAACGCCGTCAAGAATCGACCATGTACCTAGCAGTAGACTTTAGGGCAGGTAAGCTTAATATGGATTCGATCGTTCCTACATATTTATTTTTTTTGGAAAGAAACATAACGGCCTCTTAGGCCCAGTTCAGACGTCGAACTTTTGCCGCGTCGAATCTAATAACATCAAAGAAGGCCGTCTAATTATCCATTGTTTTCAATGCATTCGACGCGGCAAAAGTTCGACGTTTGAACTGGGCCTTACTTTCTTATTTTAGGAAAGAAAACAGGGTTTACGCCACGCAAATCACCAAGACTGCTTTCCAAAGCAACGTTTGATGTATTTGTTTACGAATTGGGTGAAGACATGAAACTTTCGTCCAATGCCGACGTCTTGCACAAGGTCAGAGTAGACTCGGGCATAGAAGACATCAAAACTCTCCTCAAGACTTACGAGTGCAACCAAAAAGTCTATACCCCAGCCAAGGGTCTATTTTGGATAAGAAAAGGGTCCAAACAGTTAGTAAGTCTGAGAAATGAAGAGGACTTCCATACCTGCAAGCAAGAATATAAAGACAGCGTGGGAAGTCTTGCTAATTTGAGATTGGCTTGCAAAGCTCTCAGGGAGCAATACTCAGGTGTGTTCGGCGGATATTTTCTGTTTCTATAATAAAAATAAGCTTATATTTTTAAAATTGTGGCAGAATGCCATAATGATCTTTACCTAGTTACCTGAAAACATTTACAACTATTGGTTGGGTTCACACTAGGACCTAGCTCAATGAATTATAAGTCAGACGTCAGTCTGACTTGAGATAATTTTGTGTATATGAATGGCTCATCAAGGCCAATTCAGTCAAGTCAGTCTTGAAATCCCTGGGAAAGCGACATTTTCAAAAGATTTTTGTCTGACTTCAAGTCAGATGAAAACATGACTTAGCTCCTACTTGAAACAACTTTTTGACAGGTTGTCACTATTTGTGTACTAGATAATTATTGTCACTCAAGTCAGACTTGGGTTTCAAGCTGTAAACCTCCAAAAAGAACCCCCTTATCTCAGTTCTATTATTTCCGTTTTGAATTGTACCTAGCAAACTCATCTATAAACAATGTAATTTAATACCCATATATAGCAAATTTAAGCCCAGCTTTCTTATTTTTAGAGGTTATCAGTATTTATTGTTCTGTCTTCATAAATAAATTTTCATGTAACTATTCACAAAATCTAGGAATGAACGACACCGTTACTACAAGTAGGAAAAGAAAATTAGATCTGTCCTCTGGTGGAACTAAAGAAGAAAATGAAGTATGGAATGAGATTCATGTTGGATTAGTGAGAGACCTTGAGAAAAGAGGAACATTGTGGAGATATGGTAGTAAACACTTGAAACTCTGGACAGATGAAATCTTGGATGGGAATTCTGGTGGAGTGAACGAGGAGCCAAATTGGGAAAACCATCTGGATGCAGTAAATGTTCCACCCAAGGTTAAAAAGTCCCAAATCAACAAAGGGGGAGAGTCTCAGCTGACTTCCAACAGTTACACTCAGATGAGTCCATTAGTTGAAATGCTTATGCTTCAACAACAGCAACGGATGGAGGAAGAATCAAAAAGAAATGAAATGTTCCAAAACACAATGCTTATGTTAGCTAATAGCAATGTAGCTAAATATCAGGTAGATACCATCTCATAAATTCAATTTGCACCCAAGGGATGCACACCTGAAGAAAATCCTGGATCTGCCCCTGAGCTTACTTGTTCTGGATTTTGATTGGGGGGGGGGGGGGGTATCTACCAATATCTTGAAAATTCATAGCCTGTTTAAGATCAATATTAGATTGATATGTTGACCCATCTAGGACTTGACAGAGATTCTTTACCCCATTACAAACAGTTACTAAGGGACTGGTCATTATTTACAGGGAGGGGGGGGCTGGTGGAAATAGAGGGGGGCCCACAGATTTTTACGCTCACTCTGTAAGAATGTTATGTGTGTATGTATGTAGAAAGGGGGGAGGGGCCATCAAAAATTGAGCATTACCTTTTTCATTTCCACCAGCCCCCCCCCCCCTCCCTGTAAATAATGACCAGTCCCTAACAACTTGTGCACTTTTTATTGAAAAATTACAATTGGATATCTTTTTGTCAGAAAATAGATGTATCATATAGACCGAAAACCATGCCCTATTCACTGACACACATGTATAGCAAATAAGTACCCCCACCTCCTCCCCTAAAGCTAAGCTATAACACACAAAAGTAAAGAAAGGGAAATATTAATGATCAATTTTCAATTATAGACACCTTGGCAGACACCTGCACCACCACAACAATATCCTGGATCCGCCCCTGAGCTTACTTGTTGCAAAGGTAGAGTAACAAATAATGATGTTAGTAATGCTAATGATGATGATGATAGGATGCACATGCTGGTAAAATAGTGAACAATGTTACTAATTAGTAGTAATTCATAAATAATAATAATAATGGTTGTAATAGTAATAATGATAATAATGAAAATGATAATAATAATTGTATGCCAATCACTACAAGATTTGGCAGGTTATAAATAAGAATCTTTTAGAAACTGAAGTCTTCCTTTTTACAAATAAAAATGGCATTCGTATGTCCTAAGTGGTTCATAATTGTTCAACTAGCTGTTTCTTTCTTTCTGTCAATCTCTTTTTCTTTGTTTATTTTGTGTTGCTTTTATTTTCTATTTAGCATTTGTTTTTATAATAGGGCTGTTCTAGGACTGTATGACCAACCTTAGAAAGAAAAAGAAACAAAGAAAGAAAGAAACAACTAAAAAATAATTAGTACAATTATGCAGACAGTAATTTTAAACAAACTTCTCAGATTACATATTTAATTTGCACTCTGTTCTAATAACAGCAATAGACCAATTATCAGAAGATGATGTAGGCTCATTCCTTTTGAAGACTGGATTCCAAACTTACATTGATGCTTTTAAGAACAACAACATGGATGGTACTATGCTCCAGGCACTTCTTGAACCCAACCTTGGAGAGGGTTTGATGGACAACCTTGATGTCAAAAAAGAAGACCGTCAGTGTTTAATCACTCAAATTTACAGGTTGAAAATTACTGGCTTTGAAAAACTGACAAGTACATAGTTAAACCATATGTTTAAGCTCTTCTCAGGTGTTATCTGAAATGAACAAAAGGTTATAGTTGTAGTTAATTTAATATTACAGTTGTCAAACTCATTAGTTATAAATGGTTTGTCTTTATAAAAATACTAATTTATACAGATTTTTGATATAGAGAAAAATTGTTATCTGTTTTTGTTTACTATTTGCAGTTGGTATTAAAACCTAATATATCTTATACTTTTTGAAATAATGCTTGTTGAATGGAAAATCTCAAGGTTTTTGCTCCATTTGGAAACATGAAAAAGACCAATTATTATTATTATTACAGGCTGTCTGTGTTTGCTGATATCATTATTATGTTCTAATGGTATTTAAAACTCCGCCTCTGTCTGGATTTTTGGTAGCCTATTGACCAAATTCCCAATAGAGACTTAAGTCTCACAGGCGTAGTTTTGTACACGGTGGTAAGGTGAGATACTACATTGTAACAAAAGCTTAAAACCCACATATTCCCCTCTAGAGGGTCCTTGGGTCCTAATCTCATACCCAATCCAAATACCAGCTCAATTGAATTCCATAGTCCTGTCTATGTTTTGCTCAAACACTATTCCCATTTTTTTATTTGTTATCATTTGTGATTCACAGTCCAAGTGTATGAAATCCATTTTCATAGTGAAAAAGGCTAATATGTGAGAGTACCCCCTTCCCCCACCAGGTTGCCATACAAATGTATGCATAATAAATTGCAGGCATTTATTTGTGTGGTGTTTACAATAAAATAATATGTTTATTATAAAGTAATATATGATATCAAATAGAGTGCTTACAATATATCCATGAAAAACTTTGTAAGAAATTGTACTAATTTGCACTAATTGACAATAGAAAACAAAGGATTTTGCAATATTTAGTACAATTTAGTTCACTAACTTTTTCAGATATATTTCAAGCACTCTAAATGCATGGTATAATAATGGTCTACTCTATTAATAAAATGTTTTTCAACCTAAACATATCCACATCCACTGATCACATTAGCACAACTTTCTGGGCAAATCTAAAAACATTTCAAAATTGACAATTAGTACAATGTAACAGTTTTTGTTAATTTCTAATTCTACTGCTGAATAATTGAGAAATATCAATTCCTATTCAGCAGTTATATGAAGGGGGTGGTGCAAATAAACTCTAGAAAAGATTTTTCAGCTGTAGGGAATAAAACCACAGTTCTCATTTGCACCCCTTCTTGTATTAAATAAATGTTCCCTTACATGTTCAAGAGCAATTTCAAATGATCTTTTGGAATAAACTTCAGATAAATCCTTGTGTCGAAGAAGCCATCTTTTGGCTATGCTAAAGCATGTTTCAATCGGGTTGAAGTCAGGTGAGTATGGTCTAAAACAAATAAAACTGTTAAAATCGGTATCATTTTAATGAATTAATTCGCTGCCAAATTAGTACTAAAGATAGTAGGGGACAGACCATTTTATTGACATTTTTGGGAGGGTACACTCATATCTCAATCATGGTCCGTCCCTTGTGCTTGTCTTGCAGCTGTGTCAAGACTATAATACCATAACCACTAATTATGGGTTACCACGAACACAATAAATATGCACTAAAACAAACGGGCAGACTTACGGCAGAAAAACGACTATGCCACCTTTAGACCTAATCTTTTCAAATACATATGGGGAAAGATGAATTCTGCAATTATCAAGAACTACAACAGAGCATTCTTCTCCAAGAGCGTATGATCCGATGTGAGGAATAACGAAGTGCTCCATTGCAAATTCAAAATCCAATCTGTTATATGATCCAGTAATAACATGTGCAGCCTTTACCCCAGTTGAACATACAGCACCAAGGACGCTATATCTTGTACCACGAGTGAAGTTTCCAATTGTAGACACACGGGAATTGGCTAGACTACGTCCATACTTTCTCTACAGCAATAACAAATGACTAATTATCGATCATGTTCCACGAACTTTTAACAAGCATGATGAATTTATACCTGGATTGTTCTCTCGTCTTTGCTTGACTCGTCGATAAATAAAAACTGATGTTGGTGGAACTGAGACACATAACGTCTAAATTCCGCTCGATGGTGTTCATTCCGTTGTCGAGCAATAATTTGCATCTGCAACAATTAATTGAACTCCAATTTATTGATAACAATTTCACATTTTTACTTTAAGTCACAACTGTGGAGAATTACCTTTTTCACGGTCAATCCCATTTGTTTTAACAATCTATTAATTGTCTGGACTGCATATACTTCTCCCGTCATATACTCTAACCATGACTGCATCTCGTCCAGATATAATTCTGGGTTATTTTCAATCATTCGTCGAATTAGACAGTGTTCAGGGCCTGTAATATTATTATCAAATATTATTATGTAATATTATTATGAAAATCTTGCAGAAATTCAAGCCATTCAACTGGAGGTACGAATTAGCTTACCTGTCAATTTTCGCACTCGCGATTTTCTACGGGGGAGGCCAATGACATCTTGAGTGTTCTCGTACAATCTTAAAATGTTATTTACAAACGTCCTGCTTACCGAAAGAATGTTAGCAATGCTTGCTTGAGTGTGACCACTCTGTTTTAACATGACGACTCTCCATCTTAGAGAGGTCGGAAATGATTTTGTCATGTTTGATTAAAAGCGTAATGGCGGCCGGAAATCGGTTTTGAAGTAAACAAGAGGGAGGAGCTACAACTTGGTTGTCATAGAAATACAGATGATTGACGTCCACCAAAACTCAAGTTTCGTTCGTGATTTTTAGTCTCGTTGTTCACGTGTGACTGGGAAGCGCAGTAAAATGCGAGTTTTTGAATCGCCTTTAAAAGCCTGCAACACAATCTGACGAATTTTGTTTAAGTTGGTTCGGTTCGTGTAACATATCCGCTTTCGATTCAGTTCCGCGCAACAAAATGGCGGCTGATAGCGAAGTAAGATAATAACAAGCTAAGACGTACGTTTGGATGAAAGTGATAGGCGAAAACTGATCGCTTTCATCTAAAGAAAAGCACATCTTTGGGATTCAGATTTAATCAGCGTATTCAATTCAAGATACTTTTGTTCACTTTCAAGACTTTAAACAATGCTGCTCCTTTGTATCTCTGTGAACTTGTAGAGCCGTATGTATGTGCCATCTCGCTCCTTGAGATCTTCATCATTAAAACTTTTAACCAAAGGTTCTTTCAAGCTTAAAGCGTATGGGAGAAGAGCCTTTTCAAATGCCGCACCAGAGTTATGGAATAGTCTTCCAACTAATATCGGGCTATGTGATACTGTTTCTAGTTTTAAGCGCGAGCTTAAAACCTGGCTCTTCAAATATAACGAGCCTATAATAAATAACTTCCTTGATAGTTATATTTTGATTTAATACATATTTTTAATATTTACACGGAATGATTTTTAGCGCAACGCCGTTGCGCTGAAAATCGTCGTTAAAAATCGTCTCGTGTAACACCGCCTTTAGGGTGCGTTGATAGGCGATTTCGTCCGGGGCTGAATTTCTTACGCGCATGCGCGAATTTCATCCCGGGCAAGACTACTCATGTAAACGTAAATGAATTATTGTTGCTGTCTCTATGGAAGCGTCTCACCCGAAAATCATAAAATAATCTTTTCACAGCAGCATATCCACATAGTGGTTCTTCATCTACTGGCACTCACACTCACTACCTCTACATTAAATATTGTACATACAACGCTCAACTCACATGTTGATTTTTGCCGAGGGAGGAAAAACCGGAGAACCTGGAGAAAAACCCCTCGTGGCATGGTAGAGAACACATCGAACAAACTTAGTTCACATACGATCCAGCGATGGAGCTGGGACTTGAACCCGGACCACAGCAGTGACGTGAATAGCGCCACTAGGCCCCCATGTCACCCATAAATTTTTGAAAAAAAAAATTTGTAAAATTCTTCATTTGGCGAACTTAATGCAGGATCGACCAGACCCTTCTTAAAACGCACCCCAATAAGCAAAAAGATTATATTTTACCTTAGTTCACTCGAGCTCGTATTAGGATCGTATCAGTCAGATCGTTTTGCTCACTTGCCTCAGTTCCACTTTCACTTTTAATGCTCTACTAATTAAAAGAAAACTTTAATTTAGAAACACAAAAAATGATGTATACAATAGCCAATAAACATTTATATTTAGAAACACTTAATGTTGTTGCTTGGGTAAACCTGTAAATATAGTGATCAGTACATATACACAGCGTCAGTTTTAATGATTAACGACTGATGCGGCGTGATAATTACAGAGCGCACAGCACGCGAAATGAACGGAAAAAAGGTCGAATATATAATTGCGTAGTCTGAATGTCAATCACAAATCGCACTTTAACCAATGATCAACTGTTGCTAAAAATTAAAAAGTTGTGAGTCTTGGGAGATAAGATCTACCGCTCCTATATATAGTATATAGAAATTACATTGAAAAAGAAATCCCTTGAAAATAGCTTGATGTATAAAAGGAGATGAATTCGCACATGTTGAATACATAAGGAAGGAAAGAAAAGGAAGGAAGAAAGATAATACAACTTTCGTATATAATATATGTTTTTGCCCTTTTCAGAGCAAATCAGTTCTAATAAGGCACCAGAGAATGAAATATTGAAAAGATCTAAATAGAACTTTCTTTGTCTAAAACAAGAAAACTAAAGAAAAAATAGACCATTTCACGGTTCTCGTCGCTCAACTTCAGCCTCGACAGCGTGTAATATATTCTTTAGAAATTGACTACAGCCCATGGTAATGTAAGGAATGCACCCATCAACAATCGAAACACTTTAAAATTCCATGGATTGTAGTCAAATTCTAAAGAGTATACTCCTCGCTGTCGAGGCTGATCATGAGGTTGAACGACAAGAACCTTAGAATGGTCTATTACATGTACAAATCACTGAAAACTAATGAAAAGAAAGAAGGGCACACACACACACACACACACACACAAAAAGTCAACATATATGCTCAAAAATACAAAAATGTAAATAAATCAAGGGAAAGAGAAAATATGTTGAATAATCTAAAGCTTAAGGAATGAATCAATCAGTTCTAAACGCAAAAACCGAGTCAAATCTGGCTAGTATCGAATAGATACTCTAACATGTCAAAAATCAAGAACGAAAGGAAATTGCGAAAAAAACATGCATGAGGTCGGCCAAGTGACGAGGATCAAGAATCAAAAGAAATTTACCTCAGAGCTGCAGAAAAAACCTTTGTTCGAATTGCGTTTCGTATAGAGACACACACCAGACAGCCGTATACAGGTGTTATTTTTTCTCTCTGAAAGTCAAGATTTTACGATTTTCTGGGCGCGTGGGTGTGGGATGAGTTTCAAGTGGACTGGATGCAAACAAAACACTGCCCAGCAGTTCTCGTATGTTCGGGATATTTTTTTAAAAAAAGAATCGTGTTAAAAAGTGAGCCAAGAAAAACCAAATTCACTTTTACCGTATCAAATGAAAATACTGATTGATAAAAATACGGATTAACACCTGAAAGCCGAAAAAAAACCCGCGTGTTTGGCGTTAACATTTGGATGACGTGAGCACTTATGGCGATATTAGCTCCTTTCACTTTGGATCACAACCAATTAGAAAGCAAAAAATGAACAGATTAGGGGCAAAAAATAAGCTTTTAATACAGGATGCGAGTCAGCCGATACTTCATATAGCTTCACCTTACAAGAAATAACACGTTTCACTGACTAACGTTACTTTTGAGATGTAAAAGAGGGGAGATCTTTTACACTCGGGGGAGAGGGGGGGGGGGGATGAATTAGGGGGAGGGTGTAGGTCAAAACAGTTGTCCTCGAACTTTGAACTTTACCCGATTAAGAGAGTAGGTATGGGGTAATCAGGTACCCAACATCTATGGATGAAGTGTTTGTTTCCTCATGATCATAAGTCTTAAAAATTTATAAGAGCAATTAAGTGTGGCTTAGTCGTTAGTGAGCGGCCTTATCAGCGACGGGTCTCGAGTTCGATTCTCAGTCACCTCACAACTTGAAGGTTGTGTCGAATTCTTTCCATTCTATGTGGCTTTAATAAGCTTTGATACCCTTTAAACGGGGCACTGATGGAGAGACGGGGGGGGGGGGGGTTAAGAGCGCACGTACGGTCGACTTTATATATCGGTCGGAAGACTAGCACAAGCTGTCGACGTAACTTTAAAATTGAAAAGGTGAAACTGATTCCTTTGTTACTAGACGCATACAGCGTTTCTCCATGTAGTATAGAAAATTGTAACTGCAAACACTAACAAGAACACCATTTCTTGTGGCTGGAGTTTGTTTCCCATCCCACATAGGATGGAATATTTGAGAGCTTTAGCTAGCTTCGTGTACACGAGAAACGGCAGACGGCAGAGCGAGGATCACATGGCCTGCTTTTTTCCCGCCTTGAGGTACGTTAGGCTGTCAAACGTGAGCGTGTCTTTTCACGCTTACGGCAAAAAATAAATAACTCACGTTTACTCTGAAACACCAACGCCAGAAATGAGACGCGAAGAAAAAACCGAAGAGTCATCACATTTGATACCGTGGTTGTTAAATAATGTGGTTAAAAAACGGTGTCCATGTTGCCTGCTGAAATTCCTCACATAAATAGCGGAAGCAACGTAGAAGAAATCCTATAAGAATTGGGTTAACTGAGGGCCACAATTAATAAAAAGTAGTTAAAGACCGGGGCACAAACGTTTGTCAATGAGACAACGCACGTGTATATATAAATATAGTTTCAAACTGAATAGACACATAAGATTGTGAGGCTTACTATAATAATGAACACGTGCACAGTGGAGAATACGACCTGAAAACTGAGCTAAGAGCATTAGTAAGTAAAAACTAGAATTAAACTCAGGAAATACTGCCAATTCAAGCCGAAAATTAAAAAGAAAAATAATTTGTGATCGAGCTAGTATTTCCCTGGCTTTTTACGCAATGATGTTAATCATGTCGTAGTTGGAAAGCCGATGAAATTGAACTAACACGTACAACATAAAAAAAATCAACTTGTTTTTGAGCAAAAAGAAGTTAAAATATATAATAGGTAAAAATAGACAAGCCTGAGGCAGTCGATGGCAAAGCAACATGACATTTGCATGACTGATGGCGTCATGTACTTCAACTACCAGAATGCTTTGCTTACTTTCTTTTGTAGAGTGCCAATTGTTCTACTATTCTCAAGAGGGAATAAAAATTTGATTGAGAAAGAAAATTCGTAAAGCATTCTGGTAGTTGTAGTAAAATGACGCAAATCGTGCAATTATGTCTTATTGCTATCTAGCTTGATTGCAGCATTTCAGCACAAGCAAAACGAAAGAGAGAATTGAACAAACAATTAATCAAATCAACAAACAAATAAACAAGCAAGCAAATAAGTAAACAAGCAAGCAAGTAAAAAACAAACAAACAAATAAGCTGAAACAAGCTATCGGAACACAAAAAGGAAAAAAAAACAAGTGGTAAACAAGCAATATATATACAAAATACAAAAACGAAATACTATACAAAACTGCGCAAAACTGCAAGTAAAATGTAAAAGGAGATGAACCACTTGGCTACAAGAAGAGCGAGATAAGCAAAAATCACTAAAAATATAATGACAAATAGAGTGACAAAATGCCACTTCTGTTAGTGTGGTACATTTGTTCACATTTTTTCACTGATTTGAATTTATTTTGAAACTTTTTCTGGACCCATGAAAATTGACAGTGAAATTGCTCTACATTAGAGCTTTGGTTGCTTGTGATCTTACTTTCTTTCCTTCTTTTTTTTTTGGACTTATCATTCATCGGTATTTCTATATATGATAGATATTGTCAACCTCGGTCTTGTAGACACTCTCCAACCGCCAGTCATACCTCGCCCAGTGTTAATTTATATCTTTCGACGACTTGAAATGAAAACAATCTATCATAAGTGTTCAAATTTATTTGCACGACAAAGATAGAAGTACCATGCAAAACGTCAATTCTATTGACCTCTTGGTAGTATTGTATCGTTTTTAAATCCTCTATAGCCTTTCTTATACGCGAGCTTTATGTAAGTACGTTACAATGTCGATAAAGGGATTTACTTCACAAAGGTCTACTTTCTATTCACTAATGTGACTTAAAGCATGCCGCTATCTTTTCGGGTCTAGTCTGAGTAGATTCATAGAATTAAAAGTTGTAAGCAATTTATGCTTAAATTATAATGTGAATTGAAGTTTTCTGCAAATTAAACATAAGATTATAAGATTACATTTGAAAATATGTGGTAGATATGAAAGAATATAAATTTAAAATCGAAATGCGAACGCACGACTTCAGAAGAAGTAAAACATAGTAAATAAGTTCTATAAGTGACCATGAGTTTGAGGTAAAATGGAAAAATAAATCAATAAAAAAAAGACTAAACTAACAACACATACATACGAAAAGTCAAACGCATAAACTATTCTTACTTAAAGTACAGTTTTTACCTCGCAAAATAGCAAAACGGAACAAATATAGTCAGCTCATCGCCAGTAGAATTGCTTTATACGTGTACATAGCCATAAAGAGGGCAAGATAGCCTTCGATAACGGGTTCAAAGGGGGAGACGATCTCAACCAAAGCTGCTCACCTGCGAGGTGTCTTCAAAGGTTGAAACTCGATTTCTTGTTGAATTTCAAGTTTTCTGTTCACTCATAAACGATACACAAAGGCCGATTTTATCCGCAAAATCACGCAGCTAGTGGAAAATGACGTTCCAAAAACAGACCCCCGCAAGGCTTGTCATGCTAATCGTTTTGCTAATCTCCTTCGACACAATTAACGATACTAAAAATCCTCGACTGGATTATCTTAACTGTCGTGCCATTGTGCATCGAGCTCGAACAACATGACTCTGTTAAAATTTGTGACGTATAATAATGGCCGCTCACCCTATTTGCCGGCCCTTTGAAAGATAATTGTCATGACCGCATAAAGAAACTATCCTAATATGGGATTTTAAGAGAGCTGCAGCTAGTAATATTTCATTTCGGGTTATAATAAATACCGCGATGAACTAGCTTAGCCACATGCTCTGATGGTTAAGTCATCGCTGTCTGTTTCAAGAAAAAGACTTCTTATATTGATAAACAAATAGATTCCATTTTTCCGTGCGTCTCATATAGTGTACTGTGCCGGCCACGAGACAAAGTTGAGTGGCATGACTCATGTTGTTCTCACCATGTTTTGACGTCATTTGTGCATTTCTAAGAGTACGCACGGAAAAATGGAATTTATTTGTTTTATATGATATCAATCGAAACATTTCAACCAATCAGAACGCGAATAAGTTTTGTGACGTCATCTGTGCATTTGTACTCTAATCACATACGGTTCTCAGCCAATTAGAGCGCGCGTAACATACCAAGTATTTTATAAAGAGTTTTTTGTTGTCCGTCTACACGAGCACATTTTTACCTTAGACAAGGAGGTTTTGCTTGTCACGACTTGCTCGTGTACATGCGCCTATAAAATTGATATATTTATTGGCACGACATTAGGAGCTTAACAAATTTATGACGTCAAAAGTGTGTCAATAAGAAAGAGGACAAACAACTCAAAACAATCTTCAATTCGTTTTTTACAACAATCATCTGAGATAAAAGTTAAAAAATCCTTATCATACGGGTCAACACAACGAGCGCGCGCCGAAACGCGTCAGCAGTGTGTCTGTCCTCTTATTGACACACTCTAATCAACCAATCAGATTGCGAGATTAGTATATATTACTGCTGGTTTCCTGAGGATGCGTTTGTGAGATTCCCTTTAAAATCAAGTATGCTCCTCTCGGCACACAAATTATAAAGCCGATTCCTTATAGAGTTGTTGGTGGTGCAAGTCAAATTGCAACTCAAACGCGCATTCCCTGGCTAAGCTAAGTGCGTTTGGCACCTAAACATGAGCATACCTTTTTACGTTTACGTCAAACGCGAAATGACTCACCTTCGTGTTGAAATGGCAAAGCCAGACGCGAAAAAGTAGGTCACGTGATCTTTTCTGCCGTCTGCCGTTTCCCGTGTACGTCAAGCTTTAGCTCTCTAACTCTGTCGCTCGTTCGCTCCCAGAAAAATTACCGACTTTAAAAAAATCAGATCGACCAATCAGAATGAGAGAAACTTTACTTCCGGTACAAATTCTAACAGACAACGTTCCTATAATCTTTATCTTGGAGCGAGAAACGAGCGGCAAAATAATACGCAATGTTTCCCTTGGGAAGCAAGGGTGGCCGAGCGGTGAGAGCGCCAGTCTGTCAAAGCTGTGGTCCTCGTTCAATCCCCGGACGGGGCATCACATGTGGCTAGAGTTTCTTGTTCGTTCTCTCCCTTGCTTCGAGGTTTTTTTCTCCGGGTTCTCCGGTTTTTCCTCCCTCAGTAAAAACGAACTAGTTTCGATCTAAGTTGTGCTCCGTGATCAGACATGAGTCGTATGGTGGCTGCTACGTGTATGTGTATGTAAATTTGTATGTAAATGTGTGATTATTCAATTGTTCGTAATGAAAGCGCCCTTGTAAACCTTCGACTCGATCACGTTGAGCTCCGCCCTTCGTAATTCAGCACTTGGCTGCGAGGAAGGGTGATGAGCTACCCCAAATTTATTTATTTATTTATAGCAGTAAACAATTCCTTTCTTTTTCAACGTCGGCAGAAAAATCGTCGACAAGAAATTTTGGGTCGAACAAACTCAAATATATTAACGGCGACGTTTAGGGGTACATGAAGACTTTTCAATAAAATCGAAAATTTGGCAGTAAAGATTTTGTTAATATTTACCAGTTTATTTGATCAAACCATACTTTTGTTTAGATGCGACTCTTGCTACAAGTCTCACTGCAACGTTTAATTAGGGCACTTTTCACTACAACTTTTGCTGCAAGTTTCGTTGCAAGCTTCGCCGCGACTGTTGGTGTAAGTTTTTGTTAGGTACCGCTGGCCACCAAACATTTGCTACGGCAACTATGATCTCGAAAATGGTTTTTACTCGTTCGTCTACACTGATTTATACTAATGTTATCTTTTGTGTCCTACATCTGTGGTGCTCGAGACTTATATACCGACTGCTGAAAGTAACGTCATGGAAAGCAATGAACTTATCGAAATCTGCTCTCGGATTATCGCATTCCTATGTCACATGCGACATTTGCGCAACTCGACTATAATGGCCTTGAGATTTTCTTAGATTCATTTATATCTAATATAATATAACGAATCATAACTTCTATAGACCGAGAGCTAGAACAAATTATGGTAAATTTACTAGTGAATATTCTGTTTCTACTATACCTACCCAATACCAACTATTCAAACGTTAATCAGGGCAACCAACTTGAAAGCTGTGCTCATTCGGTTTTCATTCGCAAACAAGTTACTTTGCTATTGGTTTATATCATCTATTAATAATTTTTTATATCAATGACATGCAAGGTAAATATAATAGTCCAGTTCCGAGATATGCTTCACTTGCCACATACAAAGGATTCAGAATGAGGCTACGTGCTAAAACGTTTGTCTTGTTACGAATGACTAAGCTTTATGCACGTAGTCTGTCTGGTCTTGATTCATCTGTGTGTGGCAAGTGAACTGTATCTCGGAAGTCGGCTATTTAACTAATACAGTATAAATAAAGATGAAATTGAAATTTAATTGAATTAAAATTGGGATAAGAATTAGCCGGCTTTCTCAACCAAAAAGACCAAGCGATTTAGACCACGTTATTTGAGCAATTGAATCAAATGGAAGGGAGCGGTGCCGCGCTGTATTAGCGCTAATTGCTCAAAATTCTATTACATTAATATACATAGTCAAGGCGTTGTTTTGACGAACATCCGGGACCAGCATTTTAAGTTATTAGTCACTTCCATGGGAAGTTTAACGTTGGACACGTTCTGAAATTTAGCGTGTTTATACAGCTAGTCTATAGTTGCAACATTCATTCTCTGAAGAATTCTCCGTTAGAGACGAAACGCTTAGGAAATGAAAAACAAAGTTTGAAACTGACTACATGAGTTCTTCTTTGTGCTGGTTTTCAGCCAGGAAATCTTCTCTGTAAATTGGGCCTTGTTCGGAATTTCTGCGATAATCGTACCGACGTACCGTGACCGTGCCGTTTTCACTGTAAAACAAGTGGGGTAGTTTGATATTAAAGTTGTACTGATATATAAAAAAAATGCCTGTTTGCTAGACCTTGCTATATAGGGAAATTTGAAAATAATATTCTAAAATGCCTCTAAAATGCCTCCATCAAATCGCTTTTACATTTTATAGTTTGTCTTCCTTGAGGTGACTTTAATATTTTGTGACATCCATGCATGACGTCATCACATGACGTCATAGCTACAGAAAAAACCTATAATTTGCTTTAGCAATGTATATAGAAGAATTTGAAATACATTAAATAAATCTTGAGATATCAGGCTACATAATGCCAAGCATGGATTTTAAGAATGGTGTACAAATAAAGTTAATATGATTTTTTGAATGTCAAAATTGAGCGAATAGTCCAATATCTTCCGTATTTCTTAATTTTTCGTAAATCCCTTGCTTGGCTTTGAAGAAAAGGCTGTAAATGAAATAAATATTGAAGAAACACTTAGTTTTGACGAAAACCACGTAGGTTTTTAAAGAAACCGGAAGTAAAGTGTCCCGCGCATGCGCAATAAGAACGAAGTCAAATGATTCCCTCCAAAAAAGCGCGCGTGTGCGCCTATTCAATTTTGGTGGCCAAAACAAGACCCTATTTTGTGCATAGCAACCGCTGCACAGCAACGATATATGTCAGTACACCCTTAATGTCTCTTCTAAGGTAAAACTTACCTTACTATAGGGAAACAACGCTCCACAAAATTAAAATCGCGTTAAAACGCGTGTATTTCTTTTAATTTTCATCTCCACATCATTGAGTGGGGTGTTAACTTGTCGCTTGACTTTTCACGACATGCATTTCACATTTTATGCAGCAGTATACTATTCAAAGTCCATTTGAATTGGTAAAATATGGTCCCTGGGGATTGCATGTAAAGGAGAACAATTCCTGTAATTAATGCAGTTCATTCGAGTTGCGACGAAGAACGGTTGGCGACCCACCCACCCACCCACTTTAGCGAGTAAGTCGGGTTCAAAGTTACCAAATAATCTTTGTTTGCACTTCGCCTGGCTTTGGTTGGTTCCAGGCCAGAGCGATTCCCCATACCTCATTATCATACTCATGAATAACAATACACAGGGAAGAATATTACACTGTTCAGTCCAAGCCGTGAAGCGTCATGTTTAGAGTTTTTACAAAGTAACAATAGATGAACTGCCAGCTATTTTGTTCGAATAATTAATCTTATGATGTCAGTTAAAGCTCCATTTATGGACACTCCCGTAAGCTCCACTTGTTAAGGGCGTTGTTCCAAAATCCAACTCTTTTTTCACTCACACTTGAATACTGTATTTATCACACGCTTCCGTAAGCCGAAATCATGTTTCAAATTAAAAGCGGACGCTGACACTTTTGAGGGTAAAACATTGGATTTTTCTATTGTTTTTGTAAACTGAAGCTCCCGCAAGTGTTCACCCAACAAAATACTGCCTACTTAATTACTTGAAAATTTATTAATTTTTTGTTAATTTCATGCTTGACATTTCCTTTTAAAGTTCATTCAAAATACTTTTGTCTCAATTAATTTAATCAATCATACCAATAAAACATTCCACAATTTTTCAGACAATTTCGATTCACGTAATAATTTCGCATTTTTGTCATAAATCGGAAATTGCTCCCATTTTCAGTAATTCAAAATGAAGAATCAATCGCTGCTAGAAAATTTCGCGGCTAACTTTTTTTTACAGCTAACGGTTAAAATTCAACATTTATACGGCTAACGATTAACCCCATTGAGAACCCTCTCTTTTAAGCTTTCCTCAAGTCATCTAGCGCTTGCTATTGCCAGTTGTGGCATTAGCAAGTGTTTATGATGACTTGAGGTTAAATGAATATTTTGTATTTTTTCCTCAATTCGTGTTGATTTAAGTCGCGCAAATAGACCATTTTACCGTTACATCTTGGTCAACCACAGCCTCGACCGCATGTAAGAAATTCTTTTCAGTTTGGTAAAAGCTCGTGAAAAGACAAGAAATTACACAAATGAATCAGGGAGATGTAAATGAACAAAGAACAAACCTGTCGAAATCGAAAGTATTTGCGTTGTTCATTTACTTCTTCCTGCATGTACACTCATTGCCTTTTCATGGGCTGTTACCGAACTCCAAAGAATATATTACGCAGAGTCGAGGGTGTGGTTGATCACGATGTAACTGTAAAATGGTCTATTTCCAATTGCTGGGTTTCATCCATTCCTTTGGGAATTCAGAAGACAATAGAGCGGTAGCTATGTACGTTGGATGACCGAACAAGTGACGCTAGTGATAAATCTTTTGTTCATCCAAGATGGCTGCCGTGACGTCACATGCAACCCAAGAAAGCTGACCTTATGGAACAAGGTAGCCTCCCGCAAACTTTAGTTTTATCAGAACAGTTTTTTTAGAAAGCAATAAGATCCTGTGATTCTCAGCGTAGGCCTAGATTTGAACTATTAATTTTTGTTTTAGGGTGCCGGTTTGTCGGAATCTCTCTCAACTACTACAAACATCCGGATGGCCTTGCATCGTAAAAATTATCTTCCATTCGCGTACTAAAACAGTTTTTGATATCGCGATAAGATCTTACAATCCTCTGCGTACACTCCGTAGGTTTAACTTCGATTTATAACTTACTAACGATGTATTGCGAAAGTCGACATTTTTATCTTCCATGGCAGAAATCGATCGCAACGTAATAAAATATCCGGATTGTACCCTGCTAAATTCACCTTGATAGCAGTTTCAATTTAAAATTTTGTCGTATATCACTTTCATCTCTGTCGTAAATCCTTCTCATCTTATTTTAATGAGAACCACAAGAAGATACGGCTTAATTTATAAATTGTTCAGGATTGAAACAAGTAATAAGAATCTGACATGAATGTTCGAGGGGGTCAGTCGATTTCCTTTGAACATCAAAATTTGACAATGGACATGCTTAATTTATCTTGAAGTTTAGATGACTAACTAAGAAAGCTAAAATGCAATGTCATAATTCTAGCAACCCGCGGGATACATTCGGGATAGTGGCGTCTGACGTTCTTTGTAGTTTTACCTATTTTTTTGTTCTTTTTTGTTTTTTGTTTTGTTTTCATTATATTTTTATATAGTTGAATAATGTAAGGTGGAACAAACAAGCAAATAATCAATCAATCAATCAGTCAAAATAATGAACGAACGAAGCGACAACAAATGTACGAACGAAAAAAGAAAGAATGAATGAATAAATGATATTCGAATCGAAAGTGTAAAGTATGTCAATCAACGTGCATGCGTCTGAAAACACAAACAAGATTGAAAAAGTAAACGTATACGTTTCAGAAAAATCAAACGATTTATTCGATGTTTCTTTCTATGTGCTCTTTTCATTTTCATACCGTTGTTTCCTAAACGTTTTATCAATCAGTTAGTCATGTTGTCATTTAGTTATACTTTAACGTTAATCTTTTCATATCCTTGTTTATAATTAGGACCGAATGCTACATTGCTGCTGCTGTTGTTATTGTTGTTGTTATTTTTGTTGTTGCGTAGCTCAGTTGGTTAGTGCGGCGCGGCTTTCTGATGAGGGAGGTCCCGAGTTCGATTCCCAGTCTGATTCCCATTCTGTGTAACTTTAAGTAGCTTTAATACCCTTAAAACGGAGCGCTGATGGAGAGAGGAGGCCGGGTAAAGAGCGCACCGTCGGCTTCCTGGGAGATAAGCTTGTGCTAAAGGAACTGAACTACCAACGCCAAATATAGTGTTTCACCTTTGTTATAAATTCAGCTGCTACCTTCACCCTCCTCAGTTAATTCGAAAAAAAAAAAAAAGAAAGAAAAAAAGGAATACTTTGACAACTGTTTCCGCGTGGTTCACGACACCCTGCCAAGGCTGGCAAACTCCAACTGTTAAATTTAATGAAACTTGCTTCATATTAATCAAGCCAAAGAACACATGCCCAAGTTTAATTTGTTTGTGGTGGTACTTTGTAAATAGATATATAGGGCGGAACAAGAGCTCCTGGGCAGTCAATCGCCTTAATGACTATTTAAGGTATTTTTTATACACTCATGCAAAAGCCTAGAAATCGCTTGTAAGGAAACCATTACCAATAAGAAACCATTAACATGAAGATTTGGCGCTTGAATGTGATGTTTTACTTTCCTGGAGATCTTCCTTTGACAGCTTTTTAAAATGATAATTTGGTTGCTTGCACGTCATAAATTCGGTTGCTATTTCACGAAAGCCATTTGAAAGGTTGAAAGAACAAAAACGATTATGAAATAAAATAAACTAGATGACGAATGAGCTATGATGATCTGTCAAAACAGGCTAGAATTAAAGTTGTTTACTACAGCTATTTCCATATTCGAATTATTCTAAAACGGCTTTTAGTTAGTAGTCTTGAGGTTAACAGCTATCAAAGAGTAAAAAGTAAAATAGTATTATTATAAAGATAGACGAAGATAAAAGAAGCATGCATATCGCGCAGTTCCAAAACTGTTTACAACACTCGAAGATCGTGCTTGTGTATTGTTGACCATTGTTGAAACCTTTTGAATGAATAATTGCCCTTTTCGGGCAACTAAAATGGGTCGAATAATTTTCTTAATTTAGCTCACGGGTTTGTTTGGTCAAGGTAAATTAAGCTGCACGCAATTAAGTTTGAACTTCCTAGCTAGTTTCAAATTTTAAAAACTCAACCACGCGCTCAATGTGTTTATCTCCCAAACTATTCTTGAAGCGGAGAATTGTTTGAATTGCTTGAAGGAATCTAAAATGCCGAGAACTCTCGAACGTCTTTGATGAGATCCATTCAAATTCTTTAGTTCTTTTTGTAATAATATTACTATATATATACACTAAAATTGATTAAAACTGAATGAATTAAACCTGTATTAAAAGACAGAGTTTCTGGAGTTTACCTGGCTTTTTGTGGCTTTGTAACAATTTTTAATCCACGCCAGAATTTAAACGTTTTCCACGTACTTTTCTTCCCGAAGCAGCCTGCTAGGACATAAAACAACACAGAGAATTAATTATTGATATTGTAAGCAAGTTAACTTGATGTTTTAAAGTCTACTTACAAGAACAGAGAACAAATTCACAGAGTTTCTACTCAAAGTCGAAGTGACAATGCAGCGTTTGGAGAATGCTTTGAAATGTAAATACAACCCCAAAAACCAATCTCTCAATGAGCATTAAAGTATGCGTTGTATAGAATTATAAATAATTCATAACCATTAAATTGAAAGCGGTTTGTTGGCGCCTTTTCCAGGGCATTCCTTCATTAAAAAACATGGTTAAAAAGGAAGTTTGGCTGCGCGCGATATTAAATTAAAATAAAATTAGAAACATTGAATTGCTGCTAATCTTAAAAATTGATATGTGAGACTGTACCAGAAAAAGAAAGACCAGGAACAAGGATCAATGGAGAAAAGGGATTAAATTTATTTCGCTTTTAGAACATTGGTCGATTAGGGATGAATGCTCTTAAGCTTTCAAGGGCATGACAGGAAGTCAACAGGTGTAAATCGTATTTTGGTGACTGAGCAGCGATCAGTCGTCTTAGCTCTCAAAGACATGACACAAAAAGACACGTACAACTCACACTTTGAGTCGTGTTCAGTATCGATTTATTGTAAAAAAGGAGAAGGACATATAGAATTAAAATTGAAAAAAAAAAAAAAGAGAGAACGGGAAACAGGAAAATAGTAAGCAATTCCAATGAATGAAAACGAATCCAATGAATTGAATTAAGAGGAGATGTTTTTCAAAATCGAGTAATAATGGCTAAAAGTGCCCAAAACTAGCTCCTTGTAATGACATGTTTTAATTCAAATTTTCGTTTTGGATTAACACTCAAATTCTATCTTTATCAGTTAAGAATTGCCGATCTACTAAGATACAATGCCTGTTTAAAACAGTCTTTTGAGTTGTACAAAGTGGTTTTCCTGTACTTTTATTCAAATTTATCATGAACTTTCGAGATGAATGTAAAGAATTATGTGGCAATTGAGCGAAAGAAGGCCTAAAACCCATTTTTGATACAAATTTTCTCTTTGGATTAACACTTTTATTCGACTTTTATTAATCAAAACCACTTACAAACAACCTAAACTTTCTGAAGCTTTGTACAACACTTATTAAATTCTTTAACTAGATAGTTTTTGTTGCCCAATTTAATGCTTGAACGTGAAAAAAATCTCTTAAATGAATTACACTAATCAAATGAAAGAATATATGTATACAGTTGTGCGCTGAGCCATTTTTCAAAATGAGGTGCAACACTTTAATTCCCACTATATATGAAAATGAACAGTTTTGCATTTTACATTTAAAGCTGTTATTTTTAAGAACGACGGAGAAGAGGAAGCAGCACACGCAGACTTAGTGTTGCACATCTTCTTCTTCTTCTTAATTCTTCTTCTTCTTCACTATTTATGGGGAATTTATCAAGTGAGTGACTTTGTACAGTTTCTTTAAGGAAAGCGTTCCAATCGGCAATTGTTCGTGCGATTAATTAAGAAGGAGTACATTTGGGAGTTTTTCTTGTAGACGATATGTTAATGATTGGCTGTGACGGGACTTTGAGTTAGTTTGTAGTATATATTTTTCTTTGAAGACGTCAAAATTTGTCAAACTGGTCATTATCTATCTTGTACATCATGATAAGTCTGAATATAAATGTAAGGACGAGAAGAAATATTGTTGACATGTTTTCTTGTTTTAAAACAAGAAAACATGTCAACTGAATATTTCTTCTCGTCCTTACATTTATATTTAAACTTTATGCCCACATAAACATTTATGATAAGTCTGGCTTGCCTCCTGCGCTCTTCTAAAGGAGGTAGTTTAGGATCTTCTAGCATGAGACTTACACTTGACATGTATAACTATAATCGTGGCAGATGAATCGTGCGGCACGTTTTTGGATTCTCTCCAGTTTGTCAGTATTAGACTAGGTGCATTTTCGAAAAATCAGATACCTGGAGGCATTTTGGGGTAGAGGCTGGTAACATAACTATTCTAAACTGATTTTTCATACATGCTGAATGCGAATATGACTGTTACCAAGACGTATTCTGCAATCTTATACGTGTAAATGACGTATTTTCATTTGGAACTTTGGAACTTTGGAACTTTGGAACTTTGGAACTTTGTTTATTTGCCAGTATTAATAAATGAAATATTACATATCACAATACTAATATAATTGGCGAGGAAATTTGACATAAAGCCCAATGGCTTATCAAATCTTGTCAAATCTCCTGTGAATTGCTACAGTCATTTCATACTAACGGTTTTTTCATGTAATTCCAAAAGTTCCCAAACTTAAAACCAATTACCATAGCTGGAAAGAGCACATCAAAATCAGTAGAACTGTGAAGTTTGAAGGATATAAGTTGAGAAATCAAGGAGATACGAATTTTCAAAAAACGAAATTTTGTATGAAAACACTTTATACAGTTATGCAAGAGATACAAACAAGTTTTGCGCCTAGTGTATATTACAGTTTTACATATACATACATGTTTTATTTTGTACCATATTAAGACATTTATATAATGTATAGGGAAAAAATGAATATTTACAAAAATAGAATATAAATTAAATATATACACAAGTGTTTGGTATACGGATCCCAGACGGGGGAGCTGTATTCCAGTTTGGATCTTACTAAGCTTTTGTAACATTGTAGTTTCACTGCATGATTTTGAAAGAGAGCTTAAGTTCCTTTTTAAAAATCTTAAAATTTGGTTTGCTCATGAAATAAAACAAATAGTTGATTTTTTGTAACCGCGCTTGCTTACCAAAGCTTACCAGGACCTTAATCCCTGGTTATATACCTATTTCAAAAAAGGTTGTCGTATGAGTGGCCGCAAGCCTACGCAACTAGACCGAAAAGGAGCATGGGTAGTTGCAAAATTTCCCTCTCCTTTTCGCGTTGGTCTTGATTTTAAAATCAGCAAATGAAGCTCTTTGATGTATTAGGTCATGGCAAGCTGAAATTGAAGTATGGTGTGGATATTTGTGTGATTTTATAGCTTTAGTAATGTTTACTCATGCTTCCTTTCGGGTGAGTCGCGTAAGCTTTTGCCGACAACGTATTGAAATAGGTGTATAAAGGTGAGTTGTCCCTAGTAGATCACGTGATAACTCTTTTGTTTTTAGTGTCCCCAGGGAAAAGAAAACACAGGGATCCCGGTTACCAGGGACAACTCGCCTTTATATAAACGTTACAAATATCACATGTCTTATTAAATATTCATCATTCTAGCGCATTCAGAACAAGCTTGCATCGATTTTTTCCACTTTCATTGGCTCTGAAACTGTAGATCTCAAGTGCACAAACCATATTTCGCGCGAAAAACAAATATTTAACGAGACACGTGAAATTACTGTACTACTGACGTTGGAGATCGAAAAAAATAAAATGAAGCTGAAACCTGCGGAAAGCTCAAAAGGGAGCATGGGTAGACTTCGCTAAAACTATAGATAAAATTGCATTATCAACCGCAGAATTTACTATTTACCTATGCATAAGCCTTATGCACGAACTATGCCACTACGTTTTACTGGCCATCAGAGTCCAAAATCGAGTGGTCTTACACTTACCCACAATCCGTATTGTTGTTGGCCTTTTGCCTGAACAACTTTTTTCAAATAGGTATAAACAGCATATATTTCCCAATTACGTTGAACCAGCAGTGCAGATCTTTACACGGGATCTGCATGAAAAGGACCTTTGTATACAAGGAAAACTCCTGTGATCATGGACACTCGTCCAGTTCTGTATGAAAAAGGTTTTGTCTTCAGATTCTGAGGTGTCTGGGGTTATAACTGACGATTTTATACACCCTCAAAGTTATGGCATCTCTCATTGACCAAAATGAACGTCATTTTGGTTTCAGAATATCGATATTGCATGTATGGTTGATCACAAGAAAGACATTTAATTAATAAAGGAAAGATGCAATGCTTTAGCCTTCCAACCCAAATCATCATTGGAATCGTGTATTTTTAAACAGGTTTTATGACCAGAAAGCAAACCGCATTAAACCACAAAAGTTTTTTTCGTCCCATTCATGTTAAACTTATCTTGTTTTAATGCAGGCAATAAAAGAGAGAAGTTAAACTGTGGTCAATTAATGTAAAAAACAGATGATGCTATAGCAAGCCGCACCCACATCTGAGTTAAACTTGCCGTGTCCTCATTGCTGATGAATGGCACGAAATAAAAAAAGGATTTTCGCTTCACGTGCACTTTAATGAAACTATATATATTTGCCATTTTAGAAGGGTAGGAATGGACATTTAAAAATTAGTAGTCGGTAACTGACAAAGTAACCAAAAAACTCTGTAGTCTACTGATTAATAAACAATTGAAGCTGAGGTATTTTACTTATTCAATAGCAATCGGGTGATAACTGATCGACGTTGGGACCTCATTAACACCTTGTAGCTTATAGTCTGATAAACTGGTTGTGTTGTGGTCGACTTATTTCCGTGAAACACTGGACATTTTTGCCCATTTTCCATAATAGTCATAATAGGAAATATCTAGGAAATTACAATTTCCTATGATAGCAACTGAACAAAATATTTAATTTCCTATCATAGGAAATTTTCCTAAATAATTCCTATAAGGAAAATTTCCTATGATAGGAAATTAAATATTTTGTTCAGTTGCTATCATAGGAATTCGAAATTACCTTTTCATTTTTCTTTGATAGGAAATATCTAGGAAAATGTAATCTCCTATGATTGGAAATATCTACGAAATATGTAGGAAAATGTCATTTTGTCCAGTTCCTATCATAGGAAATTTCCTATCTTGGGACATGACCAAAACATTTCCAGTGGAAAGATTGATAATACGGCTAGACCAGTACTTCAACCAAACAAAGGATATTCGATTAACTTATTCTGATCATCTGCGACATAAAGTCTGAACCACTAAGCGACATTAATATCAATTTAACTTTGTTTCTGTATCTGACATCTACAGACTGCATAAGTGGTGTTCTGGACTGACATATGATGAAAAAAATCTCGTAATATTCGGTCTCGAGCTTAGATTAAAATGCTCAGGGGAGGGGTTGGATGGTAAGGTTGGTTGTCGCATTTAGTCCACAGTGTCACTTCAAGACTGCAAAGGATTTTGGTATAGTTTTCTAGTAACGTAATTAATATAATCCTAGCATGTTTTGGTTGCATAAAACATGAATACAAAAGTCTTAATTGCTCATAACGCTTGCCGAATGCTTAAAATGCTCACCAAGGAAACATCACACAAGGAACGACAATAGTGAATAGATGAATTAAAAGCAAAAGTACCAAAATCCTTTGCAGGTACACTGTGGAGTTGTCGCGACAACGCTTTTTGGATTAGGTGTATACACTATAGTCTCCTTCTGCGAAGGAGACTAGTGTATACGCTTTATATACTATCAGGTATAGCTTGATAATTTCCTGAATTCTGATTGGTCGACGCTCGGTCGGTCTAAAAAGCGTATTTGCGAAGTTTGGTCCATTTCCATGGCAATGGTTCAACTTCTTCGATAGCCCCGAAACTTCTGTATTTTGTACGGACCGAAAAACAAAAACAAACCACTTTCCTTGTTGCATTAATAGCATAAAAACAGTAAAAAAAGGAAGTTTTACGAAAGTTTAAATACTTTTAAAACAGCATTTCATCATAAAAATAAAATGAAGTTTTCACTGAGTACTGAATTGCTACAACCCTGAATCTCAGTTACGAATACTAAGGCGAAGAAGCCTCTTAGCTTCTGTTTGCTTCAAAATAACTATTTTGATAGTTAAGGAAATCAATTTATGAGTATGAAAAATAAGTCATTTCCGTCAGAAATAGTAAGCGTTTTTCAGAGATAAAAGTCAGCCATATGACAATTTTTTGGTTTGGAATAAATCTGTTTGAATAATTTTGAAGCAATTAAAACAACAACAATCTTTCAAAGTTTGTTTGAAAAATGTACTTTAAATTTGTATCCAACTAATATAAGAATTAGAAACACTTTTGACTTTTCTCCAAGTATATAACTCCATGTCATACATGGAAATCATTTTGAAATATAGTCACAAAAAGTACTTTGAACGTGGTACAAAACCAGTGCAAACTCCAGTCGAGTCAAGACAGATATCAGAAGACAAATTTCTGAAGCATTAAGTATACCTTAGCGGTCTTTGTAGTCCTCAGCAAGTCCACAGTTAAAAAGAAAGCCGAATAATTTCCAGGTCCCCAATAACCAGCTCAGATTTTTGGGAGCAAACAAAATATGTTCAGTTTGGATGTTCGTTTTGGGAAGTCACTCCACAAATTTTGCAATGGCAGATAGTGTTATTCGTACCATAGAGCTTTCTCTTTCGTCTGAATTAGTTGATTTATGGATTCTTCATTTAATGTAGTTGAATATCTCGAAAAACGTCAATACGTTTCCTTGGTAATTAAAATAATCCAAGAACAATCATGAACGTATAAAATCCAGTTTTCTAGAGAAAAAACAGCTTACGTACAATATAAATGAGCTCAGATTTTCATCTACACTCTGGCTTTCAAATGGCTTTTCAATACAAAGTTGAGGCGGGAATCAAAATGGGAGCCGCGTGCGTGAATTCCCGCCAAACAAAAATGGAAACATAGACAAATGAAATAAATAACGAAAAATGATTAATCATATAATAAACGATTTATTAACCTCTCTTGCTCGGTATGTAAAATGATGTGTGGGCCAGTATTGAAGTGCAATCAAGGTGAACGCCCCCTTCCCTACAAAAAAAAAAGGTTGTAATCTTAGTTCTTTCGCCCCAATTTTAATTCCCACACTTTTTGTTAAACAGCTTAATTCCTATATTTTCTAGACATGCACAGAGACCACGAATTCTGCTTAAAAGAAGTGATTTCAAAACACACGATACAGACGCCGAGATTTCGAGATTTGAGCTGAAACTTAACTAACCGAATTTCCTGTATACGACTGATAACGTCATTCCTTATCAGTATTAGGGTTTTTAATGCATATTTTTTCAAGTAGTTTAATTTTAAGTTTTTCCATACAAATGTCGGAGTGGAAGCCGATGTAGTATCTCATATAATGAATACCAGTACTGAGGTGGTAAAATGGGCAAAGCCATGAATTTATTAGAGCAAATGAAAACCAATGCTGCTTGCGTAAAATGGCCGGGAAGAGAAATAAAATACCATTTATTTTGTCTTGGTAATTACCTTATCGAATGTTACACCCAGATGGTCAGAAATTGCTGTAGAGTCTATGAATGCTTTAAAGGATATCAATATATGAACCTTTTATTGCTTATCAGTTTGAGTTGTAATGTCAGATATAACAAATCAAGATCAATATAACAAGACATGAATAAAATATTAGTATGAATGATGCCCAAGATAATGCAGACAAAGAGCTATGTCATTGAGATGAAAAAGAAAAAAATAAAGAGAAAAAGGCAAATGGTAATACAGCATTTCGTCTTAAATGCAAAATGGTTTTTATCAATCAATCAATCAATCAATCAATCAAACAAACAAACAAACAAAACGAAAACACAAAAAGAAACGAAGATTGAAACGAAGAAAAGAAATTGAAGAGGCGAAGAATGAATGAAGAAGCAGAAAAGCGAAGCGAACTGACAAAAAAAAAATGACAAAGGAACAAAGAACTAAAGAAATAACAGAAAAGAAATTTAAGAAACTAAGAAAATAGAAAAACGAAAAACGAAGAAACCAGAAGAAACGATCGCGAAGAAACAAAGAAACAAAGGAATTAAGGGACAAAGAAAAGAAAGGACGAAAAGAAAGAAAGAAAGAAAGAAAGAAAGAAAGAAAGAAAGAAAGAAAGAAGAAGAAGAAGAAGAAGAAGAAGAAGAAGAAGAAGAAGAAACAAAGTCGTTTAAGAAATAACCAAACAAAGGAAAAAACGGAACGAAGAAACGAAGAAACAAAGAAACAGAGGAATTAAGCAAAAAAAAGAAAAGAAAGGACGAAAACAAAGACAGGAAGAAGAAGAAGAAGAAGAAGAAGAAGAAGAAGAAGAAGAAGAAGAAGAAGAAGAAGAAGAAGAAGAAGAAGAAGAAGAAGAAGAAGAAGAAGAAGAACCACAACAACAACAACAAGAACAACAACAGAGGAAGCCAAACTACATTACAAAATACCAAAAACAACTCAATTTTTCTGTATCAGTTTTCATATAGGCCCCAAAGATTATCTTTTTGGATTTCTTATCATTTTCTGACCACATTTGCCTCTATCTAACAGGCGTGGGGGGTTTACTAAACCAAAACCGATAAGTTGTTCAAGGTAATGGCCAGTGAAAGGGAGGTTATTTGAAGCTTATCCAAAATATCAAAGAAAAATCGTATCACTTAGAGGACATCGGGTTTGTTGCAAGGCCACATGCATTGCTTTATCATTTAAAGCATTTGCCATGTTTCAAGGGAAAACTTCAGATAGAAGAAGAAAGATAAGAAAGATAGAAAGAAAGAAAGATAGAAAGAAAGATAGAAAGAAAGAAAGAAAGAAAAAAGAAAGAAAGAAAGAAAAAAAAAAAGAAAGAAAAAAGAAAGAAAGAAAGAAAAAAAAAAAAGAAAGAAAGAAAGATAGAAAGAAAGAAAGAAAGAAAGAAAGAAAGAAAGAAAGACAGAAAGAAAGACAGAAAGAAAGAAAGAAAGAAAGAAAGAAAGAAGGGAAAAAAAGAAAATAGCTTGAAACCATAACTTAACTTCAGTTCACAGCAAGTTCAGTGGAAATGGAAAGCTTATCCAAAATATCAAAGAAAAACCGTATCACTTAGACTGACATCGGGTTTGTTGGAAGGCCACACACATTGCTTTATCATTTAAAGCATTTGCCATGTTCCAAGGGAAAACGTCACATATTGATACTAAATTGTGGAATATTATTAACATCGCGGTTTTTGACGTGCTTTTTCTGTAGTGAAGAATTTACGAAGAAAGAAAGAAAGAAACCTAAGGAAGATAGAAAGAAAGAAAGAAAGAAAGAAAGAAAGAAAGAGAGAGAGAGCTACAAAAAAATAATAACAATAAAGGAAAGAAAGAAAGAAAAAAAAAAGAAAGAAAAAAAGAAAGAAAGAAAGAAAGAAAGAAAGAAGAAAGAAAGAAAGAAAAGAAGAAAGAAAGAAAGAAAGAAAGAATTAAAGAATAGAAAGAAAGATAGAAAGAAAGAAAGAAAATAGCCTGAAACCATAACTTAACTTCAGTTCACAGCAAGTTCAGTGCAATTTAGATCGAAGTGGAAAGGTGGGTTCCGCGCGAACGCGGTTGTAAGAAAAACAATAATACTTATTGATAAGCCCGACCATGATCCTGAAACGAAGTGCCTCGAGCGTTTTAGGATTTAATAACTACATATATAGCAGCATTGATTACACGCGATTGCGATTGACATAAAAGCACCAATGGCTGTGGTAACCATTTCGCCTGGACTTAAAGCTGAAGCGTTTGGCAAAATATGCGATAAAAACAATTCATAAATGCACGAGAATTAAAATGAGATTTTTTTCACGCTCAACCATTTGGCAACAAAAACTATTCAGCTGAAGTAACTGTTGTACAAAGCTCAAGTTATTACTTTCAGTACGTTTAGGTTGTTTGTAACTAAGTGGTTTTGATTGATAAATGTTTGATGAGTTGTAGGCTGGCCTTCTTTCGGCGCTCAATTGCCATATAATTCTTTACATTTGGCTTGAAAGTTGCTAAATTTCAATAAAAATACAGGATAACAACTTTGTACAATTCAAAAGACTGTTTTAATTAAACAGGCATTGTATCTTAGTAGATCAATTCCTAACTGATAAAAACAGAATTTGAGTGTTAATCCAAAACGAAAATTTGAATTAAAACTTGCGACAAGGGGCTAGTCAATACGTTTTGGCACTTTTAGCCATTATTACTCGAAACTGAAGAAAAATCCTTCTATCAAAAAGTTAGTTTTAAATGCAGCTATAGCTAGCCTAAAAACTTCAACGTAGTGCCCTTTTCAGTGTTCTCAAAATTCCTAGCATTTTCTCTAGAAAAATCCGACCAGAAGAATTTGGCTATGATCAGTTTTGACTTTGATAAATCACAACTCAAAAATGCACGAGAATCAACAGTACAGCCAATCTTAAACTGCATCAACGTTCTATCTCAAAATATCCATTTTCTGGAAAAGGTTGACCTGCAGATTTTTTTGGCTATTCCATGGTTTTGACTTTGATAATCGTCAGTCATTATCATAAATGCACGCGGCGGAGAATAACAGCTGCTCCTATCAACAATCAAAGTTTAATAGCGTCTTCCTATCTCAAAATTCACAACAAGACTGGCTTACCTTAGGCTGAAGGAACCATTCAAAAATTCTAAGCTGCTGGCTTTAAGGTTTTGGATGTAAATTCGTGCAAGCGTGTTGTCGGCAAACAGCAAAAGATGAATGTTGTCGATAGTATCTTTACAACGCCAGATACAAAAATAATATATCTTACAAATGGATGTTTAAGAGGCTAACGTCTATCAGTACATGTCAGATTGAACAGTTAGACAAATAAGGAGAGATAACTACAGATAACTATGACGCCAAAGCTGCTTGACGCCGTAGGGCCGACTGACGTTGCTGAACTACTTTTGTTGGAAACAGCTTCCTGGATTATATCTGGTAATTGTGATGACATGCTTTTCAAAATCTTTGTTGTAGATTAAGGAAAATAAAGGAAATTGTTGTACATTAGGAAATATTTCTGGATATAGCTATTTTTCAGGTTTTTGCGTGAATACATATAATTTATTTGACGGACGACGTTTCGGCTGTATTTGTGACAACCTGTCATGCACAAGTACTGCCGAGACGTCATCAAATAAAATACACTGCGTGTTTTCTCGCAAAAGTATTAATGTAGATTAAAATTAAAAGTTAAAATTGCAGGTGCATCTGTTTTATCAGTATAGAAATTAAAACCGAAAATAACTTTAAAACTCATGATATACTCTCTCTTTGTATGGTATTTGAAAATGTTATTGGAAATGCAAATTATTTCAAGAGTAATTAGGGTTAAATATGATGTGATATGCACTAGAAAATGGATGCTGTTGTCCTATAGAAAGCACTGTACCAATTGTAATCATTTTTGATTATCACTTAACCGTCCTTCGTTTATGAAGGGTCTTGGAAAAATTTGTTGGTGAAGGTCGCTTGCACAATTATCAATTTTCTCGCATGGGAGACAATTAAAAAAGAAAACTGAGCGCCAGACAAAGCGAGACAGAGGAGTTGAAATACTTGTTTGCCATACTGCGTTGTTTACATCCAGACTGCCATTAACTCCAACAAGTGGCCTCATTTAGTCAGAAACTAGTATGGATATCAACTTTTGTCATCTCAGTTGATTCACTTAATGTTCAGTGGCCAGGCGTATACTTACAAAAGTAAAATGCTATTAAGCCAATCAGTTTAATAGAGGCACGTATCTATCTATTGACTGTTTGTCGGGAAATACTCCATGCAATATCCGAGAGTATTGTCGTGCTGTATTTAGGAAAAAACGAGACTAATGGAGCCGGATGTGGTCCAATATTCAAAAGTACTTAGAAAGAGAGAGTTTATAGACGAGGCGGTCAACAAAAGAGAGAGATACCTTTGTTAAAACAGTACTCGTTTTAAGGTGAGCTGGAGTTGTTTGTGCAACCATGTAATGTTCGATTTCGGCAAAAAGCGAGTTTCTCTGACCCAAAATAACTGATCTGGTCACACTCACATGAACACTTATCCTGAATTAAAACCACAACCAGCTTCAGACCAAACAATTTCAACTGAAATATATACCCAAGTTTAGCTCCAAATTTGGTACCGCACATACCTGTTTAGCTTATCAAAAACAGTACAAGCCAAGCCCTTTCACAAGGCTCTCCCCCGGATTTACCGTACGTGTATTCTCAAGGTTCTCCCCCGGAATTACCATACTTGTGTCCTTAAGGCTCTCCCCTGGATTTACTGTACGTGTGTCCTAAGGTTCAGCTTTAACGTAGAGAGTTGTTTTGACGTGGTGATTTAATGTTGATACCTTTTAAAACCACATTGTTAAGGAAAGCTAAAAAGTATCCACTTGTGCAATCCATTTCCTTCAAGAGCTTCCATATCCGCTAGCTACAAACCTTATAGCATTAGAGGGCTATTTTATAAGGAAATGGAGGATATTTTGAGAGTGAGTAAATAAGCACACGATTCGTGCTCTCATTTAAATGGAACTCTATAAGGCAATATAAGGGCACGGTAGTTGTTGATTCTTAGGACTGGTTCCGGGAACTAAAGACGCTGTTACAATTATTTGTCTTGTAACTTGCAATGCAATGCTGATGAAAGCAGAGCATTGCAAGTTGCTGGCCAGATGTCAGACGCTCCCAACTTGCAATGCAACTCTTTCTTGGTCTTTGATCAAATTAGATAAGTCGGTGGTTACGGCGCTCTGATTGGTCACTTGCGACAGAATTTGCATTGCAGGTTGCTGGATAGATGTTACATGCTGCAACTTGCTTCGCAACAATGCGAAAAGTAGATGCTCGTTAAACTTTTCAGTTCTGTAACATGCAACGTTGCATTGCAAGTTGCAGAGAAGGGCGTTACACGCGTTATCTCTTCTGTGGCTTGCAATTACGCAACGGCATTGCATTGCAAGTTGCAAAAAAAATTGCACGTGTAACAATGCCTTAAAGTGCCCCTAACCCCTAAATTGAAATTCTGCATGATAATCGTTTCTTTACTAATGGAAATGTTTAATGGTTAAATATCTCTGGATAAAATCATCACACTTTGTATTTTAGCAATGGAAATGTTTAGCAAATGGAAAAATAGTATAAAATTCATCTCTAGTGTTTTTGTATATTTAAGAAGTACTTTTTCAACGTCATCTCATTTACATTTCAGATTTCAAATAAATGCTTAATTCTCAGAAAGGAGATGATTTTATCCTAAAATATTTAACTACAAGGCTTTTCCATTCATGAAGAAACGATTATCAAAATTTCAATCAATTTAGGGGTTAGGGCCACTTTAACATTGAAGTACCATTTAAGAACTGGTCGTTCTTCCTGGATGGTTCCATTACTGTGGAGTAGTAAATTGTAGCTAGTGCCGGATTCGTGATAAAAGTACCACGGGAGGAATTTACTTCTTTTATTTATCTATATATTTTAGCATATTTAGTATATCAAAATATAAAAATGTATCAGTAAAAAACAAACAAACAAATAAGCAAGCTACAAGGCTCAACCGCAAGCCGTGCCCAAAATGTAAAATGGACCGCATCCTTTTCCTTAGTATACAAGAATAATCCCGGTTAACTTTTTTAAAGTTTTCGTCAGAAACTATATCACTAGTTTTGCTACAGCCATGCATTCTGGGACTGTTGGCTCAGTAAAATATTACTGAACAAGAGATTTACAGACCATGACGTCTTTTGTTTGTTCAGTAATTAACTTGACTTGACTTGACTTTTATTGCTTTTATTACCTTTACATTACATTATTATACATACAAAATATACACATACACAATTAAAATAGGTAAACGTTACACAGAATAACTATTAAAAGCTAATCTAGCTGTGTAATGGACATGGGCGAAGTTATAAATTTATACGTAAGTTGACAAGCAATGAAACACCACACACACACACACACACAATCACACACGAAGAAAAACATAATAAGACAATAAAACAAAAGCAGAAACAAGGGGAAAAAAGAAATTAAGAAAAAAACAGCTGAAGACTCAGAAAATCTAACAAGAATATGTTTCCAGTAGCTTAAATTTTAGTTTGGCTTTGAAAGATTTCTGAGATAACAGTCCCAGAATACATTGCTAGCGGCAGAAAATCAATATAGTCTTTAGACCAGTGAGCGCAAAAAAACCTTCGGGGTGCTCGTCGGCGTACCTTTTAGGGGTCAAAATCAGTGATCTGGTATCTTTTAGGGTGTCTCAGACTTTAGTAGACTACCAGAGACTTAGCTGGTACCTTTTAGGGTGTTTTTCGGTAAATAAAATACCAGAAATAGGCATTACTGGGACGATTTTAATGATCCGACTTGTGTCTCTTGAGCACATCGATAAAGTTTTTAGTTTTTGGATTCTTCAATTTTTTGTTTTCAAATTGGTACCTTTTAGGGGTAGAAAATAAATTGTTGACACTCCCACCAGGATAAGACTCAGGTACCTTTTATAGGGGTCATTTTCGAAATTTTCGAGAAGCATCCCCGCCCTCTTATAGGAGTCCCCCCGGGTCTTCGTACAAGAGGAAACAAGAACGCATAAAACAAACTCAATACGAGTAGAATGAAGGGAACCAGTGCACCCTACTACGTTAGAGGATCTCAGTGGGGTGGTGGCTATTACGGTTAATGGTTAATATTTTGGCTTTTTTACGATTACAGTTAAAGTGGGTTAATAACTAATTTCCATTGTTCTAGTGATGGTTAAACATTAATTTTTATTGTTGAGAACGCTAGAAAAAGCTATTACGACTAACTTTTCATTACGGCAAACGGTTAGTTCTTTTTCTATTATTGCGGCTTACGGTTAAATTTTTGGCCCTTTTACGACTAACGGTTAACCCCATTGAGACCCTCACGTTGCCCTTGTCCAAAGGGTCTTTTTATCTAGTCGACAACTCCTTCTCATACAAGAGTCAAAAGACGTGGTAAAGCAACAGCTTGTCTTATCATAGCGATCTGAAGATGACAAGATAACAACCGAGTTTGAAATAATCAGTGCGAGACTTTGATCTCCATACTTTACTGGTCAGTTGCTATGGAAACAAACAGCAAAATGATAAACGACTATCGGTGACCTTTGATGTTAAATACTACTTAGTGCCAAAAGGAAAATATCTCACATGTCCACACGCAAATGAATAGAGGTTCTTAGTTTTAAAATGCTAGAACCGTAACTTGCGATGAATCAATCTTGAATGGATAGCTTTAGCAAAAGAGATACAAAATCTAATTGTTTCCGGATTTTTCAGAGTCAAAAACATTTTCAAAATTATACCTTTTAGCTTATATTTCTTGCAAGTTGTGAAAAATACTTCATATTTCTAGATAATTAAAAGAAATTTATTTTGAGAACAACAACAAAAAACAAAACAAAACAACAACAACAACAACAACAACAACAAAATAACAACAACAAAAAACAGCGAACGAACAGAAAGTTTTAACTAATAATTCTCTTTAAGTCCCTATATATGGCATATAATTATGGCATTTTTTAAATTTTCAAACTTAGTCCTTTTCAGAGAATATAGTGGAAGTGTTTTTATCTTATTTTTCAACACTCCATATTTTGCGAGATATAAAGGTTTCACATTTCAAAATGCAAATGTGATGACATAAAAGGAAGCAACACCACCAACTTCTCATGGATTTTACAAAAAGAGGTATTTAATTCGAAAACCAGATTTTTCACTAAACAACAGGCTTTACCAATGGAAATAATTTCCAAATGAAAAAATGAGAGTATTTTAAGTCACCTTGTTTTTGTGTGATAAATGATGACTCCTTTTACGTCATCACATTTGCATTTTGAAATTTGAAACCTTTATATCTCAGAAATATGGAGTGTTAAAAAAATAGTATGAAAAGATCTTTACTGTACTCTCTGACAAGAATTGAGTTTAAAAATTAAAAAAAAGATCTCATGATATATGCCATAGGGACTTTTAAGGTGATTCCTTAGCTACCTTACCTTATAAGGTACATTAATTACAGTATAGACGTTCCAAAGTTTAAAGTTCCATGTCGATTCTCTGCGCATGCCTTTGCAGAATGAAACAAATTTTTCCATGCTCAACTTCAACAACGAGCAACTGTATTTACAATAATGCGTGGATATTACAGCATTTCTATACCTAACGTACAATCTGGGTCAGGCTCTCTCCGTTACTTAAATTTTACAGTTTTGTTAAAAAATCGGAGCGGAAACAACCCAGCCAACACCGGTTCAAATAATGGACACATTTAGCGAATTTCATTAAAACATTTTCATATCAATCCAAACTTTTTTATTTACTTTGATATATACTAGAATAGTGAGATGAAATGTTTAAAGAATAAAAAGGGGGGTCGCCGTACTCGTTTTTGAGGTATTTGCAATACGTTCTACTAACGTTTACATTTGGTGTTTTTTTCCGCGTTGAGACTTGGGAGAGTTTTAATTTTTCGAAAAAACCTTAGAACTGGACACACTTTTATCTGCGCTCGCGGCAACAATGAGAGGAGAAGATCTAATGACGCGATAAAAGTGGGTCCAGGGAAGTTTGTCTGTGCACGCTCCTGTCATATCCCGTTTTCGGGATGTGAACATTGAACAATAATTGATAGCACCCTCTACACATGGTTGTCGCGCCAAAAGCTAGGACATCTCTTTTTGTAAACATGTACGTGAAAAATAAATAAAGAGCCATCTTATTGAAATAAACCCTATAAAATCCAAAGCGAATAGCTCCAGAAAACCAAAACACTGTCAAACGTCGAGGGAAAATTCCCGTCACCGGCTTTCCGTTCTTTTGGCAGACGCATCTGCCCTTCTGAATAGCGGAAAAAATTAGACTTTGTCAAAATCTTTTGCAAAATGCAAAACCAGCTCCAATTCAATTGTAAAACGAACAATATGAAGAAGAAAGAACAGAAAATGCCACTTTTTGCTTTTATTTGCTTATTCTGTTTTTAATTGTCTTACTTTGAGCTGGTAATTGCAAAATGTTTGCAAAGCCGTGTAAACAATTTTTGAGCCTGTTGTCAAGCATTTTTGCATGTTTGTCAAGAATTTGCTTAAAACCAACCAAAGTCTGAAAATTTCGATCAGTGTCACAATTAATGTCTAAAATCCTACTCTTCGATCGATAACGAGGGTTTCAAATCTACATGGCTCTTGACGACGATGAAGGGATGTTGCCACGTCTTCTCTTGCATGGTGCGCCCTGTTTTGGATGAACGACTGGAACATGCATCAAGAGAGAACTTTCATCGGCTGATCAAGTTCGACATGAAGAAATTAAATGAAGTATATGTAGCAAAATAATGATGTTATTGATGATGTTATTGATAGTAATGTTTTTTTCTGAACCTGTTGCGAAAATCAACAACTTGTTTTTATTCAAAAACTGCATGGCGTGATTTGAGCTTAGGCAGTATTTTTACAGCATATAACAGAATAACTTTTGCATGCATATGTGTACAATTTTGTCTCACTGCAGTAGAGATTTCTGGTATAAGCTAAATAGTCTTCTTTGGAAAAAAGGATTATTTTCTCATGTTAAAATGATTTTGTGCTTATTTTACGTGCACAATGTTCGTGAACATTGTGTTGACACTTGAGTTGTAGGATGAACAGTGTTTTTTCAGACAGCGTCAGTTCGCAAAATATTTATAACAGAAGCGATGAAACAGTTCACTTACTCAAATCAGCAACTACGCATCAAGATGGCAGAGACCTTTTACAGAAATTTCATTATCTGACTGTTTTGTTTCATAAACTATTGATTTCCAAGGGAGATTTAGGGCTCAGATTGTTAATGATCGACACTGTCTCTGAAAGTTCTTGCTCGATGTTTGAATGACTCAAAACATTTACAATTGAGCAAGGCGGGAAACTTGAAAATCCGCCGACAAACTCAAACAACAAGCGACTTGATGACATGGGGCTGAGACCTTGGTCGAATAACGTTTTTTATTCCGTGGTCGAATAACGTTTTTTAATTCCGTGGTCGAATAACGTTTTTTATTCCGTGGCCGAATAACGTTTTTATTCCGTGGTCGAATAACGTTTTGTATTCCGTGGTCGAGTAACGCTTTTTATTCCGTGGTCGAAAAACGTTTTTATTCCGTGGTCGAATAACGTTTTTTATTCCGTGGTCGAATAACGTTTTTTATTCCGGCCGTGGTCGAATAACGTTTTTATTCCGTGGTCAAATAACGTTTTCTATTCCGTGGTCGAATAACGTTTTTTATTCCGTGGCCGAATAACGTTTTCTATTCCGTGGTCGAATAACGTTTTTTATTCCGTGGTCGAATAACGTTTTCTATTCCGTGGTCGAATAACGTTTTTTATTCCGTGGCCGAATAACGTTTTTATTCCGTGGTCGAATAACGTTTTGTATTCCGTGGTCGAATATACGTTTTTTTATTCCGTAGTCGAATAACGTTTTTATTCCGTGGTCGAATAACGTTTTTTATTCCGGCCGTGGTCGAATAACGTTTTTATTCCGTGGTCGAATAACGTTTTCTATTCCGTGGTCGAATATACGTTTTTTATTCCGTGGTCGAATAACGTTGTTTATTCATTCATTCAAGATCTAATTTGCGTAGCGCGCGCTACACAAGAAGTATAGAAACGCACAGAACACGTTAGAACGTAAAGACTCTGTACTTTAATTGAGAATGCTCATTAAAGTGCTAGCCGTTAGGTCACTGGGGCCAGCTCAAGACGCAAAATGTAAGAAAATTTAAGCTTCATAGATAAGGAATGGCGAATGGTACAATCCGAGCCCGAGACTCTCACGCTTTTAGAAATCCGAGACCGAAACTGAGTGCTGAGAAAACCGAGACCGAGACTTACACTGAAGCATCCTAATCTGAGACGTGATAATCAAGTGCTAACTTGAAATTCAGTTCTCAAATCTCAGTTCTCAGCCGTTGTGGAAAACCTTATCGTAAGATTTTTGCAGGGCGCCTTGCACTTTACGCTCATCAGAGCAAGACAATGTGATATCCTAAATCAAATGAGGAGCTGCTGTTGACAACTCCTTTACTAACCAACCGTTGCCAAACGGTTCACGCTTCGAACACACAAGCGCTAGTTATCATATACTCCGCAAATAAGCTGTAAGTACCCATGTTGGGAACTCATTTAGTTAATTCTATTTGCAAACCTGAAAATAATTATACTTGACTATTCATGATCGCAACATTCTCCTGTGCGTTAAGACACTATTGTGGTAGTTATGGCGGTCAAAAAAAGGAAAGAAAAAAATTAACTCGTTATACAATAGTAGAAAAATATTCTAGAATGTCAAAAGATCGTTCGTTCGAATGTAGACTATACGAAAGTGCTCCGGGCAATTATGTTTTTCGCACGGGTATTTATATCAGCGACACTTGGGAATGAGGTAGTGACGGTTACAGTTTTTCAATGGCATACTTTTCACTTTTCAGTCTTACGAAATTAATTTCTCTCTGTCGCACTCTCTCATTTTTCACTTCAGTTCTAAAATGCATGTTGTAAAACATTAAACACCATTCCTGATATATAGTAATGAATACAGAGAAAAACGAATTGAAAACGATCGAGGGATGAAAAACGTTTTAGTCGCTTACATTAAAAAAAAACAAAAACAAAAACCAGAAAACCAAAAAATCAAAAACAAAAACGAAAGCGTTTGTGCGGGCCTTAGTCACCACCTGAAATAGATCACATCTAGATCTGAGTTAGTAAGTTAAATAACGATGACCATGCATACATAACCCCTTCTTAGACGGGAACGATCAACGTATAATCAACGACGACTCAAATAAAGGACTATAAACTAAAAATGTATGTATTTGTATTCATTTTTATTTAATATAAGCCATTGATCTCACCGGCGTTTATGTGACAATAGATTTTGACACTGGAGAGCGAGACAAAGAGAAATTGAAAATCAAAGTTGGAAAGACTGAGAGATCAGTATTACAAAAGAACCCCTCTTCCAGTTGGACGACCGATACGAGAAAAACCAAAGGACTTTTTTCACTCAGGGTACTAATATCATAGCGAACTTAGCTTGGGAATGGTAGAGTGAGTAGAGTGAAGTTACAGTAATGTTCTACAGTTCTGTTATACTGTTTTCTTTATAGTCTTACTATTCTCATTCTACTTCTGCCTTAAATGCCGGTTAAATCGCTGGCATACAAAAACATTCGGGTCTTTCTTGGTGTTGCATGTGTCTGTTTTTGGAATTAGAATTCTCTGCATATTGCAGGGTATTGTTTCCTTCCAAGTTCTTTGTTAGTGCATAATTGTTTTATTGTTTTGATGCCTCCGGTACTTTGTAACATAATGCAAGAAAGAGCCAAACATTCCCATAATCATGGATCGTTAACTAAAGGTGCATGATCTCTCAGTCCTATCGCGTACAACATTTATAGTCCAAATTTCTTTCTTTCCGAACAGTTTTGGAACAATTTGGCACAAGTATGAAATAACATATATTCGAGTAACAATGACAGAAGTGGACTGATTCCATCAGTAGCACTTGGTTGTTCAGTTACGTTGACTGCATCACACTCTTCCTGACTTTTTTAGAAGTATTGAGTGAATATTTCTTCTCCCGATTAGTCGAGGATCAGTATGGCCGCGATAATAATTTGAAATCTCTTTTCATTGTGTAAAAATCAATTTAAACGACCACCGGAGTTTATTGCATGTCGTAGTCTCTTCTTAAAGCTTAAGCGGAAAACTGAATTATTTGGTCGGGCTGACGCAAGCAACACGCTTGGGTACAGAAAATCTTGTACCACCGGTCTCAGAAAATCGCTGATGGTAAAATTCACTGAGTCCTGAGTTTAAATTCCATGAAAGATCGTGACGTTAGATCTGGTCATCTGCTTCTATACCCCTCAATTTGTTAGCCAATGGCAATTGGTTTTGCGGTATTGGCACTCACGAAATACTTTGGGCATAAATAAAGGCTGACATTTTCAACTGTCTTTACACTTCTCAACTTCACAAACGTCAACAAGAAGAGTAAAGAACTATTCCAAAAGGTATCAATTTTGTACTCTTTATGAAATAATTTTTTCTCACGCTAGTTGAGCATGGTGATGAATGGGTCAAGAAAAGACCTGTATAATGTGTATACCCAAGACGGCGATCCGACATTACTACGTGCGTACGTCGAGCTTCTATGACAAAACTGACTTAACCAAACAAAATAACTAAATTCTATGACGCAATTGACTTAAAAACATGCCGTCGTCAAACGTTTCTGCCATTTACATTGTTCTTTTTATGCGAAAACCCGATCAAATGAGGATATGTGTGTGTGACAAAACTGATAGGAAACGTTCAGTCCTACATGGGCTTAGCTTTATATTCTCATGGAAAGCTGATTAAACAGAATCAGACAAATGTGAGCTGCGCGAAACTGCCTTTACTTGTGCGCCATGGCCTACCTTGTAGCTTAAAGGTCGGAGACTCGAAGACAAAAAGAAACATACAAAAACAAGAATTCGTGACTCATCACGAAGGCTTTCCCGATCAGTTCGAGACAGCCAAGGATACATAGTTGTTGAGAGCAACGATTTTCTAGGTACCATTCGTCACCACTTATATGTAATTATATTAGTTGCAGACGGAAATAATAAAAATGATAAACAATGAAAAAATACCAAAATTAGAGATATGGAGACCAAAAAAATTCAAGAGCTTGTTTTATTTAGATAACAACAACTTAGCGAATTGTTTCTTAAAGGCTAGGCCGCTCTAGGTGTACTAGGCGACATCAGGGACTTTCCTAGTGTAAACTGTATGGCGTCAGAAAAGCTAGTGTTGCTGGAAAAAATCTTACACCAGGACTAATGAGTCCTTTGATTGGATCGTCAACAACCAACCGACCGACCGACCAAACAAGCAAACGGTGGAGTGCCATTTTGTCGATCGATATCGGTTGGTATTAACTGCGCATGCCCCATTTCATTATGCCGTAAATCGGATGGAATATTTAATAATTTTATTTTTATTTATTTTTATTTGATTTTAATTAGATTTATTGAGTACAACCCAAAGGGGTGAGTACAAACGGGACTTAATGTCCCATGCGTGGTACCACCCTAAAAAAAAAAGAATAATAATAAATAGATCAATAGATCAAAGGAATTATAATCATAGAGTCTACAGACATGAATCAATAATTAATTAATGGCACGGGCAATTACGTGCTAAAGTCCACGTGCATGCAAAATCTATATCATAAGTTTGCTTTGTCAGATTTAAAAAGGTTTCTTTCAAAAATTTCTTAAATGCAGATACAGTTTTTAAACTACTTGGAGGTTTGATAATGTAATGAACTTTAAGTCCCGGCCTACTTAATCGACGCGATCCATAATCGATACCAATCGATACACATTGTTGTTAATCAATCGATAAATACTGGAAGTCGATGATCAATCGATGGCCGACATGATGTTCTTCTTCTTCTAGTTCCAAATTACCCTACCTCATTATATTAAGAAAATAAGACAGCCAAATCAACCACCAGTGGTTTCAGCCATCGATTGATATCGATTGCCATCGATTGATATCGATTGCCATCGATTGATATCGAATACCATCGACTGATATCGATTACCATCGATTGATATCGATTACCATCGTCTGATATCGATTACCATTGATTGATATCGATTATCATCGATTGATATCGATTACCATCGATTGATATCGATTACCATCGACTGATATCGATTACCATCGACTGATATCGATTACCATCGATTGATATCGATCACCATCGATTGATATCGATCACCATCGATTGATATCGATCACCATCGATTGATATCGATTGCCATCGATTGATATATATCGATTATTGTTGATCGATATCGGTTATTATCGATTGATATCGATTACCATCGACAGATATCGATTACCATCGATTGACATCGATTACCGTAGATTGATATCGATTATTGTTGATCGATATCGGTTAAATTCGACTGATATCGATTACCATCCATTGATATCGATTACCATCGATTGATATCGATCACCATCGATTGATATCGATCACCATCGATTGATATCGATCACCATCGATTGATATCGATCACCATCGATTGATATCGATTGCCATCGATTGATATCGATTATTGTTGATCGATATCGGTTATTATCGATTGATATCGATTACCATCGACAGATATCGATTACCATCATTGACATCGATTACCGTAGATTGATATCGATTATTGTTGATCGATATCGGTTAAATTCGACTGATATCGATTACCATCGATTGATATCGATTACCATCGATTGATATCGATTACCATCGATTGATATCGATCACCATCGATTGATATCGATTGCCATCGATTGATATCGATTATTGTTGATCGATATCGGTTATTATCGATTGATATCGATTACCATCGATTGATATCGATTACCATCGATTGATATCGATTACCATCGACAGATATCGATTACCATCGATTGACATCGATTACCATTGATTGATATCGATTATTGTTGATCGATATCGGTTAAATTCGACTGATATCGATTACCATCGACTGATATCGATTACCATTGATTGATATCGATTACCATCGATTGATATCGATTACCATCCATTGATATCGATTACCATCGATTGATATCGATTACCATTGATTGATATCGATTACCATCGATTGATTTCGATTATCAATGATTGATATCGATTATTGTTGATCGATATCGGTTTTTATCGATTGATATCGATTGGTATTAATTGTCCTATTCCATTATAGCGTCACAGCTTGCTAACACGAACTCTAGCCAACTATCTTGTGTGCGCTCTATTTGGTTTATCAAATTTCCCAACAATAAAAATACACTACACTACAACACAACTTAGTACAATTACAGGGAGGACTACAGCAGGAGGAAACTAAATTCCCATATGGAAGCTGAAGACCTAACACTGAGAACAAATTACAGTGATACAATATTTTAAAAATGTCTTCCCCTCGATTTAAAGTTTACTCTGATTAAAACCGGTTTCTGGTTACATGAATATTACATTTGAATATGCTAATAGAAATGGGCGTACAGAACTGAGGTACTTTTCATAAAATAAGTAGTTATAAGAAGAATCATTCAACGATTGGTTGGGAGGCAAGGACAACACTAAATATAAAGATAAGATTTGCGACACAGAATCGAGGTGTTTATCATAGACAACCAATTGTGAATAGTTTTAAGCTTGTAGCCTTATAGGCAATAATAAGGGTGTACCAATCTATAATTAACCAGATTAAGTCTTCTACTGCGCAACGAGGACTGACTGGTACGATCAAACAGTTGAGGGTCAAAGCTACAGCTGTTGTTTCAAGTTTAATCTTCCTGGTCAAAGTTATAAGTCAATGGTGAGACATGGTGTCTCTGACCTGGTCGATGGGAAGACATGATGGCTCTGACTTTGACCTCAAACTAAAACTTCGTTGATAAGTTATCATTAAAAGGGTCAACAGCTGAGTTCAACAGCTGCACGCAATTTACTATACCCAATATCATGAAATATTAGAAGATGCTAATAATGATATTTCAACATAAAAAAATATGGGCCTTATGTTCCGTAGATTAAGGATTCCATTCGCACATTGCTGATGAAGGTTTCAGTTGAAACCGAAACGTCCGATTTTAGTCTTATTTTTTAGGTCAGTGACAACTACAACAATTCTTAATTTTTTATCATGCCTGACTACAACCCAAGCATTTTTTTTTATATTTCAACATTCTCAAAATTGACCAAAATTATGCTCCGTAACATACAAAGAAGAAGAAGAAGAAGAAGAAGAAGACGACGAAGAAGAAGATTCCAAATATGGTACGCAATGTGTCCATATATGGAGGTGGAAAACCTAGTCAAGCCCAAACGGCACTTTTTTGCGTTGAATTTCTTATGATATGCATGCAGAACCAACAAGAACCAACGAGACCCACACCACGGTACATAAATACAAAGTACATGTTAATTGCACTCGAAGGAAATGTCATATCTGAATTGCTGTTAAGCGAAGAAAAGGACAGATACAGATCAGTATAGAAAACACAAGGTTTTCTCCACGAAAACCAATCACACTATATGCCGATGTCACGTGATAAAGTCATATCATCCGAAATGCCGGCGGGCTATTGGCTGAGCAGAGTGTTAAACAGCTTATATTTATAGTTCGTGTGAAAAGGAGATTTCCTAATAAGTAAAACCAACTCAATACTCGCTCCGAGTGCTTTCTGTGAGAAGTTGAGAACAGCCTTAATTAAAGCCCCTATATGCCAATTTTTTTATTTTGAAAATTACTTCCTATCAGTGGAGCACAGTGAAAGCATAGCGGATATATGTAAAAAAGTTTCAAATCTCAAAATGCAAATCAGATGACGTCAAAGTAGCTAGGTACTTGTCCTTTTCACAACAAGTGCTGATGGAGTAGATAACTATTATTTTTTACTAACCTGAAAGCTTTATCGATGGAAATAATTTAGAAATTGAAAAACAGTACTTTGTAGCACAGGATGTTGTGTAGCATGATGCTGGCCTCCTTTGACGTCATCAAATTAGCATGATGTGATATGACATAATGCTAGCCGTTTCAGTAACAGAAAGTCAGTGAAGTGTTGCGAGCCTAGGCTCAGTGTAAGCCCCTATGAAATGTCCTGAAACAGGTTAGGTTTAGGGCTAGCAATAGTTATCTTTCTTTCTGGCACTGAACAGCATGTTTTAGGTGTTTCTTCCGGTGCCTTACATGTACATCTTTTTCTTGTCCTTTGGCCTTCTCTGCCGGTGTGTTCTGGGTTATCTGCCTCAGAATAACTTTATATACAGTGATCAACATACAGTGACACATACAGTTGTTCAATTTATTTCTCTAGAATATCAATACTGTGTTATTGGTTTATATTAACTACTTGATTTTTTTTACTAGATTTTTTTCTTTATATTTTGAACTACTCATCAACAGCTCATGCTTAATCTGGCTTCGACAGCATGTAGAATTTTCACACGTCACGAATTCGTAACTAAAACATGGGTCCACGCTTTTATAGGAATCCTGCTTGGCTTTCAGTCAGTCGGAGTCGACATGTAAGCTTAGTAACATTTTGCTGAATCATAGCAATTGTACAGAGGAAAGAGCGCATAATCGGTGAGAACAACCGCTGACCATGCATATTTGGATGACGTCAGAAAGTAACTCTCCATACGAAAAAATCGAGTTCGCCGATCAATAATGAGGCCCAGTAGCGAGAATCCGTGTAAGTTATCACTTAATAAATAAGTTATTTCCTCGATCCTCCCCTTTCCCCTCCTCCCCACAAAAAGTTATTAGGCTCTGGATAGATATTTTACAGTCCGGTTCATATCCAGTTTTGGAGATATTTTGTAAATACTACTTCGGCCAATCAGAGTTGAGGAAATGTGGTTACTATAACAACTGTCAGCTTAAATCATTGACGAACACCACATTTATGATACTCAATTTACAAATTCCATGTTTATGCAGTTACCTTATATTCAATCATATTTTTACAATAACCTCAGTTTTGTAAAACTCTCTACCTTGCCTATCCGGCAAATTAGAATACACATGAGTAAGGAATAAATGTTCTCATGTTAATTTGAACTGTTTTGATTTTGCCGCGGCGATTTCATCGCTGCTGAGAATTAAGTAAATTCTGATAACAAATAAAGGCCAAATTAGGATTGAGATAGTTAAAAACTTTATTCTATCACATCGAGCACTGAATAGGCTTCAAAGGGCTTTCAAAGAGAGCCACACAACGAATAGTTTTAGCAAGTTCAATGAAAATATTTATAGCTAACTTTGAATTCATGACCTTTGGCCGTCAGTCTGTCACGGCAACTCATGACTCTTGCAACAATCGAAAATATCGTTAAAACCTACCCAAAAATTCTTGAGCTGCTCCAAAACTTTATCTTTACGATAGCGATTGTCCAAGAATCCAAAATGAATTGATTTTGGCCATCCAAAGAGATCCAAGGACTCGAGATTTACAAGCACAATTCTTGACTGGCAAATAGTTCAGCCGTCCTCAAATTTAAACAAGTCTTGGCCCATTCACTTTTGGGCTGGCACCCAAACAAAACCATCACTGTCTTGTGCAAAAACTCAAATCCTTTCAGAAAATTATGGCAAACATTTCTTTAAAAGCGCGGAAGATAGTAAAACCTTCGAATTAGTGTATAGTGACAACGGTATTTTTATTGCTGAAAGACCCGTAACTTGAACTTGAGCTCGTTAATATGACGTCTTCGAAGCTTTGTCTGACATTGAAAAGACACCACGGGATACCTGCATAATAATAGACTTCACAGCTTGAAAAGTGCTGTGGATATGCATTGCCATTTCAAAGAAATAAGGGAAATTATAGAGACAACTTGATCTTATTTACACACTCCATTTTGTCACGCCAGTCATATCTCCAAAACTGGATATGAACCGGACTGTTTTATCAATGTTGATCTTTCAACTATAGTATATAACCGAATGTTTGTTTTCAAAAAAAACATTTTCTAGCGTTCCAAAAATATCATTTGTTTTTACGTCATTGTCGCATGCATCGTCTCTAGGATGCCTACGTATTGACGTAACTTCAGAGAATACGGTAACAACATTAGTAATAATATTGATAACACAAGAGTTTGTGTGATTGGAAGTCAACCTATTCTGGCAGCAATTAATTTCTAAGGATCGGGGAGGGAATATGCGCAATGGATTCTTCCTGAAAAACACTCGAGGAAGCTAAGATAAGATTCAACGCATCGTTACGTCACCGTACTTGAACTCGTTGATATATTTTAAGAAAACCAAAAAAACAATCTGCTTAAAAATCAAGTAGTAGGAAGTTTTCGTGAGTAGGCGACCAACAAGTTGACTATGAAATTAAACAAAACCCACCTGAAATGATTCAGTTTTGGTTTAAATTTACAATTTTATTCAGACATGTCACGTTTTTGCAATATTCAGTCTAGAACTGAACCAACTGGTCAGGCAGTCGAGCGTTCATGTGTTCTAAAACTCAAAACCGCTACCAAAATTCGTGATTCAAGACATTTGGTAAGTCTCTGTGTGGATATAGAGAAACTTCAAGTTCATTACAGAATTCAGCTCAGTCAAGGATACGTCCACACTTCCAAAAAACGCAACTTTCACTTTAAAACTGCGCATGTAATGTTTTCTGCCCACACTAATACGTCGACCGCAGAAACCCTGAAGGTTAAACAACGCTAATTTCACAACTCAGCAACCTTGAGCATGCATGCTCAGATAGAGACCACGCAACCATCGCGACTTCAGCATTTTTGAAAAAGCTCCGTCTTCGCTAATTTAACCACGATAAAAAGCTCAACCGGCATTTTCGAATTTTCTCTCTCTGAAATGAATTTTTGAAAAAAATATTTTTCCACTGGATCGAAAATTACGTGGAAGAAAAATAACTGAAGGCCTTAGCGTGTAAAAGTTTTTAAATTTATCCTAATTATTAGTGTGGACGTATCCCTTTGAAAACGTTCTCTAAAGTCAACACTTTAATAGGCGACTTCTTTCAAAAATGGCGGGCTCATTGTTCACGACAACGAGGCCAGAAAGGCCTCTAAAATCATCATGGCAGGCCACAATGCCATACGGTCGTCATTATGGTAGGCCACTATGCCGTGCGGTCGTCATTATGGTAGACCACAATGCCAAGCGGTTTCATTTTCCAATATGGCGCTGCTTCCGGTTGGCACTTTTCTCGCGTTTTTTACACTTTCAACGCATGCATAAAACCCTTCATTTTTGCACGGGACCCTATATTTTTTGGCAGTTATTTGAAAAAGCTACTAAATATCTCAAACATATCAAATTTGTAGAAAAAGTTAAATACTCAAACCTATGAAAAAATAGATTTGTGAACAAATTTTGTTCGACTCGAGGGAACCTTTTGTTCGAAGTCACGCTACAAAAGTCAAGAAATGAAGGTATAGTTTAGTAATTATATCAAAAGTGTTTATGTTATTACATAAAATTGTGGTTTAAACAAGTTCTCATCATTTTTATCCAAAGTTGTCAGTCACCTTAATGGAAACGGGAGCTTTTTAAAAGCGCTAACCGCGTCATAATGTGATCTTTGTCTGAAAATGCTCAAGTTAGCACGTACAATTCTTGGTTTGCAAACACTCACAGGAGAGTGAATTGAACAAAAGACATGGCAGCCATGTTAGTGGCTTTTATCTTTATTTTCTTTTGTCAAGACCACCAACATGGCGGCCATGTCTTTTGTCTCTACATTCTCCGGGGATTGCTTGCAAACCAAGAATTCGAATTGCTATTTATTCGTCGAGTCAGCATTCTTGGACAGAGGGAGTAGCAGTGTGATCAGAAAACACTTTGTGCGGCGTCTTTGACGATACCTTTTTTATTATTCTATTATACGAAATAGCGTGGGAGTCGCGGTATAAGCCGTCTCAGTTTGAAGTGAGAACATTGATTCATTGATTAAACCAAATTCATTTTAAAAATCATCAGTCTTCGTTTGAACAATATCAAAATTATTTACTTCTTATTAACCAAGAGAGCGGCCATTACGGACAGACCAATGCAAGGTGTTTACAGTACGGACCGAGCCCTACAAAAAAGACCGAGGTCTGATATTTTCCCGTTATGAGCAAGCGGACGAGGTTCAAAGGAGGTCACGTTTTCTAGCATTTGGACATTTCATTTCCAGTTTACGCACACACGGCTGGATTCCCGCCTTTTTTCACAAAAGCAAAAAATGCCTTAAAAACAAGATTCCCGTCTGACAGTACTACAAACTCAAGAATCACAAATGAAACTTTTGGATGATTTTGAAGTTTGTGGGACATGATAAAGTGAACCTTTTTAGCCAAAATGACTTGAGTTGGACACGATTCGTCGGTTCGTCAACGTGCCGTGATGGTGTTTTAGTTTCCCACCCTTAACCAGGCATTCAACTAGATAAAACTTGAAACGTTTTGACGAGACTGAAATATGAAGTACCTATTGAAGACTTGGAGATAGCACATCCTTTGGACGTAAATAAGAGATAAATATCCTTGACATTGACTCCAACATTCGCTGTAGAAGATGCAATATTGAAATATATGTATATGTGTGTGTTTTACTTTTTGTGATTTTGAGGACTCTCCTATTCAAGCCTTCTATACTAATTAAAGTTTAATCAGAAAAAATACCCTGGCGAAAATAGCATTTTGAAGTTATCAATATTTTTGTAAAGTACTGTGGTGATCCCGACCTTGTGGCTTGTTTAGTGTTTACACATGTAAGTGAAATCAATGATATTTGTTATATTTAATCCTGGGTGGGCGCTATTCGTCTATCGGCCCAGATTTTTAGTCTTTCCTGTGAAAAGTTGATTGGCAATAAATTGATTGATTTTACAAAAGAACTGAGAAAAGCATTTTGGTAGTTGTAAGCTTTGCGTTGGTACGGACAACTAATTTTGTCCCAGCTTGAGTTGCACCAGGACGAGTTTGTCCGCGGTGAAAAGTCATTGCTTTTTTGTTCTTTAAACGAGTATAAAAAATCATCCAGTAATTTCTTTGTAAACCGGAACAGTTCGATTCAATAATACTAGTGGCCTATTCAAAAGGATGTTGCATTTGGTGGCGGTTATAACCAAAATCGATAAATATTTATATCAATACAGCAATGTCATCAACAGGGCAACTAATAGTAGATTTTGGAACACGAAAATGAAAGTTTCTTGATTTATGTCAGTTTTCATAATGTTATGTTTTGTCTTCCGGAGAAAGGCAATTCATTTTAATTCCACACAAAGTTTGCGGTGATTTATAGTGGATATCATGTGCCCATATGATTACCTTATACAACCCGCTTAATTACTTTTTTGTAACGCTGATATGCTAACAAAGTCGGCGGCTCCTTTGATGTTGATTGGAAAGTGATTTGATTTATTTTGTTGAAATACTACTTTTTTCCACTGCTTAGTCATGATTATTGTGGCGTAGCCGGCTTTTTTCGGAGATACACAGGCAGTTTAAAGGCAGGCAGTGAAAAGTCATTCCGATCAAGAGGAAATAATCCCGATTCCTTAGCTAATCAATAGTTTGCTAGCACACGTGTATATATGTGTAAGTTGCTATGCCACCATATATGTTTCATAAATGAGATGACATTGAATTAAGGTGAAGTGAAAATAGGTAAGGACAAGGAAATATGTTCGAACTATATTTTATTCAATAACCAGTATCAGCGCGCGCCGGAAACACCACAATCGGCATTAGACACATAGCTTTAAGTTGGCGGTTCCATTAACGTTATCTTTAAGAATTCTTGTTTACTTTGGCCTGCTTTTGCAGTATTTATTAATTTTTAGGGGGGAAAAAAACCATCTCTCGTGGTGAAAAAAAGTATACTTTTTAGAAATAACTTTAAATTCGCGGTTCCATTAACGTTATCTTTACGCAACTTTTGTTTAATTTTGCCTGCTATGCAGAATTTATTATTTTTAAAAGTAAGCATTAAATCATCTCTCGTGGTGAAAAATATAGTTTGTTTATCAAGTGTAGTTTCCAATTATATTCACATCATTTTCTGTAAGGACCATGCGAGGACTATCCTTTCAAAACGCGGAAATTAAGTGATTCGTGATCGCAGGCTCAAGTGATGTTCATCATTGAAGAAGTGAGATTTCCGATTTCCAAAGATATGGCGATTAAGGAATTAAAGAGTTTCGCTTAAATCTGTCAGAGAAACGATACAAGATGTAAACAAAAACTTTTTAGATGGTCAGGTCAGATTCCCCGCTGTGATTAAATTGAAATTACTGCAACCAATTTCCAATCCAATGGCTTTTGTATAAATATATTAATGAACAAAAATATATTGAATTCTTTGATTCACCGATGACGGTTCAACACAAATTTGCCTTTCCTCTCAATCGTGTCACTGAAATGTTTTAGAGTCGTCTCTTAAAAACATAGTATGATAGACGTCCAAAACGGGATGTTTTATCGATGACATGTAATTTCAACCAGTAAAAGCTTCCTGCTGACAAAATGTCATCATTTTTTTGTTCTTATTACATACTTAAAATCAAGCATTTTGAAACATTTATGACCTTCTAAGTTGAACCATCCTAGCGACGGCACCAGGCAGGCGGATTACACCAAGACATCAAAAGTTTTGTTTGTGACAGAACAGACAACGGGAAAGACGCAAAGAAGTACTGAAAAGAGAGACAGACTTCAAAGCAGATTAGGCAAGTAACTATTTTTGTTTAGAGAAATCAATATTTTGTCTTTATTTATACGCTTTGTAGACAACCGGAGCCAGCTTTCCATTAGGCTGGAATGGATCAAGACAGACATGGTTAAATCATATTTTTAGATACAAATGGGGTGTGAAAAACAGAGGAAAAACAGAGAGCGGCCGCGAGAAAACATGTCTTAGAAGTGCAAAAAATGTACTCTAGGAGCTCTAACAGGACGAAGCTTTTAATCAGTGAACTAAAGGAGATATACACAACTGAGGAGTTCCAGGTGGATAGAAAAACGCGAGAAAGTAACACTAATAACAAGAAAGAAATTAAAAAAATATATATTAAAAATTAAAAATGTAGTGCACTTTTTTTATTTGAAACAGCGTTTTGGTCTCAAAATCAATGTTGAAAAAGACGTAGATTTTCTTTTTATTATAAAATAAATATTTTGCTTTGCATTTGGACCTTTATCGAACGGAAGCAATTGAGATATTCATGCATTTCAGATAATACAAATAAATATACACCATTTGTTGGATTTCACCTGGCCGCGTAATATTTATCAACTGAAAAATTCAATTTCCAAACATCTCTATAGGTGTTCAAACAAGGACTTTTGCCTAAAGCAACCAATCAACCAATTTCTGAGTTGGATCATTAAAACTATTGATAATATCCGCCTATTATAGAGTTGGAAACAGTTATGGCATTGAATGAGGCCTACAGAGAATTATGAAGATGTCCGTTCAGTTCCGCACCCCAGCCTGCTAAGCAGATAAGATCGTTCTTGGTTCTATACAATTGTGCATATCATATTCCGTCAGCCCTGTTCAATCATTGTCAGATGACCATGCGAAAACGGAACCAGAATTACAACTGATTTATTATGCATTCAAAATCATTCAATATTCATGAAAACATGCCAAGTTTATAAAACAAAGTCATGAATTGTAAATGCGAAATCAATTTTGCCGTCATAACAAACCAAATGAAATCAGTCCCCTGAAAATTAAATGTATACTGACTTATAGCATGTTTTAAATATTTAGAACATCTCAAACTTAATTCCGAGGTTTGTCACTAAAAGACTCTTAACTCTCTTGGTTTCAGTTTCAGTTTTTAATACACAAACAGCCATTAGTTGGGAATCATATCGTGGTGGTGTTGTTGACTTGACTTTTTGACTTTTTCAACTTTATTACCATAAATTAACATTTAACTATTTACATATATACATTAAACATATCAAAAAGCGGGTAAAGGATGCTCAGAATAACTTTGAAGCTAATCTAGCTGAGCATCCACATATATTAGGGACGAAATTTTTATTGGAAATATTTTTTTTTTTTGCTTTTGCTCCCCCCCCCCCCCCCATCACTTTTCTAATGGTCCGTCCCTTATTAAAACAGGTATACAGCATGTTGAAAGGATGAGACTGAAGTATAACAAAGACAAACACATGCGATTGTTGATACTAACAAGAAAACTTGCTTGTGTAGATGGCGAACAATTGCGATTTTACTTATCAAGTTGGCTTGTTGAAAAGCAGGCACATAACTTAATTCATTGGACAAGTGACGGAAATCTTGAAATCTTCCAAATTTGGCCAGTTTAGTTTGTTACGAAAATTAACGGGGAACTGGCTAAGGCAATCAGAATGGAAAAGTAGTTTTAAAAGAATGATAAATGCATATATGTAAATCAAATGCCGTCCATCAGATTTGTGCCTAAGGTCTCTTGGAATAAGTAGTAGAGCATGCTCTTTCGTGATCTTACCACAGGAATCCCAAATTAGAAATTTCTCATTTACCATACCAGAGATACCGTGAAGATGTACACTAAACTGTGTTCTGAATTGCCGTAAATAGGCACTAGACTGATTCCATAAGTCGGTTTGCCCGATCTTTGTTGATTCTGATGTCGCTCACACACTGACTTTCGCATTGCTTGGTCGATTTTGAACGGCTAGCCACTACACGGCGACCTCCAATCAAATCGCTCGTTATATATTTCAGCGTATTTTAAACAATCCCAGAGAAGCTCTTATTGCCATAGTTTGAGATTTGGCTTTCGTTGACGAAGCGATTTTCTTTGGCATTGTACTGAAACTCCTACGTAGAAAAAGTTCTTAAAGCCAACAAATTATATTTTGCGAAAACAGTGACTGAAGAAATCTTAACAATAGCACTAGGGAATGTTAGGAAATAGATGCACTAGGGTTATCAACGACTATTGATCTTATAATGACAGAATAAAAAATTATTCAACAATTCTGCGCATGTAACAGTGCAACCTACATTATTTAAACTCACCATTGATTGATCAAGCTTATTTACCATTCGCGTAGGTGGCAGTCATTTGCACTGTAAGACTATAACCATAGGATTTCGATAGGATATTATGAGGCAAATGTTTAAATCTAAATATCTCGTCCATGGGATGTCGCAATTGACATACGTACCGGGCATACGTATAACAAAACAGAACTGAGGACGAATATAAATTGCGATGAAATGAGCCGCATTTATTAACAAAATCATTAGTAGTCATAATTTTCACTGGGAAGTCCATCAATCAAGATAATGCAAAATCATATACGGGCAATTTGAGTGGGACGTGCTTCACCACATTATTTTGTCTTCTGATAAACTGTTGTTTTCAAAATTCATGCGACTTGCCAGAAGGACTAGGGCTAGGGTCTCAGTATATGAACCGGGCTGACTTCTTTTGTTTTCTTTCTCCTGGGGTCCACAGAACAAAAGAAGTCAGCCCGCTTAACCGGGCCAGCCTGGTTCATATACTCAGTCTGGTCCCTAAGTTTCATTGGCAAAATGAAGGTTTTGTGACGTCATATGAGAGGAATTATTTCTGCAACTTGCTCATGCGTCTTTCACTTTGCTTTGTCGCTAGTGTATGTGAGGGTCATTTTGATATCCTTTTAACCCCAAATCCCACCTAATGTAAATAAAAATATCCTTTTTCCTTCTCACTCATATTGTACGATCATAAGCCAATGTCGCTTTACAGAAAAAGCTCCGTTTACATTGTCAATATTTTGGACAGGATTTGAAGTTGATTAGTTGGTGATTCTGCATTATCTATTTCTCTGTAAATGTGTTTGTTCCTGATTCTAATTTTTTTCCTGTTCTCAAGCTGAGCGCAGTTGCACGTAATTGAAAGCATCTTTAAAAACCTTGTCCGACAAACCAAAGATTAAATAAACTTGAAGAAGTCAAGGTATATATAGGCAATATCATAGACTTTGATATAGATAACGTACTGCTTACGTGCAGTTAGAAATTGGAGTTTGTTTATTTTGAAAGCCAACAAATCGTACTTTACAATTATTCTAATTGCGCTTCCTTCGTAATTACAATAAAAAATACGAGTTATTTGGTTTGCTTCCCACATCGATCGAAGACGTTTTTAGGATCACGTACTTGCTTTGAACCATGGGCATGGTCAAAGTTAAGAGATCGAAGTAATTATTTTAATCCTCGGTTAAGACGGCAATGCATTATAGTTATTACTTATCCTTCCCCCGCCAAATCGTCTGCAATTCAGTCTGGGTTTGTTTGAGACGGTCATAAGATATACAGGATGAAAGTGAATTCAACATTATTGATATTTTAGACTTGACATGTAAAATATATCCACTTTCTTTACAAGTGTTATTCATAACTTTTTAAGTTTCCTTCCATCCAAATTCTTGGGTTTCATGTGACGTCATCGAAAATATTCATGCCTCATATTGAGCACATAAAGTTAAGCCTTAAGTATGTTGCTTATATGCCTAACATAAGTTTTTCTTGAGTATTTGAGAAGCTTTCCTTGCTTGGTTCTCGAGTTATCAAAGGTAAAACCTATGTCACGCAACACTGTCACGCGTTTTCCTATGAACGTAAAACTTTGAAATAGTTAGAAGTAAACACACATTTGGCTTGCTGTATGAATAAAAGTATTGTTTACTGAGTTTCTGTATCAAAATACATGATAAAGTTGTTATTTTTACATGATTTTGCCAATTATATTTATTGTCCGCCATGTTGGTGTCCCAAAGTGGGACACCAATATGGCGGCGCCATACATTTCTTTGTAATAACTGGCTTTGTAAAATTGTCGATATCTTTGCATCACAATATCTTTCGGACTCAAAATTCCCTGCAGTCATAAAGTTTTTCCTCCTCTTTAAGCAGATGTGCCTGATTTTACTCAGGGATGAGAGATTGGCTGTCATTTTGATGACCTGTGGAGGGACACCAACTGCGAAGTGCCATACATTTCTTACTAAAGATTCGGCACTTCAAAAATTAATATCTTCGCAGAAAAAGCTCGTTTCAATTTCAAAATTTGTGAAGTTACATAGTTTTACTTGCTCTTTATAGTGATATTATTTTTATTTCACTAAGGGCTTTTTAAATTTTTCGATGACGTAGGTAAAACCCAACAATACAAACATAGAGTTTTACTTTTCTTTCGAAAAATAAAACTAATCACAAAAAGATAACTGACAAAACCTATCAGAAAAACGCACGGATAATTACAATAGCAACCAACCATGACCAAATAGACAATTAATAATAGAAAAGGAACCAAAGTTCGTGTAAACAGTGGTATGTTTAACGTCAACAGACTTACAACTGTGGAGCTATATTTTAAATTAATTAATCAAAGACAGCACGCTTTCGTCACTCAGATTCCGGCATTTTTTAAAGGACTCCGGATCTGACGTATTGTGAGCAATATAGTTCACTTAGTTTACATAAAAACCATTACCTATTAACGCATATCGTAAATGGTTCGTATTTTAGACATTTCAGACATGAAGATTCGCCAGATCAGACATGGAACGCTTAGCTATCCGAACACATGTGTAATAGGTAAGGTAAGCTTCTTATCTGTACTCTACGCCAATAGGCTTTATATTAGGGTTAAATAGCTTCAACTGAAGAAAGCATTATTCAGGTCTAGTTAAGACACTATGTTTTAAGCGCCTCAATGCGTTTTGCCATTATATACATGCAATCTCGGACTCTCTATAAATTTGAAACTGCTTGTTTGATTAAGCACGGCCGAAGGCACTCGGAACGATCGATCTAGCCAAATAATGAAGCTCTGACTAAAATGTGAATCGCAAATGACACATGGAAAATGCTATGTCTGATGAAAGAACCCGATAAACGAGTTGAGTAGTTTAACGACTTGTTTCTTCTGTTCCTGGATAAATTCAACTCGAAAAGGGTTCCAAATTCTTTGACACATAAAAATAATATTTAGTCTTTACGCTGCTTCAGCAAATCAGTTGTTATCATTTCATGTCTATTTGCCATTTGTAAAACAACAATCGCAGCATGGCATGGAGCTTTTTGTCAAGAAACGCATTAAGAAACACAAGAGTGGGCCGAGCGATTTTTAAGTGCAGTTTACAAAAAAGTTCTCATTGGGAATGTTGTTTCGCAAGCATCAAAGTAGATAAAAAGGGATTTGAGACTTAAAAGTGAGTTTAATTTGAGACTTATTACTTAAACAATTTATTTCATCAAAAGCACTTTGATCATATCTAAACATCTTTTAAACAAGACGCACATAGTGCGTTTACTCGTGCCCGAATGGAATTCAGTGTAGTCTGGCATGAGAATGAGCTAGGCAGTAGGACATCGCTCATACCTGCCTAGTCATAGAAATTTAGTTCGGCTCCCTGTGACGTCTTTTCGCCTACTATTTACATCAGTCAACTCTCATCTTATGGACACTCCAGTATTACGGATACCTCACTACTACGGAAAGAAGCTAAATACCCGACATAGAAATATACGTACGAGAGCTCGAGCGCGGCATTGGAAAATATCTGGAAAAATTTTACGCAGTGGCTCTAGTAATCGTTCACCCGTACGCGAACTAGATATGATATATTCGTTTAGATGGAGTAAGCGATTCTTGTAAGCTATATATGTTAAACTGATTCAGAGTAATTCTACTAGACTGTACATGGTAGGCCAATGATTCATGTCGCGACACTTAGAGTTTTTTCAACTCGATCGTGCATGACCGCAAATGTCACGCACTTCAATATAGGGCTTCGATCATAAGTATGAATAATTATTACTACTTTAATTGTGTTGCATACCATAAGAAAACGTTGTAACGAAAACATATGATATCTTCGTTTAGATGGAATATTCTAAGCTATCAATAAACTGATTCAGAGTAATAGAGTATCGGCCAAGTGTGACGTGAAGAATTTACGAATTTAGGTCTGAAACCTCAAAGTTGAATGGAAGACAGAAAATATCGAAATCCCCAAAAAACCTTTTGCAGTTTATACCCCTTTCCCAGGCTACGCCAGGGTACGAGTAATAAAGGAGGCCAGCACTTTACCTTGCGAAAGACTTTTGCTGCTTTTTTTTCTAATAAAAATCATGTTACCTTTCTTAAAAGAAGACAATTTCCAAATAGCCGGAAGACTTTCCAGACGCCCTTTGTTTAGTAAAAAGTTCTTAAATTTCCTATATAAGAGCATTTTCTTGATGTGAAATCGCTTATGCAGTCATTAGATTAAGATTAAATTCCTCCTTTCTCATATTTCAAGTTATTTAAAGGAAAAAAATGTATATAAACCGATACTGATAAAGAAGTCATATGAAGCAGCTGCATTTGACTGACTAATATACAGCTAGATATACAGCTATTTCAAAAAGGCTGCCGTACATGAGGCCGCCATTGGACCGAAAAGGGGTACGGGTAGTTGAAAAACTCCACTCTCTTTTTGGCTTTAGTCTTGATGCTTGGCATCAACAAATGAAGTTCGTTGGTTTATAAGGTCAGGGCAAGCTAGAATATTTGTGTAGTTTCATAACATTAGTTATTTCTACCCATACTTCCTTTCGGGTAAGTCGCGTAGGCTCTGGGCCTTTTGTCCGACAACGTTTTTTGAAATAGGTGTATATTGTAAGAAAGCATAATGGATGTTATTGTAGTACAAGATGGCCTATACTAATATTGAGACGAAGTTTGTGTTTTTTTACTCAGTTGAAGTGCACTTGTTCTGAAAATAGTATAGAGAGATTTCATGGCAGCCATGTGCGTGGGCAAGTACAAAAGATAGTTTTTGAATGACAAAAGAGTTCGTTTCTCATGGGAGGAAAGGTCTATTATTTTGACCACAAAAATGGCTGCCGTGAAATCCCTCTATACAATCTTTATCTTAGACATGAAATCACGAAATCCTTTCATGACGTGAAAAATCAAGCACGTAAAAGGTTTCTTTCCCCATTTATTCAATTTCATTCATGATCAATACTTTTTTAGTTGCTACAGACTTTTTAATGTAATTTTTGGGCATGTAAAATTGCAGCCACTACCATTTACACCCATATAATCAGCGAAAAGAAATTGATTTCATTTACCACGCTAACCGTTATCTAGAGTTTAACTGATATCAAATCAGTTTTTAAATCTTGCTCTTTCACATTAGATCAATCCTGTTATCAATTTACAGATCAGATATGATGTATTAGCTGCGAAACAAAAGCGTAATTCAATAGTTTTAAGATGTGACACCTTTGGATTATCTACTGCATTATATTACTGTGGTCAAACCACTGCATGTTAAATACACCTGATATTTAATCAGGGGATTAATCACCCTGAATATACCTGGAATGACGGTTTAGACGTCATCGGATTTCATGTTGACTTTTTGTGGTTGTAACACAAGACTTTTGTCAAAGTTGTACATTTAAAAGGCCTTGCAGAACACGTTTCACGTCAGTTGCTAAACAGGAAGAGTTGTCATTTAGTTTTAGGTAAGTCTGTTTCAGTTATATACACAGTAAATACTCACGTGTAAGAACCAAGTGAATAAGAACTTATGGGCTAATATTTTGCATTAAACCTCCCATCTTATAAGAACTTGTTGACCCTAAATTTGAAATAGGTTCTTATATGGAAAATCAGGATAATACTAAAAAAATAATAATGCTAACAAATAGATAAATGATAAACAAATAAATAGATTTAAATATTTGAATATTTAAATTTAAATATTTTATAAATAAATGAATAAATAAATAGATAGATAAATAAATAAGTTCAAATATTTGAATAGTTTAAATTTGAATATCTTATTTATTTTACCAGCAACAAGCTTCATTTCCTCTTAAGAAAATATATATTTATTGTAACATGTTATCTAAGTGGAAGTTTTCTAAAAATAAGAACCTAGAGTAAGAACCTAAATAGCCTAAATCTTCAAAAGACACCTTTTTACGCTAATCCGGGAAAACCCTTGATTCTTGTACGCGGGTGTTTACTGTATATGTAGTAAAGATGTCGATAATCAACAATTAATATTTATTGAAATTCAATATTAAAAACGCTTTTTCCTAATGCAAAAATTAGAGCTATTTCTTTGACAGGGCTACACGGAATTCAATAATCATTTCAACATATATATATTTAACTATGAACCAATTTTCTTTTCGTGCAATATTGATAACTCATGCATTTGTTATCTTTTCGCTGTGAAAAGGCTGTCAAAAGAAGGCAGTTGAGAAAGTTGTTTTTATAGAGGCTTGAGTAAAAATGTCTTTGTTTCGTACGACAGTTTTTATCCGTAACAATATATGAACTATACATCATTGATAACGTAGCCACGTACGTACTGCCGGCCAAAGCCACAAAATATACGCTTTGACACCTTGAAAGACGTTTGTTTCACTGTGGGAGTCAATGGTTTCAGGCAATATATCATGACTTAATTAAAATTTGTCCTGTCTTGTTTTTGTCTTGTTTGATTTTCTTGTTCTTGTTCTTGTTCTTGTTCTTTTTACATTCTTTGCCTTTCTCAAACTTCGTGATCTAGCAAACGATTAGTATTGTAAGCTATAGACTATTCGCTGCTACACTAGCTGAGTCGGTTCGGCCTTTACCATATATTTGCACTTTTCTTCTCGATTGTTTGTTTGTTTATTTGTTTGTTTAGCAACCTAGAAGGGTACTTATTTTATCACTTTATCGAGCTTTAACTATTATTCCTACATTGAAGTTCCCAAGGTGAGAGTGCTACAAGGCTGGAAAGAAGGAGAAGTGGCAATCAGTTGAAATTGAAACGTTATTTATGTATTTATGTTAGCTATGTATACTGATTTATGTATATATTTCTTGTAAATATAAAATGTAAATGTAATAACAATAAAATTGTTGTTTGAGACTTTAGAGAAGATTCATTGTTTTATTGCTACTAAATGGTTTCGCATGATCTTAAGACGATCACACTCATCAATAGTAGCAATAAAACAATGAATCTTCTCTAAAGTCTCAAACTACAATTTTATTATTATTATTAATGCTCCTGAATATGTTGAGCACTCTCTGAAAACCATTCTACAGTCCATTGTAGTATAAAATGTAAATGTATATATGTGACCAAAAAATTGAACTTGAAATGTTTATTTATGCCTTAGGCTGCAGAATGCCCAATAAATTTATGAGGCCCATTTGTTTTGGACATTGTTTATTAGTGTCGTGACAATATAATCTTTATGTGATTAATTGTTGTGATAAGTCCCCGAAAGCTACATCGTTCGCTCCATTAGATATGTGATCGCAAATACGATAAGGGTGGCTTTCATTTAACTGAAAACTTTACAACGAGCTCAGTTATTCAGGCCGCTTTTCTTTCCAGGATAACACTTTGACAGCTTATTGGATCCCTCCATAATTCTTTAACCTGAAATAATTGAAGAAAAAGCAACGTATAATCCGACCTGGAAAATCCCCAAAAGGAAACGTCTGAAATGATTGCCTTTTACTTGTTCTTTATTTCAAATGACGTCATGGCAGCCATCTTGGAAATTGTTTGTTTATCCAACATGGCTGCCATATCTTTGTCTTTTGATTTTCAACTGATGGAATGATCAATTTTCTGATATTTTCATCTATTACAAGATGTCACTGAGTATTACAAAATAATGAAGGTGTCATTCTCATTTGATGTACATAAATTTAATGTTATTTTATTCAATGCAATAGTGGAAATCAAGTTCTTAATTAACGAAATAAATACCAATGTTGGATATTATTTTATTGTGTTGTTTTACATGTATTTTACTCACTTGTGTCAAAAATATTGTGTATCCATGAGGCAATTAATGCTTTCAGGTGACATTGAGCTAAACCCTGGCCCAGCGGATGTAGACAAACTATAGTATTGAATATACCAAACCAAGCTTTTAAAGGCCTTTAAAGGGACTCCTCCCCCTGGAGTATGTGTATTATAACAAATACACTTAATTCCAAGACGGTGCCTAACGTATCTAGGATTTTCATGGGAGGAAAGTATACCTCTATGATACTTTTCTGGACATTTCCATTATCCCAACTACGCATGCGCTATTATTCTCCACCAATCATATTTTTAAGTGGGAACGGTACTTGTTCAACGTTCCATTGAAAAGGTACAATACCCACTGCCCATGTTTTAAAAACTTTTTTTCACCATGATCAATGTTTATTTATTTCATATCATTGACTGAAAGAGCCTTGACAACTCATTTTCAGGGCACGAGTCAACCCTGGAATCAGGGTCTCGTTTTGATGAAAAACGCTTCTTTGTATAACAATAGATTCCAGTTTTTATCTGAACTTATAATAGTGGTATTGTTATTGAAAAACAAAATTCACGGTCATTGATCTTTACTATGGGCTCGTGTCCTGAAGATGGTTTTGAAATAAAACCGAAATATAGCACTTGTTGTTTATAACATTTGTTGGTTGAATATCAACCTAAAATGAATATATTCGGACTCGCTTTCATCCTATTATATTGAATAATCTCAGGGTGTATCGCCAAGCTATCATCAGCTCGCTTTCATGGTTTCTCTTTATAGTTTCATTATAAATCAGTTCTAGTTTACGCTTCTCAAGGCAATGAATGTCCCGTTATAATTCACTATCCCGGATTGTTATTAATGAATCCTGACATTTGATTTAGAGATGACGATTTCACCCAAAAATAGTCACTGATCAAAACAGGTCGAAAAACCAGTTGGAAATTCATGGTTTTCACCCGAGATCTCAATTATACTACAGGACTAGAAGCAGCGACAAAGAAGACGAAAAATTGTGGTATTTTAAGTTACGTTACTCACGTAGACGGGCAAGGAGATGTATATTACTTATATATTAATATAAGTATTATATATATTATATATATTATATATATTGTATATTAATTTAAAATTTGCTGAATCTACAAAGCTAGATTAAACTTACATGCATGAAGAGCTGATATGAACATTTGCCAACATAAAAGATAACTAAAAAAATTAGATTAAAAACAAAATGGTGGTCAGATAAAATTCAAACTGACTGGAAGAGCCGAGCTTTTCGCGTTTTCTTCGCGAAATGATTATGATATCTTTAGCAATTCTGTAAGTAAAGAATTCCATTCTTAGAGGCAATCAGCAAAAAATACTTGTGTGGTTTTTTAATATAGACTATTTTTAAAAAGTTAATACGAAAGAAAAGCGCGCTTTGTCGTTTTTGAGGCCTGAGTTTGAAGTTTTACTTCCCAATCAACTTTATCTTGTTATATTCTTCTAAAACTAAACCAAGCTGTATATAACTGCTAAACCATTATCAAATTCAAAACTATAGGCATAAATCCAAACTTATTGAAATTGAACAGGTGCAAGAACATCCCCTTTTACGTAGCAACTGACATATTTCTCCAAATGACCGATGTACGCCAGTGCTGCATATACAGCAGACAGCGTAAATGACGGCACAGAAAGTCAGAAATGGATATTATCTGGAATCCCTCTGATTCACACTGAGATTAAGCGACTACTTATGTCAATCCAGTTGATCGTTATGAAGCAGATGTAAATGTCTGCTTTCTCTTCGATTTAAAAACTATCATATTAAATCGATCCTGAACTTACGCGAAACCATGCGGGTAGTTGTCTATAAAACCTCCAACGAAAGAAGTTTTAGATTTGTGTTCAAGTTCATGCAGTTTCTGTAGCTGCTAAAATCAAATGTATTTTTATTAATTGCATGGTTTTATCTTAACTGATAAAACTTTGACTTAAAACTCGGATCCCGTTGAAAATTTCAAGTTCTCCACAAAGTTTAAGTTACCACATAAAATTAAACCCCTGAACTTTGACCCCGTACGACGGTACGTCAACTTCGTCCAAAGTATATAATCTTATATAAGAGTGTCCACCTCTTCCCTCTTTTCGGGCTGCAATTCAACCACTTCGGTCATGTCTATATTGTGGCGATATACCAAAATTATTCAACCTCGTCTTTTGTGCTTAATTGACGACTCACACTGTCAGACAAATGTCTCAGAAAAGACAACGGAAGATGAGTTTGCCCAAAGCCAAATTGAATTCCGTACTCATGAACTGAAAACCATAATATCCTTTATAATGAACGAAAAAACATTGTGAATTATTTATTGTCTGAGGCTTCTCAATTATCTAGTTTTGTCGTATTTTTACTAATGAAGTTTGAGCAAAAGACCTATCAACGAACTTTGCAAGTAACACGTTATTGTTCTCTGGACAAAAGTCACTGACTGAAAAATGTCTTTGAGTATATAATTTTATCTGACTATTGATCAGGATCAAGTCTTGCAACACGTTTGTTCACAAAGAACCCCTGTGAATTTGTTTTCATTTAGCTATAAAAAATCTTAAATAGAAAATGAACCTAAAGCAAGCAAGCAAGAGCAAGCAAGCAAGCAAGCAAGCAAGCAAGCAAGCAAGCAAGCAAGCAAGCAAGCAAGCAAGCAAGCAAGCAAGCAAGCAAGCAAGCAAGCAAGCAAGCAAGAGCAAGCAAGCAAGCAAGCAAGCAAGCAAGCAAGCAAGCAAGCAAGCAAGCAAGCAAGCAAGCAAACAAACAAACAACAAATCAAGAAAAACAAATGTCATTGCCTTTTTTGCGCTCCCCAACAAATCAGCGAGTCTCAAGAAGAATAGCCAAAACCAAATTCATCAGTTCTAAAAGCAAATTGAATTGAAAACCACAACTATATCAACTAAGAATAATAAATAATGTTTTGGTATCTGAGCCTCGATCTTACCTCAGATAGAAAACTAATTCAAGATATTCAACATGATTCAATCAATCCGTGATGATTGTCAGTGTACTACAAAGTTAACTTTCAGATTTTAAAAGTCAATCTCTTCTGAGTTTATCTTCTAGTCTCAGGTGATCATGATTGCAATAAATTAATCGTTTTTTCTTAAAATCCTACGAATTATGACATACGTGTTATAATTTTTTCATCAAATCAGAACATAAAGCCTGGTTTCCATATGATCGAAAACGATCGTAAACGATCGAGAACGATCGAGAAAAATGTTTTCGATCGTCCGCGATCATATGGAAACCTAAGTTTTTCGATCGTACGATCGTTTTCGATCGTTTGCGATCACGATCGTAAGCGATCGAAAAATTAGAACCAGGTTCTAATTTTGCGATCCGTCTCGATCCGTTTCGATCGTCTGCGATCATATGGAAACACTTTTTTCGATCGCACGATCGAAATGTATACCATAATACATTATTTTTCCCAAGATCCAATGCTTCCGAAACTGTAATGCCATAGTAACGGATTGCTTGTTTACAAACTATCAGCTGGCATTTGAACTAGGCCAAGATGGAGAACGATCCGAAAGACTTCAAGGACAAACACAAAAAACTGAACGCCTGGAAAAAAGTTGCTGAAGTTTTCGGTATTCTGCAGACGCAAGCCGAAAAAAAAAAATGATATCAAAGTTGCAGTTATTTCATAGAAATGTTTGTAAGATTAATTCATAAGTATAATTATTAATTTATATTGCGTGACTCCGCTGAACAAAAACCCGCAGATTTGCCTTGCATGACTTTTTCGATCATATGGTCGAAACGGTCGTTTTTCGATCGTACGCTCCAGTGAGCTACATGATCTTGCGATCGTTCTCGATCGTTTACGATCGTTTTCGATCAAATGGAAACCAGGCTTAAGTCTGACGAGAGCGCGCTGTTTATAATAGAACTAAAAGTCCTGACCGAGTGTACATTGCAATGTGAGCTTCGTAAATTAGAATTGAATAACTTTTATAAATGGGCGGCGGCATTCTTTCAAAAGATACAATAGTTTACCCCTCAACGGGTCGTTTACATGATATTCGATGGCGTCATTTGACTATAATTACTGTTCTTACCAAAACTCATTGTTTTCACTCTGCATTATACCAACGAATGCAGAGAGAAAAAGCATAGAGCAGCTGCATTATTGCAAATAATGCCGTCTGTCTAATCTAGCAGACGGCATTATTTTTAATAATGCTGTGTGATTCTGTGATCCCACAGCATTATTAATAATAATGCAGCGTGTTTTGCTTACAGGGGAACCAGATTTGCAGGATGATAAAGTAATGTAACTACTAAGCTAGCAGTCACAGTACTTTTCAGAGCCTTTTCAAAATCATATCCAGCTCCCCATTCAGTATTTAAGTACCGTAGCCTTTCTTTGTTATGACAAACACGGGTATCAAAACGTGTGGGATACAAAATCAGCAGAACTACGCATGCTGAAACAATACTTCAACCTTTAAAAATAAATAAATACCTCAATTTAAACAATTTTGGTGATTTTGGTGGTTATGAAGTTGACCAGTAATTATAAAAGATAATCACTTCGGCACACAGCATTCGTGGGTATAATGCAGGCAGCTGAGGGCTGCTGCGTGCCTCAGTGATTATCTATTAAACAACTACCACAATGCCCTTTACGAATTTTCTTCCTTATTTAGATTTTTATTCCCTCTACAGTAATTCTTTATAACAGTAATTCTGGTTGTTGAAGTCAAATGACGACATCATGCAAATGTCTCATCACTTAAAAAACTCGATTAGAGTGAATTCCAGATTTTATTTATTTTAATTTTTCGGTCGATGAGCTTCTGCTTACAGACTTCTGAGGTTAGAAGACTACAGCGTTTTTGCCATTGAAGCAACAGTACTTTGTGTAGAAGAAGCTCGAGGCAATGCCAGTTTTATGAAAATATTAATTCCATTTTGTATGTTCCTCCCTTCTAATAATTTTCCTACCCTTTTATCTTTCTAGGCGTTTATTTACAAAAGCTTTTATAGCCTGAAGCCTGAAAAAAGATGAAGACAGTGAATAATCGACTCTAGAATTAATTGTAAAAGCGTCTTCATATCATAGCCTGGTTATTGAACAGCAAAACTTGCCCGTCGTCTTTATTGCTCTAAAGATGAATGTTACACCTGGAAACATTACACAAATGACAATCCCCGAGAGTGAAAGAAACTTTGCTATTTGTGTCACTGTGGTGTTAATCCCTTTGATTTTGGGTGGCAATTTATTAGTGATAATATCATATATTATCAATCGTCAACTCAAGACCCGTACCTACACATTCCTCGTCAATCTTGCAATATCAGACTTGATAGTTGGTACAGTCAATCTGCCAATGTGGATCTACTGTATGGTTGACTACCAAAAGTGCGCATCTCCAGATTTTAGGACGGTCTTCAAGTTTCTGGATCGTTTTGGTGCATTTGCGTCAATTTTCCACTTGACGGCCATCAGCACTGAGAGGTATATCGCCATTGTTAAGCCATACATATTTCAACAGCTGCCAAGGAAATTGTTCTTTGGAGTGTCCATATTTGCTTGGAGCTTCTCACTTTTCATGGCTTCACTCACCTGGGTTAGTATCCCGTATGTTCATGCAAACCTGACTGACGTTGTTGTTTGTGTACTTGGCTTTGTCATACCGGCTATTATTGTGGTTTCCATGTACCTTGGAATCTTCCAAGCTGCCAAATCTCTCATGAAGAGAACACCAGCCTTACATCATCAGCATAGTAACGTTGGACTTCGTGAGGATCACAAAGTAGCCGTAACTGCAGCGGTTATCAGCGGTCTATTCATCGTCGCTTGGCTGCCATTTTTTCTCCTGTCAGTCATTTTCTTGTTTTGTCCCGTGAAGTGTCTTCCAGGAAAGTATTTGGATGTTTTGCGAATGGTATCGGCAGTGAAATGGCTTCACTATAGCAACAGTGTCATAAACCCGATTATTTATGCTTTTCGAGACGAAGAAATGAGGAACACATTCAAAAAAATTCTTAGAATCGAGAAACTTTGGACGTTCGTGAAAAAGCCTTGTCGTGATATGGACAGACACGATCATTCTTCTTCCTGCCCTGAAGAAACGTCTGTACAATTTTTGTCTGCCTCATGTAATTGCAAGAAATGCGATAATGTGCAGCTACAAATACAGTAGACAAATATGTTCCCCGCCGATTATAGAGCATCTTTACCAGTGGCTCGAAGCTTTTTACCGAGCTATCAAGTCATTAACTCGCCTTGAATCCGTTTTTCCTGGCGCCGATGCAAATAGAAGAACTAAGAGCTTTTTCCTTGTTTTTTTTTATGAAGTCTTCACTATTTAAAAGGAAAAAGGGTATATGCTCATCATTGGCAATTCATGTCAGGATGAATTATTTATAGATAAAGATTAAAAATATAATGGATGTACTAATTAAAAATGAGTACTTTGGAAAATACATAAACATCGATGTACTAACTGCCGCATAACTGAGAAACCTACACGAGTTGAATGACAGTCTAGTGCATGCAGTATGGTGAACTAAGATGTGAGTTCATGACACGCCTGGAAAGGTGTATTTGCAAAGTATTTGTTTGCCACAAATACCCTAAAGGCCCGGTAATGCGAGCAACAAAGTCGTGCAACTTAGTGTCGCGCAACATTGTTCCGTTGCAAGTTGCAGAGCAAATATTGCTCGTATTACCACCCCGCGCGCACCAAATTTTCTTTGTTACAAAAAGTAGACAGTACTTCTACTTCGTGAAACAAAGAGGATTTATTGCGCGCGGGGTGGTAACATGAGCAACATTTGCTCTGCAACTTGCAACGCAACAATGTTGCACGATTTTGTTGCTCGTATTACCGGGCCTTAACTCTGAAAAAAAGAGAGAATAAAACAGGAACCAGTAAAACTAACAAAGACTCGATGCGCGTTCTTATTGCTGCGTTGCATGTGACGTCACGGCAGCCATCTTGGATGAACTTTAACAAAAGATTTTTCATAAGCGCCTCTTGTTTGCTCATCCAACATGGCTACCGCTTCACTGTCTTTTGATTCCTGAAGATATGGATGGAACCCAGCAATAAATCATTCGGCTGAGACATGGGCATCTTAGTATTCCCGTTTCCCGAAATGTTTCATTAGTGCAAAATCGTCAAAATTTTGAAAGAGAAAAGCACTTTCTTAACTGAGTAGCATGACGAATAACTTTCGATTAATTCATTAAAATTAAGAACAAACTGCAAGATCAGTTTCAAAGAATGTCCACAAAAAGGGTTTTTCATTCGCCAAAAATAAGATGATGATAATTTCTCTTTTTGAGTGTGTTTTAGTGTTTTAACAATTAACGACTATAAGACATATTCATTTCCAATACGAAGAGAAAGAATTAAAACACGACGTTGATCACTTGGCCAAGATGACATGATTTCTGCTAAATGTCCTATTTGCTAATGATTTTCGACTCTTCCCAAATTTGTATCAATAGAGAACGCTTATATTTGATTACCACCAATGAATACGTTGGATTTCCTGTGTACAGTTCTTCAAATTCTTGTTGGGGGAGGGGGAGGGGGTAATTGTCCCCTCTCGCCTCGCCCTGTTATACGTACGTCGGCCCTGGCATCAAAAATCAATTTTTCAGTGAAAAACAATTTAAAAAATAATTTAACTTTAAATTTATTGCTATTTTAATTATATGCTATTCAGGTTACTATTTTCCATGTACAGAAATTACAGGCGAATTTAGCCTATAGCTATGACACCTTTACAAACATCTTATAAAAAGGACAATAGCGACAATACACACACTGAAGGTCTTTCTAAGCTCTAATGGCTAGTAAAAGCTAATGGTGCGGTAATACGAGCAACAAAATCACTCAACTTGTCTCGCAACATTGCTGCAAAACGAGTAGAAGAGCCAATGCTGCGCGTTTTTCCACCCGAAAACAAACTTGTCTCGCAACAAAATATTTTGCTACAAGTTGAAAATGTTTGTAGCAACAAGTAGACAGTCGCTCTACTTTTTGCAACAAAATTTCATGATGTTGCGCGTATTACCACCCCAAAGTCAACTTGTCTCGCAGCAAACTGCGAAATGGCTTCCTTCGTGTTCGTGATTGATCCAATCAGAAGTCAGGATTCACTCCACTTGCAGCAAACTATTTTGTTGCGAGACAAGTTTGTTTTCGGGTGGAAAAATGCGCAGCATATATCGCTCGTCAACTCGTTTCGCAGCAATCATGTTGCGAGACAAGTTGAGTGATTTTGTTGCTTGTATTACCGTAGCTTAAAGAAAAAGCCTTGTAGCTCCTAGTGAATTGTAAAAGCCTTTTCTCGGGACAGGTCATGAAAAATCTTGAAGCTCTTAGTTTTAATGATCCTAGAATCAATCGAAAGTCATTCGTTTACATTTTCCTATTTTAGAATATGCGCATTTTCGTATCCCGTCATTTTTTTGACAATTGGCAGTCTTGAATTTCCCGACCATTTCTGTTTATTTGTTTTCAAAAGATGATGAAAACAAACTACATCAATTACAAGTTCGAAGATCAATATTGAGAACTACTAGAATGTCTGTCAAAGAATACTCAAGAATACTTTAAAAGACGAATATGTTTTATCAAGCAATCAATTCCACTGATGTTAAATAAAATGCGATAAAATATTATAAAGGAGGTCACGGATGCTAAAAGCCATTATTGACATAAATAGTGGGCATAACAAAAACAAACCAACAAACAAGCAAACAAACAAACAAGCAAACAAACAAACAAGCAAACAAACAAACAAGCAAACAAACAAACAAAAAACATCCCTAGGGATTGTGGTGATTCAACACCTATCAATAAAAACGTTTTTATAATTAAAACAAGAGTACGAACCTTTGGGGCAGTATTCATTGTACATGTTATTGGAAAAATGTCGTTTTGATTCACAGTATGACAGAATAAAAAAATCACTGCAATAAACGATGAAGTGCACGGTCTAAAACGCACACTTTGAACTGTCAACCACTTAACTCTTATAGACTAGTACTTAATATGTACATACACGGCTATAATCACAAGATTTCAATAGCTCAGTAAAACGAAAACACGTCTTCAACTGTTTGAACAACTGACATGTTTAATTTCAGTCATGGTATTTCTCAACTTTGGGAGCCAAGTGGCGTTATTCTGTCGGTCATTTTTCGCTCCCAGAATAACTAATGAATAGGCCATATGTACTAACAGGTCACGTGACCCTATCTCCCCTATACCAAGCAGCACCATCAAAATGAATGCCAGAAATAGAAAGAGCACCTCGATATTAGTAAAAGTGCAAAGTTTCAGCTCATAGTAAGATGTAATACAGGAGAAATGACAATAAATTTAAGATTGGATATTTTTCAAGCTTATTGCATCCAACGCGCTTTTCCGAACGAATCTTAAGAAAATATCTGATCTTAAATTTGCTCTCTCTCTCTCTCTCTCTCTCTCTCTCTCTCTCTCTTTTTTTCTTTTTTTGCCTTATTCATCTTATAAACTGAAACTCTGACCTTTTACTAAGAGATCCTCTTTCATATTTTGGAGTTCATTTCGATGGTGCTGCTTTATTTAGGGGAGATAGGTCACGTGACCTGTTAGTGCATATGGTCTATTAACGTCAAATTCATCATGATGGCATTTTGACAGTTGCCTTGTGATTTCTCCAATATATATATAGTAGATGCTGGCTGCCGTTGACCTTACCAGATAGGATAGAAAACTTTACTTACGTACCAAGTTCTACCAACGTTCCCAGGGCTAGTTTTTTCATAGGAAATATCTAGGAAATTGCATTTTCCTATATGATAGGAACTGGACAAAATGTAGGAAAATACATTTTCTTACATGTTACATATTTCCCAGATATTTCCAATCATTGGAAATTGCATTTTCCTAGATATTTCCTATAATAGGAAAATGAAAAGGTAGAAAATATCTAGGAAAATGCAATTTCCAATGATTGGAAATATCTTGGAAATATGTAGGAAATTAAAATGTATTTCCTGTTTAAGAGGTACTTAACCATGAACTTGGTAATTTAAGTGAATGGTTGATAGCCAACAGACTTAGTTTAAATGTAGCTAAGACCGAAGTGATACTTGTTGGCTCGCGCCAAAAACTTGCCACGGCTAGCGATCATGCATTCGTATCCCAGATAGAAGATCAAGAAATCAAAAGAGTATCCCATACCAAATCACTAGGTGTAACCATTGACCAGAACCTGACTTGGTCAATACATGTTGGTCAAATTGTCTCTAAAATTTCCTCTGCCATTGGCGCACTCAAACGCCTTCGGCCATTTATTAACACCGAGACTGCAATCAAGATCTATCAAGCTCTATAGCCTCACTTTGACTATTGTAGCCCAGTATGGGATGGTCTTAACGGACAACTCTCTAAAAAACTCCAAAAACTTCAAAATCGTGCTGTTAGAGTTATAACAAATGCAGCATATGAAGACAGTCCAAGTGAGATTCTTGATCATCTAGGATGGGACAAACTTACTGACAGGCGTAAAAAACTTAAGGCTGTACTCATGTTCAAAGCAACTCATAAACTAGCGCCCAAATACATACAAGATCTTTTTAAACCCATAGAATCTTGCTATGAGATTAGAGACATAGAAAACAAACTTGCTCTCCCGAAACCCCGCACAGATTATCTAAAGCGTAGCATTAGCTACAGCGGGCCAGCTCTGTGGAATAGCCTTCCACACCAAACGAGAGCGAGTCACTCTGTCTCTAATTTCAAACAAAGCATTAAACCGATTCTATCTACAAAGTACTCCCGCACGGCAAACATGTAAAACAGTTTAATACAATTTTTAAACTTTTTATATTATTATAATAGTTATATATTTGTATGTACTGATGTTTTTACCGTGGCTAAATAAAGTTTCCAATTCCAATTCCAATTGGAAATGCGCAAAAATTTCCAGTGATGAATACTGAAATATGAGTATTTCTGGAGTTGCATCAATTTAAAATCATGAAGATTGTTGATTTAGATAATGTGTGCGAGTTTCAAAAAAGTATCAAATCCTTGAAAAGATATGAGGATTTAAAATTTTAATATTCCACCAAAACGACGCTACCAAGTCTACCAAGGCTTCCAGCCAAAGTTACATATTACAAAACTCCTCCAATAACTTCTTTGATGTTCAACCAAAAGTAATGAAACTTTCTGGAAATATTTGTTATGAACTACTTTCTCACATAGCATTCAACGTTTCTTGTTAAAAGCTCTCATTTTCTCTACTGGATAAAACTGAATTTTAATTTACGTAAAGGTGGTGTATAATATATCCCGGGTTTCCTAGGATGAGCATTTTTGGGTTTTTTATCGGTTCTTCTGCCTTAAGAACAAGCAAGACGGGCGGTCTCAGAGCAGTTCAAAAACCAGAGCCTAAAAGCAGGTAACGTCGCATCACGTACGTAATTGCTCTGGTTATGTGCTAAGGTTATGATAGTTCTTGGTTACCATTTCACAAACGGCAATAGAGTCGTTTTCGTATGAGTGGGAACACTGTACGGTTACGATACGATACGGTTACGGCATGAATTTCGAATGTTTTTATAGACATTACGGCACTGACACGGTCACGGTACAGCGCGATAAGTTTCTCACTCATACGAAAACGACTCTATGTAATTTACGTATATGCATTCGTAAATCCAAAAGGTGAGTTTTAACGAGAATTTACAACTATTTTAGTTCCTTTAATAGTAAGAAGCTTTTATTTTGTAATTTCTTCCTCTTTTAGTTTATTTGAGCAATTGCAAACTAAATTCTCTTTTAATTAGCTTACAATATATAAAAGATGTTTATTTAAGCAATATAAAACGCGCGCGCATGTCTCTGTTCTGTGATATAAACACGATGGAAGATGTAGAGCAAGAGAAAAGCAAGCTTAGGAACACGAGGCGTAGCCGAGTGTTTCTCTTGCTTTTCGAGTGCTCCACATCTTCCAGAGTGTTTATATCACAGAACAGAGACATAAGCGATCGTTTTATATTGCTTTTATAAAATACTTTCGACGTTTTTTGAGCGAGCCATGTCTCTGTCCTCTGATATAAACATGGTAGCCAGCCAATCAGCGCACGCGTTATATCTCAAATATTTTATAATTAACGAATATAGGATCAGGCGTTACGATAGCTATGTTGTGTACTTTGATGGAACACGACTGGAGATGTAGAACACGAAAAAACTGGTTATAGAAATCACGAGCCGTAGGCGATATAGGGATAGATTTTCTTGAGTTCAAGAAATGTTTGCTTATTTTCCGAATGAGAAAACCTAGAAGGACTCACAACCAAGATTTTGAGTAAAAGATTTTGATCTTGTGACGCCACTTCTATTATCTGTACTCTAATAAATTATGGCTAATTGACCAATCAGATCGCGCGCTCGTAAAAGTCTATTATACAAAAGTGAATATAGTAAGTTACACTCGCTGTGTGCAACGGTGTTTCGATTCATTGAAATAGTGCAATTTTCAAATGTCATATATAAGAAAAATAACTAGTTTGAATTGTGATTTCAAGAAGTCTTAGAGGGTGTAGTTGATCAAGCGATAGTTCTGACCAGATAGCTTTTTGAAATAAGAAGATTACGTCTGAAAGGCTAAGCCGCAGCTAATAACTTCTTTGCTAAGCTATTATATCATGCGCCCAGTCTGGGTCTTAATTCAGTTGCAATTGTAAATTTAACAAATTGAAGATGGTTTTGAGTTGTCTGTCCTCTTATTGACACACTCTTGACGTCATAAAATGTTCAAAACTCAAGTGGAATCACGAGCACAGCGAGTGGTTTCACTGCAAAGTTTTGAACATTTTATGACGTCAAGAGTGTGTCAATAAGAGGACAGACAATGAAAAACCATCTTCAATTCGTTTTTTACAACAATTATTTGATATAAAAGTTAAAAAATCCTTTTCAAACGGGGCAACAGAACGAGCGCGCGCGCTGAAACGCGTCAGCAGTGTGTCTGTCCTCTTATTGACACACTCTAATCAACCAATCAGATCGCGAGATTAGTAACAAGTGTTGTAAAATAATTGGTAGTCCAATGAATATCCATAAGAAAAAACTAATGCAATTGACTACAATTAAAAATAAAAATGTATGTTTCCCAGAAAGTTCTCTGCCAGTATTTCTAGTCTTGTTTTATTGTTTTCAGAGTTATTTGTCCGTAATTGGGAGCATTTTTCGTTTCAAAAAAGGTACTTTTTATCTAAATGGTCGCCGTCTTGACAAGAAAACTTGAAATTTGTCCGTGTGTCTCCGAGCTCGCGCATGTTAGAATTGTGCGCAGTAGAGCGTGCACAATGCAAAACTACGGAATTACCTTAAAGAAATACTATTAAAAAATCAAAAACAAACAAACAAACAAACAAACAAACAAACAAACGAACGAAAGAACGAACGAACGAACGAATGAACGTAACGAACGAACGAACGAACGAACGAACGAACGAACGAACGAACGAACGAACGAACGAACGAACGAACGAACGAACAAACAAACAAACAACAAGAGACAACCGCATGCGCAGGAAGGTGAATGGAGCTATACAAATCATCACGGAATAAAACGACCTGACCAGGGCGGGTGCCTCGGTGATATGCAGTCGGCGTATTAGGAAAGACCAAAAAAGGAAAGAACGAAAGAAAGAATGAATGAAAGAAAGAAAGAACGAACGAACGAACGAACGAACGAACGAACGAACGAAAGAAAGAAAGAATGAATGAATGAATGAGTAAATGAATGAATAAATGAATGAATGAATGAATGGAAGAAAGAATGAATGAAAGAAAGACCGCGCACTCGGTAATATGATAGTTTATAGTTTACTCTCTGATTAACTCAGCAGATTGATAAACGATTGGAGCGAAAAATAAACACAGCTCTACAACTCTAACGTTCAATATTTCCAGTTTTGTTGCCTTGTATGATTTTTAATTTATTAAAAACTCAAAGTAATGAAGAAATTGACTATTTAAAAGTCCATTACCTAAGCTATAACTGTTTCGTTTAAAAACTGCTTGCGATTGTGTGGGTCTTTGTTATCTACGTTAATAGGAACGGGAGCTAGACAGGGTCTGAATGGTCAGTAACTTAACACTCTCGAACTCGAGGAAGTCGAAAATTAAGCAAGACGAACTCGTGGGGATAAATAAAATATTCATTTCTCTGCCCACTGGTCTTATCTAAAGACAGAAAGAAAGAAAGAAAGAAATTAAGAAAGGAAGCAAGGAAGGAAGGAAGGAAGGAAGATAAAGAAAAGAAAGAAAAACTAAAAATAAAAGAGAAAAAAAGGAACAAAAAGAAACACACAAACAAACAAACAAACAAACAAAAAACCGAAACCGAAATAAATTATATATAATAACTACTTTAAAATACGACGGTTTCAACGTCATTTCCTTGTCTTCCTTGCGTTTGTTTTCAAAAATTTTATCAAAGTCAAAACTAATCAGAATCAAAATTAGAATGATTCGATATCGAATCGAATACTTTTGTTATTGAAATTCTATAACAACTACACAATAAATTTTACTCAAAAATTTTGAAATACGATACAATCCTTTTTTTAGCAAAATTACAAAGACTTCCACCCCCAGAGGAAAAATAGCTATGTGGGGGTGTATGGATTATAAGATAAACTGTGACAATAGCTAACTTGAAAGTTCGATTACAAACATGGAAAAGACCAAACTGAACCAAAAAGGAAGTTCTCCGATTCTGTTTGATTTAGGATTTAATCTATTTGTCTTTGTTCGGAACTATTTGTAAGGGATTAATCATTGAACTGAAAACAAATTATCAAATCTGATTGGTACAACCGAGCAGCCTAATTTCCCGTTAGGTAGAGCAAATTCGAAAATGAAAGATAAGTGAGTGAAATGAACGCAAAGATCATGTTCGTGACCGCCTTTGTTTCAAAAAAATTGCCACAATTTTGTCCTCGCCTGAGTTTTTAATTAGTACTCCAAAGGCTTTGTGATGAGACATGCTGAAAAAATGTGTCTAAATATATGATTTCTGTACTTTTAATTTCTTAGGTCTTTCAGAGATAGTGGCGGAAGATACAACGAAAGGGGTTTAACAAAAATGTCGACAGCCATTTTGAGCTACTGTACAAAACTTTGGATTCGTGCGAAAATAATTTCCGAGGCGCGTTTTTTAATCTTCCTGTGCGCTATTTCCCCCTTTAATGAATAAAAAAGGTTCTTATAATTCGCGGGGTGTAACGTGCCAACGATTTATGCCACTTGTACAAAGTACTTTAAAAAAATGTCCAAATGCACTAGGTTTAGTGTCTCGTAGTTCAATTTTGGACAAATTCTGAATAATCATTAATGCTACCATGCAAAGCCAATTGTCTCTTAAGCCTCTCAAGACTTTCTCCTTATTCATTCTAGATAATATAAGATGGTTTAATTTCTGAGTCACTTCATTTACAAAGATAGATATTTTTTTCTATTGTATATGTAATTTCTTCAATAAACAACACAGAAGATATTATGATATTCCTTATATTTCATTAAAAACGTTGGCTCCAATCACATATATGACTATTTTTAATTCGACATTTGTTTCCTTCCTTCAGTGCCAGATTGTAAAGTCTGTAAAAGTCTTTTAACTGGGGTCTTAATTGTCTTGCATGTCATAGACTAATTTTGTTGTTTTAATTGTTTTCTTTTAAACATTTCATTCACATTTCAGGCTTAACCTGCTGTCTTATGTCTCAGGGATTATTGCTAAGTAATTTTTTAATTTACAAAATTCAAAATCCTTATTCAAGGATTTTTTTAAGTTTTATTTTTCTTTAGTTTCTTCTGGTGCTGTCATTTTGCATATGGGGCACATGTCAATAGAGTGTAAATGGTGCACAGTCTCCGTAGACATTAGTAGGTAAATAGCGCTGATTCAAACGAGTGATTTTCATTCAAAATCAACAGTTTATTTAAAAAGAACGACACATGTCAACGAACGAAGCTATTACCGCCATTTTACTCTATTCAGATACCACAGAGGGCGATTCAATGTCTGCAATGTTGATGGATTTCTACTCTTCCTTCGTATATAAGCTATTCTGGACCCTAGATAGCCTTCAGATAAGATTTATAACTCATTAAAACTAGGGAAATCTTCATCAGTACTTATTTTAAAACCATTCATGTTTCTACGCGTCGAAAACTCAAAGATGACAAGGATTGTTGAATGTCAATAGTCCAAATAAAGATGTTTTCTCCGATAATGTAAAGAGACGGTTCTGTTTGTCTTGTGTTCTGAGTGTCTCAAGACAAATTTAGAATGCTATTCTTTTTAACTGTAGTAAACCTTCTTGAAATAAGTATTTCCAAATTTTAAACTACTTTATACTGCTTTATTTTGCATTTTTTGTTTTTTCGTTTTCATTTTTTTAAATCTCGCCGGAACATAACGGAAAAGATTCTAGTAAATTGAATAAATTTGTCTCTTGATCTTCTTGTGTATTAAAACCGACAACTATTTAAAGTCTGTTATATTCACATGTTAATCAAAAGGACCGAAAAAAATGAAATTACTAAAACAACTGTGAAACCGATTGATATTAAAAACAGCGATATTCAGTAAAAGTACTTATCAAATTCGATTTGAAACTCCTTAGAAATTTATGGATCTGTATGTGAGGCTCTGATCGTCCTCCACTACCTAGCCTAAGCTCACGAAAGACGCATCAATTTCGTAACTTTTTGGCTCGCTTTTTCCACTTCGTTTGTTATGTATGCTATGAAGTGATCAATAACAGCGCGACCTCCGCGTCAAAATTTTATTCAGTTTAAAACACGTCAGGGCAACGTGATTTATTTCCGTCAATCTTTTTGTGATTTAATAGAGAAAATAATTGTTAAGAGTGTTTTAACCGCAACTGATGTTCACTTAATTGTTACCGACGATAATCCTTATATTCCATATGAATTCAGTGTTTTAATTTAGCTCTAGGTTTCTGTTTTTCCTCTCCCTTTTTATGAAGCTAAGGCTCAGTGATGTATTCTAATTCTTTTGATCACATGTACAACAAAAACAAACACTTTGATCTCTGGCGCCAGCTAGTAAAATACTACATCTTTTCTCAGAACTAAGAACACTTATGTTTTCCTTGATTTACAACCGCGTCACCTTGAAACATCCCCACGTACTAGGAACATAAAAAAGTGATCAAAAAGTCCTTAGCATGATCAATTATTCAAAAAACATACATTATCGACCACAAGGAAAAAACATGTCAAAGCGATCTCACAGACTAGGATACATTAACTAAATTTGGAGTTAAACATCTTGAATAATTTACTAGTCTTCATTTTGTTTGACTGGTTCGATTAGCGAAACGAGTGCTCGATTAAAGCTCTCTTTAACGGAAGTTGTTGCCTTTTCGTTGGCGCTGGTTGTCAAGGATATCATCCGCAATAACAGCAGCTGAAATTTAGTTCTCGTGGCAAATATTGTGGGCTAAGGTGAAGCAAGGACAATTTGCTGCTTACCTTAAAGGAAAATCACCATAGTCCAAGCACCTGTAGAATTATGGCCGTGGGCACTACTATATAAATGAAGTGAATTTACAAAGATTAACAAGATTGGAAGATGTCCAAAGTAGCTAGTCTGTGATTCAAAAGGAAACAAGATAATTAATATCCTTAAAAGTACTTTTAATATTTAACTGCTTGAGATATAAGAGGTATTAACGAAGCTGAATCTTGTTGCAGTCGCCTTATCACTCGGCGTTTCCGACACCGGGCAATGCGTTGATTGCGTTGGTCATCATCCCCGAAAATTAATAATATCCGCTTTGGGGTAGCTACATTTATTAATCTACCGAAAACTTGATCATCTTACCGTCAGTAAACACGTTTGACAGAGAGTAAAAACGAGAACTACACCTGTACACAGACAACGCCAGTTCAATAGAAAATACCTTCTTTGAGATGGGAGCATCTAAAATGAACGTAACAGAAAATCAGTTCTCATTCAAGAACGAAAGCAGTCACCAGGCCTCGCCAATAAATATTGAGGAGTATTTCCATGTGATTTTCTCAGTTTTTCTCATGTTTGTAATCATCGTTGGCAATCTTCTTGTTATGACCGCTTATAAAATGAATCCCAGACTTCGAACGGTGACCTACACTCTTCTTGTCAGCCTGGCTTTCTGTGACTTTCTTGTTGGTAGCGTGTCGGTGCCAATGTGGATCAATATGTCTTCAAGTGGTTGGAAAGCACCTACAAAAATGTATGATAACTTTTACTGGGCGATTGACTATTTCACTGCTTTGTCCTCGGCTCTTCACTTGACTGTGATCTGCCTTGAGCGTTGGTTGGCCATTTCTAAACCTTTTTTGCATCAAATTCTGACAAGTACACAATATTACTTGACGCTAGCTTGCGTGTGGCTGGTAGCTTTAGTCGTCAGCGCTTTGAACTTTATCCCTGTGATAAAACATAGGAACAAAATATACATTCTTGTCCTGGTGATAGTCGGATTTGTTGTTCCAAAGTTGATCATCACCCTAGTCAATGTGTACATCTTCAAAGTCGCACAAAAGCTTATACAACAGGAGCCTACTACTTCTGCAGATGTGCGCTCTGATAATTCAAAAAGAAGAAAAGTTCAAAAAGAACGACGAACTGCCAAAACTCTCGTTATCATCACTGTTCTCTTTTTCATTTGTCTTCTACCGACCTACGTCCTTGCTCTCCTCGGTGGCTTTTGTATCAAGGAATGTATCTTTTGGATGTCTTGGACGCAGGTAAAAAGGCTGATGAATTTTGCGAAATGGATGCAATACAGCAACAGTGGAATCAATCCGTTCATCTACGCCTTTCGAGACGCCGAAATGAGAAGAACCTTCCAAAGGATCTCAGCAAGAGCGATGATATTCAGAAGACCATTTTCCACAGTGGCTAACCTTGGAAGTCAATCAGAACCCAATATAATAAACAATGGTGCTGCGGTTTCACATTTATGATCAGTGATTCTAGAAAGAGCGAGTAAGATACCTGTAGAGTTGTTGGCAAGAGTAGCCTGAAATATGAATAACGCCGAACAATTATGACTCTCCCTGGACTTAAAAATGATGATATAAATATAAGGAGAGCAAATAATATAGCGAAGTTGTTGGCCTGCAGAGTCATAGCAACTTGAATAATGCCCGAACAATTAAGACATGCCCTTTTGATGACAACAAATCGTTCCTTGGACGGCCAAAGTATTACATACAAAAGATATACATATAGCAAAATAAAGACGCTCAATTAAATCTCTAATTGAATTTAAATCGGACATTTTTTCCTTGTGACAACCGACGTCTAGTTCGAGCTCTTCAAGACTGACAAGGGATTGATAAAATGGCAGGTTTCTTCGAAGGTCCATCAAATTTGAAACATTCAAGAATCAGTTCGATGAATGTCACAAATACCCAAGTGGAAAATATATCCTCGATTAAAGCTAATTGCAAGCCTAATTTTTTTCACATCGAAGAATCCTAGAAATCTGGAGCAATCTCATCAGAATTGAAGCCTTTTGGACCCGGCAATCGCAAATTCAGTAAAGACGAGATTACAAGTGAAGTCCTGTTAATCACGTACGATGGATGTCAGGCTTAAGCTCCTTTATTTTTGAAGGCCGGCATATATATAAAAACCTAAGGACAGACAGCTGTCATAAGAAAATCCCTAAAGCTAGCCGCGATACCGTCAGAAGCGAAAACAGAATCATTCCCGTCCAGTATATACTAGCTCGGCGTGAACTATTACACAGTCTATCGAATGGCCAAATGTAAAGATTTAAGTCTATGTTACTTTGGTCTGTTGACAAGGAGAGGTAAAAATTAGTTTTAGACAAAAAAATATGTTTAAACTTTTTTAGCTTTTTGTATAATTCCATCTAGTAAAATTCCTTAAGATGTTGACTTTCATCCAAGTTAACTTGTATATCAGTCAAAAGATGGTCATTCTCAAAAAGGCTGCCAATTGCATATATATTTAAATACTTAAATAACTGACACGTAATCAACAGGAAAATAACTGAACTTCTTTACTTAAGCAATAAATTACAAATATAATTGTCAGTATTTTTCTCTACAACTGTATATCTACATCAGCTACGTCATAGTCGATAAAAATATTGTGGTTTCTTTATTACTGCATAATTATTGCATGGCTAGACTAGAGTCACATGAGTTCTTTAAAAAATATTAGAATATATATTGACTGACAACGTGTTTGAAAATAATTGTATACCTTGTGCACATCATTATGCATGCAAGTTTTAAGCACGCAATAATAACACGTCAGTTTGGGTTTGACATGACATTTTGTTCCGATAACTATAATGATTAGATAAGGGTGTTTTTCGACTTCTCTCAAAAGATTTACCCTTAGCTAAAAATGACTGTGATGTGTTCATAGAGTGATTTTATTTAACCGGTGAAAAAAATAGTACGTAAAAGCGGTGTTACACGAGACGATTTTTAACGAAGATTTTCCGCGCAACGTTGCAACAACTTGCTATATTTTGCGTTGCGAGTTTCTGACTTGGATTCTGAAAAACTCGCAAACGCGTTGCCGAAGCGAAAATTGCAAGAAAAATCGTTCCAAATGTCATGTTACACGAGAAAGATTTTTAACGCAACGCCGTTGCGCTGAGAATCGTCGTTAAAAATCGTCTCGTGTAACACCGCCTTAAAATAGTTAGTAGTAGACTCTAAACCATTGTTTCCTTGCTGTTCTTTTTACTCGGGCTTCCGTAGGAACCCGAGTTATAAATTGGGCTTCGTTATTTTTTTTTTTTGTTTGTTTGCCTTCAGTCACAAATCGCAGTTTAGGCACTAAAGCGCATGCGCGATAGATAGAAAGGCGCATGCGTCGAGAGGTATATACATCATGATTGTCCTAAATAGTAGCTTCTTTACTTGAGAAGTACAGAGCGACTATACGGCACTCAAAACCATGAAGTATATACCTAAATAAGCGTCAAAAGCACATGGTCATCATGGCGGCCTGCAAGATGTCTCGCGATTCAAGGGTAAATATGATTTCTAGTACGCTCAAACTACATACAAACGCACACACTGTTCGCGGTAGACCCACACTAAAAGATGGCGAGCATTTTCGGAACGGGTCGGTCCGCGAACTTTACGAGAGATCAATTTACGAGCGAACATTTTTGAGTTTGTTTACGAACGTATTCGTTGAACTAATACCCAAGTCATCTAAATTGTATTGCTATTTGAAAGCTAAAAACCAAGAAAATAAAGGAAAGTTTGTGCTTCAATTCAACGTAGTCTAATAATTATAGTTAAAACATAGAGCAGTTAAAACATAGAGCAGTAGTTTTCATCTTTATATTTAATGATCACCAACTGTGAATCAGTTCTGCTAATAATCCGTGTTGTATTAAAGTTGGTTTGTTTCAAGGCAGGCAGAATTACCAACAATTCTTCTGTAAGTAAATGATTGGATTGTCACTCGGAAATGTGTTAGTTGGATGTGAATGCTTCTGCGAGTGTAAAAATTTCAGATCTTAAAAATTCCGAGCCCTCTGCGTGATTTGAGCCTACATTCGGATTTCCGGTCCAACGCTCAAGCACTAACCCTTCAGATAAACTGATAAACAGATAAACTTTAAAATACATTTATTTCTCTCTTCAAATAATTGTAAAAGTTGTTGTTATTAATAAAGCAAATGAATCAAAATATCATGCCGATTAAAATTGATAGTACACTGCAGAAATCAAATAAGTTAGTTTGAAAAATCCATTTAATTTCACGGGTAGTGACTATAAACAAATTAAAAATCAATTTTTAATCCGATGGGTCTTTCTTACCCTAGGCTCCAGGGGTTTATTATTCGCTTTCTTTAGAGAGTTTTTCTCTTATCAAGTAAATAAACGTCGGAAGGAGACGATAAGGGCACGCTTTAATTGGAGCCCAGCTCTGTTGCGTGTCCCTCACCTTTATATATTTTATATTTTTATTTATTATTTTATATTTATTTTTATTTGTTGTTTTAATTCTATTATTGGTGAAAGTTTAGTAAATAAATAAATAAATAAACCCCTGGAACCCAGGGTAGGTCTTTCTCGAAAAGAAGGCTAAGCCTGCCGGTATAAATGCGCTTTTAGGTCAAAGAGCACAGCAGAATTTAAAACGAATGGATCGAATTTAAAGGGACAATGTTAACAAAGAGAACTCATGATTTACTACATAGAAAGCCCGAGTTCACGCAGCTATGCGTCTTGTTTATTATCAACTTGCACCAGTCATATTTCTTTCGGGTTTAATAAGGTGGCCCGTACCCGTATTGATTTGTTTGTCAGACATAAATTCTAATCGCGTCTTTTTACATCAAAACCTTGTCCGATTTCTGAGAAATTTGCAGCCGTTTGTCTACAAGCCTTGACATTTGTACCGATAAGGATTTATTCTGCGAATTAGATCAAATAATTTGATTGAGATATCAGACGATTTTTAAAAATGGCTTTATGAGAAAAATTGGTCATAAATCCAAAAATCTAAGGTGAACTTTTTCCTATTTCATTAATCCAGTATTAAGGCATAGACGGACTACATACAACATGCATCACGCCAATTTAAAGTGCCTATCCCCCATATTTTTTTATGTTCGAACTCAGTTCTTGTTGGCAAGCATAGTGAAGATATGTTTATCCTGTTTTTCCTAGACCCATATTTTCTCGATATAAGGGTTTCAAATATCAAAATGCAAATTTGATGACATAAAAGGAGTAATCATTTATTATACAAAAACAAGATAATTTAAGATACTTGAATTTTTCCATTTGTAAATTATTTCCATTGGTAAAACCTGTTGTTTAGTGAAAACTCCAGCTATCAAACTGAAGATCTCTTTTTGAGAAAGCCACCAGAAGTTGGCAGTGTTTATTCCTTTTACGTCATCGCATTTGCATTTTGAAATTTGATACCCTTATATCTCAGAAAATATGGATCTAGGAAAAACAGGATAAAAGATCTTCACCTATGCTCTCCAACAAGAACTGAGTTTGAAAATAAAAATATATATGGGTGATAGAGGTTTTAATCCTTAGAAGTTGCGATACAAAATTTGCACTGTCTGTTACGACGCAAAATTATGTAGTCAAAACTACTGCCAAAATCTCAACAAAATTTCAAAAACAGCAAGAACCATATCTGCTATAAGGAAGACAAATGCCTATTGTAACTTGTGAACAAAATATGGAGACATGAGAAGCTAAACGCCAATGTTATCCTCATGCTAACTTGGGGAGTAATTTCAGTTTGTGACCACAAGGTGAACGTTGCGAATTTGTATTATTTCGACTTCTACAAATTCTGTCGAATTGTTTCCTTAAATTTTCAAGGTATTGGATAGAACAAGATGTTAATATACCTGCTGCCAAGTGTCGTTGTCTTTGCTGCACTAGGTATAATTCACGGTAAGCTTCAATAGTTAGCAACTACATCGAGTCGACGTTTGAGCTGCCAAGGTAAAACCCTCATGGTTTGTTAATTTATTCAAAACAACACCTTACTATCTGTTGCAAAATTCCACACGGGATTTAGACTCAGAAGCAATTGGATTCAGTGAACTACTGTTTTTATTTCCAAAAGTGTAGATCCCGTGCGGAATTTTGCAACTGATAATACAAATTCGCAACGTTCACCTCGTGGTCACAAAAATTACTCTACAAGTTAGCTTGAGGATAAAATTGGCGTTTAGCTTCTCATTCAGGCATTTGTTTTTCTTATAGATATGGTTCTCGCTGTTTTTGAAATTTTGTTGAGATTTTGGCGGTAGTTTTGACTACATAACTTTGCGTCGCAACAGACAGCGCAAATTTTGTATCGCAACTTCTAAGGATTAAATTGGCGCGATACATGTTGCATGTAGGAAAAACAGGATAAACATATCTTCACTATGCTTGCCAACAAGAACTGAGTTTGAAAAAAAAAGTATATGGGTGATAGACACTTTAAGTTGGCGTGATACATGTTGTATGTAGTCCTTCATGCCTTTATACTGGATTAATGAAATACGGGAAAGAAATTCACTATAGATTTTTGGATTTATGACATTAATTTTTCTAATAAAGTTACTTTTAATCTTAAAAATCGTCTGATATCTCGAATTATGTGATCTAATTCGCAGAAAAATCATATCGGTGCAAAGGTCAAGGCTTGAAGACAAATGGCTGCAAATTTCTCAGAAATCGGACAAGGTTTTGATGTAAAAAGACGTGATTGAAATTCATGCCCAACAAACAAATCAATAGGTACGGGCCACCTTAAATAAAACCATTCTGCCTGTATTGCTATCACTACTATCTCATATAGAGATTTAACTGAAAAAGAAAAATGCCTTTAGATTACACATAATCCATCGTCTCTTATACTTTATCCGTGGCATAATGGACTCGGAGTATGTTCCTCAAAAGACCAGAAGCATTTTTCTGGTGCTTAAGTTGGACTTTGTCATTATCATTTTATTCCTGTTTTTCGCCGCTATATTGACTGAAACCAACTGATAAAAAGGCCTTCAAAACTAAATTGGCTTTTTCCATTTTCGAAAACGTTTTTTTAGATAAATCGTACTGCCAGTGGATAAACAGATCATTGACCATCAGACTTTTTAATTAGAAATTCGCCAAATGAAAAAACTGAAACTAATTTTTTTGAAGTAAAAATACATCAAATGGAAAAAGCCAATTTATTTTGGAACGGCTTTAAAGTTTTAGACTTGATAAATACAATAACTGAAAACTTCAACTGAGTCCAATCTTGTTTTGAAGAATAATCATATCAACAATTGGTGTCGTTCGCGTGGGCTTCCTGTGTTTTACTACTGGACTTCCTGTTTACCAAGGTTTCTAAGCTATCAGTTAAGATGGTGCCGGACAATGTGATGGTTTGCATCGTTACAATATCTGCAAATTTTCATATCGACAGTTAAAGGCTCTAAATGGCAGGAAAATCATCAGAACTGAATCGACGTTCATTTCCAAATGAAATGAAGTAATCTGCCCAAGTGTGGATACAGAGTTGATAGCCGTGCGAACGGCACTTTTTTAATAGGGGTTTTGATATATAGCTAATTCAATTAACGTTGTCGCTGAAAAAAGCCTAAAGCCTAAAGCTTTTAGAGTGGAATCATAAAAAAATTTTTATGATCGTGACATCATTACAATAAAAAACTCACTGTATGCTTGCAAATTCTACAACTTGGACACATATTCCTTAATTTCTCTATAGCCTACAGAGAAGTTTGTTAGTACACAAAAGATATTTGAAAGGCTTTAGCCTTTAGGCTTTTTTTCAGCGACAAAGTTAATTGAAATAGCTATATCGAGAAAAGTCTATTGTTCAAGATATTTTTAAATCTCGACTCAAAAGCATCTATCACGAAAAATATAGTCATGATCAGTTAGGTGTTTCCTTCAATATCAAGAGACCGTAATACTGAGAGAGCGGACGAGAACTTTCATTTAATTTCACTGTTTGCGCGCGGTATGGCGTCGCAAACACGCAGACATCAATTCGTGAGTTTTACTCTCTTTTATAGTATTAAGTCATGCACTTGATATCAAATATAATATTACTAATATTTGAAACCGAATGGAGCTTTAAAGCTATTGAAAGCATTCTTTAATCAGTGATATCAAGTTATAAAATCTTCGTGCATTAGATTCAACTGGGCGTCAAAAACAAAATCGTGATTGTATTGCGCACAGGAAACTCAAAAACTGCATGCCAGGTAATTCAATTGAAGTACATTAAGCGCGAGCTCTTAAGCTGAAATCAGCTGCTTCTGGTAACATCTTTCTCACCAGAAGCTATATGTAGCATATGGACAGATCATATCGTCTTTGCAATAACACTTTTATTTTAGCTATCACCAAGGCTAGATAGCTCTCGGCGACACAAATGTCTGAGACGTTTAAATTTAAACAACACTTTGCGTCTATACAAAAACAAAGTTGAAAGTGGACACCCTTCAATAATAACTCGGGCTACCTGGTCAGTAGACCGAGTCTAGAGCTGTGTAAATTATAATCAGCCTTTGTAAGCAAGCTTTGTCACTCGGGCTTCCTCGTAGCTCAAGTGAACGCTATTATCTTGTTATGCTAAGGCTAAACGGAATATTTGTGTCTATGTGCTTAAAATGCGGAAAAAATTTAGCACCAGCAAATTCCATGTCTTAAATTCCAACATGACCAAAACCGCGTTGTTCGTTATGTAAAAAATAGAGCGGTTTTCGTATGAGTGGGAAACTGACCGTACCGTACCGTGACCGTGTCAGTACCGTAATGTCTATAAAAACATTCGAAATTCCGACCGTAACCGTACCGTGCATTGATCGACCGTAACTGGTACGGTCAGTTTCCCACTCATACGAAAAGCGCTCTACTTCGAGCAGTCCTCATATGACTATGAAACGGAACGAGCTGTGCCCGTGTCAGTACCGTGATGTGCATATGTAAACGTTGAAAGTTTTGCCGTAACCATGCCGAACCAAAATCATTCCGTTTTTACAGTCATACGAAAACTCCTTAGTCAAAATGCCACATGATCTTCAGCTGTTACACAGTCAAGAATCACTTAAATCATTTTTGAACACATGTTAACACCTCTGGTGTTATTGCCTTTTCTATAATCTCTCATTTTCTAATTAAGAAACTGTATAGTAATAATTTAAAAAACGTATTGTCGCTTATAATGGTTTCGATGGTTGCGGTCACATTTGATCACCATGGAAACCACTGTTGAGAGTGTATTAAGTCTTGTGAAATGTTCTGATGTGACCGCAATCAATGAAAGTATAGATAGATTAACCTCAATTCTAAAGATTACAACCCTTATCGTCGAAGCACGCACGTGCAAGATAGCTTCAAAAGAATCTGTCTGGTTGGAAATCTACCCTGGATATCAATCACCCAGACTAGTAGGTTGATCTTTAATCAATAATAGGCGTCTCAATCTTGGTCAAGCATTGCACTTCATCGATAATGAATTAGATAAATATTTTCAAATTAATGTAAGCACTGAAATAAATTAAAAAGAGAGTCTGTTAATATATTGTCCACCTCTTTGTTGTACTATGGAAAACGGTTCACAAAATGTGAAAATGTCTCACGATATTTCTATCACTGCTTCTTTACTTACCTGAGAAAACAGCTATTCTATCAAGCTAGAGGAGTGTTTTCTCGGGCTCATTTCCTCGCTTATGATTGCTTTCTTTTTACTCTTCTTGATATTGAATTAAGTGGTCGCTCCCAACCATCCATCCCGTCCCCTTCTTCCTTATTGTTTTCCCAATCCTGAGGGTCTTAACACTGGAAAATTTTATCGATTTACACAGTCTGTTAATTTTCTGTAAAATGAAATTTACAGACAATGTAAATCGATTTACATGATATTTATAGAGTCTGTAAATTCACGGTTGCTGTAGATATCATGTAAATCTGAATTTACAAATCTACAGGAACCATGTAAATTTTTTCACAGTTAACTGAACTTATTTAAGATCCTGTAAAAATTCTGTGAATGGGGAGCCTGTAAATATCTTGTAAAACTGTCGCGACAGACTAGGGGTAGTAGCTATTATGGTTAATGGTTAATATTTTGGCTTTTTTACGGTAACGACTAATTTCATTTAGTTTTGGAGGTTATATAACAATCAATTTTCATTGTTGAATAAGACATTTAAGGTCTTACGACTCTTCTGCTTTATTTACTGCACAAGACCCGATCGCGAGCTCTATTTTTCGGTACCAGGCCACAAAATAAGACTCATAAAAGTCTTAGCAATTGTTTTTGATGCACTCAAAATGAGAACTCGTTGCTAGAAAGATTACACTAGGCTACACATATTAGATCTAGAAGTGACAGAAACGATAATCCGGCATCCTGTGAAAGACTCGCTTAGAAGGCTTTAACAGATTTTTTGATGAAATCTTATGATATTCAAAGCTGCACGATTTTATACGGTCGCTGTACATGTCGTATCAGCAATAACGTATTTATTACACAATTATTATTCTCTAGAAAATAAAATTTCCTTGGGCAAAACAATTTCAAAATTGAGTTCCTTTCATGACCGGGTGCCTTTTCTCATGTAATATTGTCGTCCTCAGCTCTCCAAATCTTGATATCTCCCTCTTCGATTTTATCTTCTGTAGAAAGGAAGAATTTGAGGGCAAGACACGATGACAATACTACATGACAGAAGCCCCCCGGCCAAAGCGGGAAATCGGTTTAAAACTTTGTTTTCCCCAAGGGAATTTTTTCTCATACTAGAAAATAAAAGTCTATAAGATCACGTGATAGGAAGGTGACCATGCATGACTTAAAATCACGTGATAGGAAGTAACCATGACTTAAGATCACGTGATAGGAAGTAACCATGACTCCTCGTAAAGAAATTAAACATTGTTGCGTATGTGTAAAAAGATGGTTGCAATCTATATTTCTTCCAGTTCTGAGTTTATAATCCCATGTAAAATAATATGCTTTAAGCCAGTTTAGCGTCAACTGCTTCCCAAAGATTTACACGCTATTCGTTCTATTGCGGTTCGTGGAAACAGAGGGATCTTCAGTTTAGATGCCTTTTGAATTAATTAAAGTGAAATTAAATAAGCTTACTTAAATTATGTCATAAAAACTGATAGTTTGAAAACGTTATTGGATATGGAATTTTTCCAAGGAAGTAGTTTTCTAGAAAAACGTTTAAGGGTTTGAGAACATATAACTTGAAATGTACAATGTCGTGTTCTTTGTAATAAGCAACTTCTGGTCCACCTGCTCCTTCGGGAAACCCGCGGGTAATTGGAAAAACGTCCAGGACTTCAATGCCTGCCTCGCACATTAGTTTTGTTGAGAAGGAGTTGAAGAGTTCTACTCGCTGGAAAAATAAACAAATAAATATATAAGAATAAATAAAATGAAAAAATAAGAAGCTTGTTTAATTATTACAGAGTGACGTCAGAGTTTAAGATACACATGCATTTTTACAATATAGTTGGAGTCAGGATGAAGACGCTAGGTTTTGATGTCGTTGAGACTTCAGTTATTTCCATCAGCCAATGCAAACTGATTATGATGTCTGCCGAACATCTTCGGCTCCCTTTCGGAAAAACAAATATGGCGGATGTTGCTGATTTAATTTCTCTGTTGTGCAGTTAATGATATGTGCGCAGCAACTGATATTTCTACAAACCCTAAAAGAACGCAAAGATTTAGCTCTACTTACTGGTAAGTTCAAAAATCTCTTGCTATCAGCAAAAAGCAAGTATTCTGTATCTTTCTCCTTATTCAGTGCTGTAGTTGTTTTCCAGATGACTTTCCCTTTATAACTTGTACTATCTGGCTTAACAAGGTCAACAACGTCTCTCATAAGCGACTGATAGCTTGCAAAACTAATATCCATCAGATAATGCAAGCCCAAATTGAAAATAAAAACGCTTTTTTCATCCATCTCTGGTTTTTCAAGATGCTCCTTGATGTCCAGAACAAGTTTCCTGCCATCGAAGTCCAAGTCATCCCAAGGAGGTGCTTCAATATGGTACGGATAAATCCAAAGTTTTCTCACTTTACAAGATTTAAAGATGTCTTTACAAATGGCAGAGTTCTTTAGAGCTTCGTACATTCTGTCAGCTTGTGAATCGCCGTAAATTAATAATGTACTGTAATGATGCTGCTTCCTGGGTAACGGAGTTGTGGTCAAATTCTGCAAAGCTACGAAATTGAAGAGAAGAAGAAGAAGAAGAAGAAGATTTGAAAACTGTTTCTAAACTTAGACTATAGCGGTTACTATAATAGACAAGTGCAAATACGCTGAAGTTGCAATCCGGCTATGTCGAACAACGCAGGCTAAAGTACTACGCGGTGCGAGTCCTGCGTATCGAAAAACATTAACTAAATATAAACCCATGGCCATTAATGTCACTGACTGTTTGTATGAAACAATTTTCTGTTACGATTTTTCTTTTACTATTATTTTGTCTCGATTAGTATTGCCCCATTAGTAGGGCACCTGAGCCCGACTAGAATATTTCAAGACGTTAATAAAGTTATTATTTATTATTATTGTATGCCATAACTTATCCATACCGTTATGGTAAGTGACGTCTGTCGCATACAAATCAACAATGTAATAAGAAATGCCATATCATAGCTCATTGCTCACGACTTGGAATCAGTCATATATACGTATTATTGTTAATTTTTATTATTACCAGATTCCGCCGATAGTAAATATGCTGCGCATGCGCATTGGTGTCTCGTACCTCTAAGATAAGGCAACCATACGTCATCGTTCCATCTTCCATGACCGTCCCACATGTAAGAGCAGCTTGATTGGCACGTAGGGTCGTATCGAGAGTGCCGGGCTTGCTGTGTGTGCATGAAAAACAAGCCTGCAAATCACCACAGAAATACGCTTTACTTAAAGAATATAAAACGCGCGCGCATGTCTCTTTTCTGTGATATAAACACGATGGAAGATGTAGAGCAAGAGAAAAGTAAGCTTAGGAACACGAGGCGTAGCCGAGTGTTTCTCTTGCTTTTCGAGTGCTCTACATCTTCCAGAGTGTTTATATCACAGTACATAAGCGATCGTTTTATATTGCTTTTATAAAATATTTTCGACGTTTTTTGAGCGAGCCATGTCTCTCCATGTCTCGAGCCATGCCAATCAGCGCGCGCGTTATATCTCAAGTATTTTATAAAAAGATATAGCAGTATATGAGTGTAAGCCAAAGACTGAGCATCGTCCTGACCTACTCAATTACAAAATCGTTTATCTTTCATTGTTAACTTATGCTTAGTCAACTCGAGCTTTATAATCGTCTCTTGTTCGCTCTGCACTGATATAATGTAAGGAGGGAGTAGAGGGAGCAACGTCTTTTTCGATTTGTGAAGGATCAATTGATATCGAAGTCGAAGGCGGGGCGTCGCCGCGACACGACGTGAAAGATGATTCCACGAACGCTGAAGACGTGAAAACAAGTGACATGGCGTCCCGAACGTGGCATGCATAGCGACGTCGTCACGATCGTCACGTCGCAATAAACGAACGTGATATTTTTATCATCTCAAGTCCTGTTCTCGCGTTGCGTCGCACTTGCTAAATCTGCCTAATGTTAATAAATCTGAGTCAATAACAATATATCTACCTTCGTGTTTAGGAAGTGGAACATTTAGAAAAATGTTTCGTCCATCTTGGAATTTCTTCATTAGATAGTCTTTCTTGGCGTGACCACCAAGTATTCCGTCTGGTTGCATTTTTCCCTGCGAATTTCCTAACAAAAAAGAAGCATCGTTTATAAAAAGCCGTAATTGTCGTCAAGTTTGAATCTATTCGCCCTTTCGAAGTTAGGTTCGCACTGAATTATGGGGCTGTTTTATGGAACAACTTTTCAATAAGATTAAATTTGTATTAAATTGTTATAAAGTACATGTAATCAATTCTTGATATTATTGTGCTCCATGTATTATTTCTTTCATATTCAAAAGTGTGTCCTCTATAATAGTCTCATACATAATTCAATGCAAACTACGACACCGAAGTGTACATGTACATGTACATAATCTAATGGTATTTCGTTAAACTTCAAGAATCTGTAATTCTATCTGGCCTAATGTAAAGAGCATTGAGACTTTTGTTTGATGCGCTATGAAGAACCATTTATTATTATTATTATTAAGTGGCGAATACGTATTTCAATACATCTCATACACTATGTAAAAGTTTACATAGTTCCCCCGAAAGGAGAAAGTCCAAATTTCAATAATTTGTTATTACGTTGATAAAACACCACCACTGGCAACGCTCGTGGCCTAGATGCAGAGGGAAAAAATGCTGCTATGGGCCGAACTCTAAAAGTTGCGCTCGCCTCAGTCTCCTAAGCACGCAGTGCTCGGAGACGTCGCTACACAGGGATTCCGGGTTTTCAAACCGTCTCAGAATAAGCCTACCTTTAATGAACCAATCTTTAGGCGGATCTCTATAACCATCACACAAACTATAATCCAGTAAAATCTCTACTTTATAAACTCCAGGGTCTGCGATAAGGAATATGACCTCGTATTGACCATTGGCGAGGTCAAATATCGTTGGAGCTACACTTGACCGTCCACGTATCATAATCCTCCATGAATCTCCTCCAAATGTTTTATTTTTCCCGTCCAATGTTTTTGTCTGGATAACAAAACTGCTAAACTCTCCTGCTGGTTTAATTTCGAATTTTATAATTTCACTCTTGACGGGATCTGTAACCAATTTGTTCCTCTGTTCATCATTATATCGGGAATCCCATGAAATGTCAAAATTGCAGGCTTGAAGTTTGGATTCTACATCAACCCTTTCGTTCCGAACACGACACCAGTTACGCATTAATTCATCTAGTCTTGGATCCTTCTCAGTGTGGAATTTGGCATCCTTCTTGAAATTGGCTTGTAGCAAAAAGATGAAGAAGGAAGCGAAAAAGACTCGTCCAAGCACAAATAGAAGGACCTTTGGATTAGTCATTTTGGACTGGTTTTCTTGGTGTCTTTGTCCTTCAAGTATTTCAATATATATTTAGTGAAGAAAATTAAAATTTGTGTTTGTGAATACGACCACGTGTGAAGTCGATGTTAAACCCGGTTCCCAAGCAACCCTCACCAAAACGGAAAATATTTATTGCTAATCATATTCAATTTTCATTTGACGTCCCTTCGTATGTTTTTTAACTATTTTGTTGCAAATCGATAATATAGTTGTACCTTAGCCTTTTAGATAAAATGCTATCTACATATCAGTTGAAATATGACCAAATGCCTTCTTTTACAAATGCCAAGATTTAATTAGTAATCGCTCATCAATTGTACAATTAAGTATTTCAATTGGCTTCCACATCAGCATCAGTGAGTCTCCCGAAAACGTTTTTAAGAACAATTGCTGATGAGCTTTCTTAAATAATTTCTAAGAAAATAGTTGCTCAACTCAACAGGAAAGAATTAAGAACGAAGGTACATGAGTTACCATTGCACAAAACCAACCAACTAACAAAACCCTTCCGATAGTAATACCGTCCAAAACTAAGTTAGCAAATTGAAATAGACAAAATAAGTAATGATTAAATTGCAATCATTAAACTGAAATCAATTAAGAAATTTGATTTCAACCAACATGTATTAGTTTGAAAAATAACCACAGCCGACATTGTGAGATTCCTTTTTTTCTTTTAATCGGTCAAGCTGGTGAAGTACGCGTTGAACGAAAACAAACATGCTGTACTAATCCCACCTTATTGTAATTACACATGCTCAGTGAGCCGAGCCCTTGCGGACCTTGCGACTAGACCAAAAATAATTATAATTAAGTATGGGTAGCTGCAAAACGTCAATCGCTTTCGGGCTTTGGTGTTGATTTTTAACATCAATAAATGAAGTCTTTTGTACATAAGGTCGAGGTAATGTACAGCAGTTGTGAATCATCGTGTTGATATTCATATGGCCCAGTGTCATTTATACCCATACTTCCTGTCAACTAGATTCGAGGCTTTTTGACCAACGACGTTTTCAGAAATAGGTAAACAGTCACGTTGACTAGAGAAAAAGGTATTTGGACTATTACAAATATCTTATGTCTCATTAAATAAAGAGAAGAGCCTGAAAGAACCTGCTTCGATTTTCGCCTTCATTCATGGTTTCACAACTCCTTAGTTACTGTTGCTATGTCGGACAAGGCAACACGTTTTATAAGAAAACTGCACAAGAAAAAGTACGTATGATTGCAAAACATTGTACGTTCAGATTTCAATAGATAGATACTCTAATCTTCTAATAAAATGAAACTTGTTAAAACTTTAAAATCTGTCTACAAACAAAATGCAACAATCTTAAGATCTGCTTGTCGGACATAAGTTATTCCATTGGGAAATCTGGCTAGAGAATGATTGGATGTTTGTTTGTGCGCTATTGTTAAAGTCGAGCTATGAATTGACTCTGAAATCCTCATACACAAACATTATTTCGCGCAAGACACGAATATTTAACAAGACATGTGGCATTTACTGTTGTCAGTAAATGTTTCTTTCAGATGAATAAGTTAACGTCAGTGACATGACTTGTGTAGTAAATCAATGAATTCAGAGTGCAAAAGCTAATTTTTTATTTGCTTGTGGACACAATGCATTACTATATAGTGTGAGAAATTAGATCCTGCTGCTTAAATATAGCCTGGTTTTTATTCGCTTATAAAATTTACATTTTAATTTCACTGCATGCTGGCTATACAGGGGATTAGAAATGAGCTGCACAGGCTGCTGCATAACCCTGTGCGCGGTACAAACACTTTCAACAGTATTCAGCCGTCATTGTTCATAGTTGCTGGACGGCAATTCAGGGGGTGTTTACATGATACTAAGATCATCCTAGTACTAGGATCATATCCTAGAAGGCAAATTGTCCTACCTGCTATACATTTCCTGCATTCTGTTTAGTAGGATGATCCTAGTACCCGAAGTGAAGACACTAATTTCCAACAGAATGCAGTAAATGTATAGCAGATAGGATGATTCGCCTGTTAGGATGATCCCAGTGCTAGGATGATCATGATGTCATGTAAACCCCCTCAAAGAGATGCATGTTTCAGCTGTAACAGAATAAAAGAAACGTCACAATTAGTTGTCTGAAGCCAGTGTTCCAACGCATTCATCATGTTGCAAGCTGTTGCTGGCGTTTTTCTTCCAAAAACAGGTTCAAGTGATAATGCCATGTCAGTCGTCATATGCATGTGCAATGAAGAAACGTTGTGGTAAAGCATGGTTTGATTTGTAATTTTTTACTAACATTTTGTTGTGGTTTTATCCCCGATTTTTATTGAAACTTGAAGAATTTATATGAATAGTTTTGATGATGTTGTTTAAACGTGTTAATTTAGTTACATATTAGCATATTTTGATTGATGTCCAAGTGGAATCACAAACAATAGTGTCACAATATGTAGATGTTGTTTTCCATGTGTGGCATGAGAATGTCTCCAGTTTTGTCAGCAGTTACATTATTCATTAACCTTACTCAAAAAAAGATTGTTTGCACTAATAGTAAATTAGTGTTATCATAAGACCAAAGTCTAGAATCAATCGTATGACTAAAGGGAGCTAGAAGAAAGCTGAAAGGGAGAACAGCCCAAAAGAATTTACAAAGAACTTTTAGAAGATCCCCCGTCTTTTTCTTTGCTCTTAAAAAGGCCATTTACCATGAACTAATTTATCGTTTGCGTGAGTTTTTTTGAAATAAATGTACTTAAATTTGCTAAGTTGTTTGAGCGTCATAATCTTTACAAATAGCATCGACTCCTTGAAAAGTCACACCTTTCTTGGGAGAGCCTTCGCTATTGCTCGCTTTTTTTTCGCATATCTGAACACCAGAATCGAAGGGCTCGGCGAGGTTATTGACATTGGCGTTATTTGATTGGCTTCCTGATGGCATAATGTCATTATTAACAGAATTTTTCTCCGCGTTCTTTTTCAAACTTTTGTTATTCTTTTCTATTTTTAAACTTGACTTTTGTGCCTGTGAGCGCTTTTGGATGCTGAAGGGCTGTATGGGGAACGTTTCCTCGGTACAGCAGTGGCACAGCGAGACTCGGAGAAGCCGTATAAATGTTCGCCTCATTTCTCTGTTTCGATAAGCGTATATCACGGGGTTGACTACACTGTTACTATAGTGCATCCATTTAACAAACCGTATTAGTCTTAATACGCCAGGACCTTGCGGAAGGCACTTGATACAAAATGTCCCAATTACGTTGAGAACAAAAAAGGGCAGCCAAGCCAGTACAAAAAGTCCCGTAATAACGGCGATCGTGACGGCAATCTTTGCCTCTTGTTGAACAGTGCGCCTTTGAGATCCTTCTGGACATACACGAACATCGGATGAAAACATGGCAGTTTTGAAGATAAGTACGTAAACAACGAATATAAGAATTGTGGGAATAGCAAAGCACGTGGACACAAGGATGACGGTATAGATTTTTTCCCATCGCGTGATTTGTACAGGAAACAAGACGGCCATTAGAAGCGCGTACAGCCAGGCTGCGATGATTAGCGTTGTATAAAACCTTGAGGGGTAGGTACGGTGACTGATTGGACGCGTTATCGCAAGGAATCGTTCAATACTGATTGCTGTCAGTTGTAGAACCGACGCACATCCCACAAAAATATCGGCGGTGTGGTAAAAAACGTGAAGACTTCGACTTTCGATGCATGTATGATACTGCTGACAGACCGAGAAATAAACCCATAAGGGAACTGATACAAGCCCTACGAGAAGATCGCTAACGGCTAGCCCTACTAGGAATGTATTTGTAACTGTCTGTAGGCGAAGGTTATAGCGATAGGCTGCGATGACAAGACTGTTTCCACTAATAATAGTCAAGGCTAGTACCGCATACACCACAGTTGAGCCAATAACTTCTATCTCGTCATTTGGAAGCGTAGAAAATCCAGTACCGGTAACAGCTGTTGAGTTGTTAAAGTTTTTCATCATCTTGCGTGTCTCTGAATCTGTGTTGGGAAGGGAAAAAGAAATAATTATTTTCTATTTGGCTTGCAATGTAAATTTCATATACAAATTGTGACGTCAATCATTATTTTATGTGTCAATAAGTGTTGATACAAGAATGGGATATTTCGGTCTAAGATTAAAACATAATGAGCTCTTTGAATCGATTCTATTGTATTTTTGTATTTGTACGTTTTTCATTAGACACCCTTTGAAAATCCAGAATTAACTTTGGAAAATATTTAATTTTAGGATATCAAAGTCACGACCGATTTTAAATGGAACTCTGGTCAAAATTTTAATCAAAAATAGAGATAATTTTTGGATAAAAAGGACAAAATTAGCAAAGATTTAGACTGATCTTAAAATATATTAAGTATTATATTAGCATATTAAGTAAAGTAATGTTACTAGAAGGCTTTTACATAGTGAAGGACAACTACAATTGCCAAAGGAGTATAAGCACTACCTACATTAAATGAGTCTACCCTATTTTGTTATTCCTCCCAGATCAATCTAATAAGCCTCTTATTTTAAGAAGTACCACGATGTCGACCGGTCGAGGACGAACCAGCAAGCTTTGACGTCTTCACAAAAAGCCTCTCAAGTGCTCATAAGACGAGACGAAAAATGAAAATCGGTTTTTAATTAGAAAATGTTTGTCCCTACGGCAGGCTGCGAAACTGCTTCAACTTGATGGACAAACGATGGATCAACGACCAATCAAATCACGAGTTTTCCAATCATTAGCAGCTGGAGAAAAAACGTACTTATCTCCAGTACCGAGTCAGTAAAATATAATTTGCAAGACAAAGCGTTTGGATGGGAGTTTTAACTGTTGATGTTTGTTTTTAGGACAAGCTCTAAAACCGCTAATTACCAAATTGACAAGCATTGTTTCAAAAGCCAATTACATTGCGAATAGTCCTATCACGTGTTCGTTTACGTAAACTAAATAGGTTTAATGTAACAAGGCGACGTAATAAAAGTCAGTTATGACAGGTAACGTAGCAACTGCCTAACATATTGGCGCGAAAATGTCTTAAGACCTGATAACCAATTAGCTAGCGAGTTGAGAAGCAGTACGTCATCTGAAGATGCCAGTTAAATGCTAATTTGTTTGTTTGCAAATCTCTGTGAAACTCTTAGTGTAAAATTATACAACACTCTTGTATTTATCTATATCATGTTTAATTCATGTAATTTTGTAAAGAGTTTATTGAAAACTGAAGTTGACAATCGGATTAAGGGGATTTCCATGTTTTTCTTGACGAAATGAGCACTGAAGAAAACAGCACTGTAATGATTCTGCTTGTTTACGGCCTGCATATACAAAGGAGAAGTTTGTAAAATCTCGAGATAAGAAAGCAAAGTAAGATTCGATAACAAATTGAATGAAAGAAATTTAATAAATCAATTGAGGTAAAAACGGCTGACAATATTTGACGAAATCTACGACTGCATGGAAGCGATACAATCGAAGAAATAAACGTCCAGCAATATAAAAATAATCAATCAAAAAATAAATAAACAAAACAACTAGGAAAACGGTCAAACAAATATAAAGACAAACGACAACAGACAAACAAACAAACAATTAATTATACCAAGCCCCAAGAAAGAGAACTACCGGCCATAAATTCAATATGATCGAGAAAAAATTAAAAATAATTTATCAGCTGAAAATAAACTTTGTTTTCCAAGATAGTGCTCTCAACGAAATTTTACACAAAGAGAGAGAAAAGATAAAGATATCAAATTAACGATTTATAATGTGAATTTCACAGAGTCGTTTATGGAAATCATTATTATCATACCTTTGCACTTCAAAATTTACCTTCACAAGTCGTTAGCGAAAAATCCAAATTGTTGAGATTGAGACTCTTTTTCTTCGAGACGCAAATATAATATTTGACAACTGGTAACATGTACATTGTGTTTTATGGATATTGCCGGAAACTCTTTAGCCTGCTTTGATTCTCTTGTGCAGGTAAATATTTACAAGTATTGTTTATCATTGGCGAAAAGAAATTCGGTAAGGAGATTAAAAGATCACTATGGTTTCTTGAATTTGCCCAAAATAAAGGAAATCTAGAAAATAAATAACACTAATTCAGACGTTAATTTCACGCCCTCATTTTAAAGCACAACTTTTTTAGTTATGACACGATAATATGGCTTGCTCTTTATCTTTCGTTTTTTGAATTTTTGAAACGCAAGCCATGCACAATATCAAACAACTAGCACAAGCAGCAGCGAAATGGCTTTCTAAATGTTCTTTTTATTTCTCTTTCTCAAAACTTAAGTTAAGAATTAAAACTCAAATACATCTGCCTGAGAACTTTAATATGTGAAAAAGCGATAATTAATATTTGCTTTGTTCATTCTTCATGCCTTTTGTGCCCATTAGCTTTAATTTAACAAGGAAATAACGTTAAATGTTGGGACTTTCTGACTCCAGCATCGATCCAGCAAACCCACTTTTGTAGATGAAACTGATTTGGAGCTAATTTATAATATAAATGAGAATTACCTTTCAAATGGGAAAAAGTTGAACACTAGTTTCAAGTGTTGGATTATTGTATCCAACCATATCTCTAAAGTTAGTAAAATTTTACAAATTTGATCTAGGGAAAATTTAAAACGATTAAGCTTGAGTTGCAAATTAAATAAAAATAGTATGATTTTACTCGTATTGCTATTAAACTCTTTCCTTTGATATCTTTAATTACAAGATTATAAAAAATAGCAGCTTGGCGAAGTGATTCAGTTTTGACAAACCAAAACTACTAAATTGGGTACAAAAAGTTGCAAACAGTTTCCGTGCATGTCTTTCTGATACCTTTTCATTTTAAATTAATCCCTGTACCTATCTTTTTATACTCTATTTCCTATTTCAATTTTTGTTGATTCTTTGCATCTTTTTTTACAACTCGCTTTTCCTAAGCTCTTAGCTTTAGTACCCGTGTTTCATGACCTAATTATTTGTAGATTAAACAAAGTGTTTATATACTGACTTACATCAAAGTCGATAACTCTTTACACTTCTTTTTTTCAATGTGTAGAACTTTAGACAAGTATACTGTTCTGAACAGGACAGAAGAGGACTCTCTAATATGATGCTGCGGGCAAGCTTAGCAAGGGTGCGGCCGGTATATTTACAAAAGTAAGAAAAACACAGCCAAATTGACTAAGGAAATGTTTTAGCAATATGCAAATAAAATTTGACAGTTTCAGACAGTTTGTGATGTGAAATTCAAGCAAATCAGTTGTTAGTGTAAATACAGGGGTTGACAATTTAAAACATATACATTAAAATCAGAGACAGCTCTTTCAACTAATCAGATTTATTTACTATTTTTATTTTTGAACGTTTTTATTTTCTCCGTGGAAGAAAGCTTTAGAGATAAAGTATAAGTCCTTAGGAGCTAAAACCGTGGAGCTAATTACAGCCCTAAAGTCATAACTTTAATTTGTGAACCCTGATGAGTCAGTAACTTTTCGTGACAGCTTACATTTCGTTTCATTAACGAGCTGCCAATGTATACGTATCCCGTAAAGTCCGTAAACACATCAAACATAATGGTAATAGGATAAAAATATATCAAACAACATCACAAAATCCTACATTTCGATATCTTAAGATATGGAGAATAAGTGAATGAAAGTAATTATTGGTTGTAAGGTGCGGTATTATTTGGCTTAATTACGCGAAAAATGATTTTAAATTGATTGCTGAGCTCGTTAGGGCTCATAGTAATTTGCATGGAGACAAGGTAATATTGTTTTTAGGGAACGTGTGTGCGTGATTGGGGGATATGGGGGAGAGGGGGGAACAGGATAAATGTTAATATCCAGCTTCGGACAAACATTGAGCTTCCCTGAGTCTAACCTGTGAATCCCTGGGAATCTGTTCTATATTTTTACAAGTTTGGGTATTACAGGTTTCCCAAGTTAAATAGAAAAAATTCCCAGTTTAGACCCATGGAAACCCCTAGTTGTGAATTGACATTTTTTTCCCTGTAGGGTGGGGTGGGGGCATACCATGAGCTTCTAACATGCCTAGGAGCTAGGGGCGTACCCCCCGACTAGTCTTTTGTTTTCCTTCAGCTTGACACATATAAAAGCAATCTCTAGTGCTAGAACTAATTGCCTTTTTCTACGAAAATAGGCTCTTAGTCGGTTTCTAACTTGTACATGTATTTAGATCCTTTTTGTAGATTCTACGAAGATGCCAACCACAGCCACATCCAAATAAGTTATCATGCAGGTTATCCAATAACGATCGAGTATATAAAAATAATAGAATCTCTACAAATGTTTAACATTTCGCTTAAAAAAAGATATAATTTCATTTGTATGTGTGCGAACTACATCGAGATTGAAAAACAAGCATCTTAGACTGTAGAAACTTGCCACAAATCTATTATCAAGTGTCAAAAATGTACCTTGAAAATTTGTCTGAAATTTTGTTTGGCCGGCACAGGTGACATTGGTTGGAATAAGGCCTACTAGCTCCGGGCCCTAAAATCGCTTAATATTGTCTAATATATATATCGCCTAATATCGCTTAATGTCGCCAAATATATATATCGCCTAAGATAGGCCTAGTCCAGGTCCTAAAATCGCCTAAAATTGCTTAATATCGCCCAAGATCGCTCAATATCGCCCAAGAGCGCCTAAGAGCGCCAACTCGAAATGGCTAAAATTTCCCAATATCGCCTAGGATTGCCCTGAATCGCCTAGAATCGCACAACATCACCCAAAATAACGACGATTTTAGGGCCCGGGGTAGGCCTTGGAATAGTCCCACTGGGACATCATCTTGCCTAGCTAGTCATTACTGCGAAAACGCTTGTATAGCGACCAACTAACAATGATTTCAAACTTTCAATTGGATTTTGGGTTTTTCTGATCCGTCAATCATGTGGAGGGTGCGCAGCTTATGCAAATGCCTTCAAAGGACCTCAAGGCGGATGGCAAACGTAGATCGAGGCCGAATGGAGGTCGACATTTGTATAAACTCCGCCCCCTTCACATGATTAGTTGATCAGAAAAAAAACAAAATCCAACTGAAAGTTTAATTAATAAATAAAAGCTGTCGGTCGTGATACAAGCGTTTTGGCAGTAATACTTCATATTGTAAACATTTTTCATTGTCAGGAAATAAGGGAAAGGGAACTTCCTTTTTTTGTTTTGAAAAGACTAGAGAGAGACTGAGGGAAAAAAATCTCTCGTAGAGCGTGCAACAAGGGAATTCAACTTTCCTTATTTCTCATATATTTGTCATAGTGCCAAGCGGCTTTCACTTATTCTTTTTAGTTTATCTACAATACCAATACCATTTATGCTAAATGTAAAAGCTATGTATTAAGCAATATAAAACTATGTCCAAATGTAAAAAAAATCTATATGTAGAATAATTATAGATAGATATACTACCCGCCTCGACTAGCAATTATGCTATTTGCGGCCGGGCTAGCATCCCGATTTTTCCGCTGTATATTTGAAATAAAGAAGTTTTGTTGTTGTTGTATACCGTTTCCTATTTATAGTACCCTTGCCCACGATCACTAGCTCCAGCTGACTCACTACCACAGCTGGCAGAGCACTGAAAATGTATTCCAGGGGTCGTGGGTTCGAGTCCCACTTGAGTCAGGGATTTTTGAATGTCAAGCTGACTGCAGAGTTCGATGATTGTTGCTAAGTGATTGACTGGAAGTCATGGCAACAAGCAAGCTTTACCTAATTCGGATATAGAGCCTTTGCAGAAATTCCTAACTTGGTGACAAAACAAAGATCCGTCCCGAAGACTGGGAAGGAAACCAGCTGCAAGAGGTTTACATGTATACTCATCGATCTGATCTTTGTAGCTGATTATTAGGAATTTTATTGAGTAAATATTAATATACGTCAAACAGTTTAACAAAACAAGAAGCATGGCTCTGGATGGAACGGTTTGCCAATGAGAAAGGAGGTTTAAACGGATCAGAAGAAACAAGAATTAGATTCTAACCGAAGTTGGAAAAACTCAGTCGCGATGCAACGGTTTTCGCTGGCCATGTGATTGCTATTTTTCTTATCTAATCAAATCGCCAGTGGCTGAGGTAACTCGTTGATTGAAGTCCATTGAGCTACAGGACTTGCAATCTACGAATTAAGAAACGCGAAGTTTAGCCACAGTGGGTGGAGCTGTATCTCGAACTACATATAAATATTTATTATATGGCAGGCCGGTCCGAAGATGGAAAAATCTGATTGGTTCTCAGAGCGGCCGGAATCCTCCTGTCCGGACCGGCGTTCCGGACCGACACTGACACTTTTCACGTTTCTTGGCTGTTTTCTCTCGAGTTTGTTTAGTTTAAAAAGCTAACAGTTAACACGAGTGAAAAATACAGCAAAAACTGAAATCAGTAACCCTCATTTTAGAATAAACTTTGAGCATTTTTGAAAAGATAAAACTGACTGCATGTATGTAGGCAAAAAATACTAATTTTCTCATGTTTGAGAAAATTGTAAAAGTATCTCATGTTTGATCGAACAGCCGATGAGAAATTTGATGCGGAAATGAAGATGCACATCCAAATAGCAACTGCAACAGATCACAAGACAATCAAACTCACCGAGCGGGCCATTATACAAAATACACCTCAAGAAAATGACTATCCTTTCACTCATTCTCTTCAAGAAGACTTAATTGTTTTTCCGGCCATCATCTTCACGAGCAACGTAGAATTGATACCGAAGCGATTGTAGACATTTCGAGAGAGTCTAGGAGTCTCGGAGTCATCTTTAACTTATTTCTTCCTTTTAAACTTCAGGGAAGGCCGGTCAAAACCGGCGCGCGATTTTTCAGTTATCGATCGAATTTACCAACGAACATTTTTTTGGAAATCGGCTGGTCAGCGATATAATAAATAAGTTATTTACCGAGCTTGTTAATTCGGTTCGGATAGGACGATATTTGGTCTCGCTCGTTGCCTATCCGGGCTCGGTCCGTACCGCTGCACGCAAAAAAGAACTCGACCAAATATCCTCCTATCCGGACCACCTCACGCTCGGTCAATAACATTTATATCTATTTAGCTTCAACTTCGACCATCTTTATAAATACAATGAATACAAAAATAAAAACAACCAGACTTTGTAGGAAGAAGCTTTTAGAAGGACTGGCGCCCGCCTCCTAATAAACTTATCACAAACGCATGCTCCAAAGAGTGCCGACCAGTATAGTAGTAGTAGACTAGTATATAAAAAGCTAAAGACGGATCTCAAAACAATTGATCATTTATTTGCAATTTCCTGACAATACTTCTAGCAGGAAATTTGTAAATTGAAATAGTTCTTTTCGCCGCGCTCGGGTCTGTCTCACATAAGACCATTATAAAGTTGACAAAAACGATTCTCAGTCATATGACTGTCAGTTGTTGTATTATTTTGTATGAAAAAGGGATTTGATGCTGTTAATACAAGCTTATGTTAGACGATTTGTCTATTTCCTTCCCGTTCCAAAGACTACCGGCATTCGAGCTATTTCCGAGGTTTTAGCCATGAAAATCATCGCACGTCTTTCGGATAGCCAAAACTCATGGGAAATGTGAAAGGTTATTATAATCTTGATTATACTGGAAATAGAAATCTGCCATAGTGCAGACTGTCTGCAAAAAATACCGAATGATTAATGGACTTTTTTCAAGACAAGCAAACGATCTAATCAAATGCGTTGTCTTTGAAGTCAAGCTACGCGGTGATGGACTTTCAGCCGGGAGGAAGTTAGTCGGATAGAGCAAAAGGTAAAATGGAGGGGGGAAAAGAAAGAAAGAAAGAACGCCGCGAAAGAAACTTTACACACAAACACGGAGGTATACTTGAAAGTAAGTTAAAAAAAATAAAAAAAGGAAGAAGGGAAGAAGAAAAATACGACGACGACGACGAAAACACTTTCCACAAGGTTGACAAGCCCAGACTTGTGCATTGAGGCAGCATATTGGTTGTTTTTTAACGACAATATTAACTTTAATTTTTGGTCTCAATTGCCTGTTATTCCATTGAGAATTGTGTGCATTTCTATTTGAGTTTTTTTTTTAAAGTGAAAAAAAAGTGCTTTTAAAGTGCTTAACATTTCAGATAAAACCTATTTCAGAGTTTATGATGATTTCAACTTTAAACGATTACAATTTCTTAAATGTAACCTCCTTTTAAAATATATTTTCAATATTAAATTCAAGATAAGTGCATTTCTTTACACAGCGAGCGAAAGAACCGTCAGAATTCCCTTGTTAACCAGTCATACATGACAAGACATTGCAATATTCCCTATCAAATATCTTTTATCTTTAATACGTTATAAGCAAATAAAAGGCCTGAAAAACGGCTGTATTTAATGGAGTGACAGTGATAATGCAACTACTGACATAAAAATAATTACACAATGCAGATAGTACTATCAGTACACGTCATGTTGTCTATTCAACGTACCAAACCCTCGGAGAAAACTAACAAATTACTGAAAGATAAACCGAAAAATTAACGACAAAATTAAACACACTAAAAGAAACATGCTGGAAAAATCGAGTAAAGAAAAGAAAAGAAATCCAATTGCAAATATGATGATATATGATGTGAAAACTTCTTTATTTTTTAACGAGTGGTTTATATTCATTTTTGTTATCGCGAGATCGCTGAGAAAATCAGCTAAGGCTTTAGAAGCTAAACTTCAGTCTTTGTGTTTTGGCTAGGCTTTTAGACTGTTTGAATTGATTTTAAGCAGAATTTACTTAGTAGCCAATGATCAACAGTGGCAACTCCTCCAAGTTAATGCATCAGTTGAAATTATGATTTTCTTTTTAAAGAACTCAGTTAAACAAAACAAAACAAAATACAAAAAAACAAAAAAAGAAAAAGGAAAAATCGAATTGTCTGCACACTATTTGGTTCAGATAATATAAAGTAAAACGCGAGGATTTACTATTCATGAGAATTAGATGAATAAATATGGGCACGCACCTTTGTGCATTATACAACTGAAAATCCTTTTGCAGTAATATTATATAGAGTTTACCCGGTTGGATTGTCCGGAAACATCAACTAAATTTTTTTGTAACGAATGCGTGTGGCATTTTTGGAAAAAAATACCATTCTTGTTACTACGCTAATTTGAAGTACAACTGAATTAGCTAATTAAATTGAAAGAAAGAAATGTAGAAGTGAAACTATAACTGCAAAACGGTGTAAGCACTGATGTGAATACAGTATACGTTAACTCCAATTATGTATCTAGGAAATTCAAAGAACTCAAATATTTTTGTCCATTTCATGTGAAATAATCTCTAATTTGTTTTCAATGGGCAATCCAAAATTAAATGATATTCAAAATCAATGTTTTTACTTTAAATCTAAAGCAACTTACTTCTCGTCTTCCTTCGCGTGTTGTGTTCCGTCGTTCCAAAAATCCTAAATTAACAAATCATTTTTATCCTAATCTGCGTACCAATATATAACATGACTAACCAATCAGATTGCTGGGACAAATCGCGTCATATCATTGATCAATCAGACTGTATATAGCCATCACGTTGTTAGAATCATCTTAGTGTCGTCAACTTGACAGTATCATCAATCATTTGAGATTTCTTACTCAGCGTCAAGGGTTGAGTTTGTTAACGGTAAAACGTCATGCCTATATATTATTGTATAAAATGGATGTAGAATTACTTGAATCAATTATATATATTTTTTCTGTTTTATAAGAAACTAAACTGATCGACATCAAGAAACGTTTGAAATCAACCTTTGAATATTCACTGACATTTTGATACAGCTACGATCAGAGTGCCACCTGGCCAAACGGAACTTCTAACTAATTTTCATAAATTCATAAATTCTATTTAATATTCCAGAATTCGAGACTGTCAGATTTCTAAATTATAGAATTTCAGAATTCTGAAAGTTCGAACTTCTAGAATTAATTCCGGAAATTCTAGAATTTCGGAATTTCAGATTTTTTTTCGAAATTCCGGAATTTCTGAATTCTAGAATTCTAAACCGCTGTTAGATAAAGCTGCAGGCTCAGCTATTTTGAGATGGAAAACAAGATGGCAGATGGTCGTGAGCGACAGTTGCTATGCTTGTCAACGATTGCATTTGGAATTGAATTTCAAATGGCCAGGTGGTACACTTATTATTACCTCATATCACTTAGATCACTTAGACATCAATAGGTACTTTTAATTGAAAAGGTTCTTAAGCTATTAAATATTCACAACTGATTTACAAACTCAACCCCCATGTCTTCGTGTTTCAAAGATAAAAATCAATGTACAAGAAAGAAGTGGAAAGAAAACATCTTAAATTATGATTTCACACATTTAGCATTTCAACTTAAGAACACTTTACGTATGGTTGTCAAAACGCGCGGCACGGACACCGCACGGCATCACCTCATATCAATTAGACATCAACTGATGTACTTTTAATTGAAATGGTCCTCAAGCTATTGAATATTCACAACTGATTTATAGACTCAATCTCCCTGTCTTCGTGTTTCAAAGATAAAAACCAATGTACAAGAAAGAAGTGGAATGAAAACATCTTAAATCATGATTTCACACTTTTAGCATTTCAACTTAAGAACACTTTACGTATGATTGTCAAAACGCGCGGCACGGACACCGCACGGTACGGCTACGGCATAAATTTTAAAGATGTCAGTGACGTCATTCACTCAACCCAAACATCCAGCTCCTTACATTTCTTTGTATTTTGTGATCGAAATATCTCAACGTATTCGTTCTACAATGAGAAAACTGACCAGAAAATCATTCACAAACAATGTAAGAAAACGTCTTAATTCAAACGTTTAGACTGAAAGAAATAAAACTGTTTAAGGTGTTGGATGTTTGGGTTGAGTGAATAACGTCACTGACACCTCTAAAGATTGATGATGGTAATAGGACCGAGTGGAGTCCAATTCGGTCTGTAATCATACGAGGGATAAACAAAATTGGACGACCGCGTAGCGGTCGTCCAATTTGTTTATTCCGAGTATGATTAGTATAGGAAATCGCACGATCTTGAGTACAATTCGGAATTAATAGGTACGAGTAATGTTTTGAAAGTTCTCAAAATAGGACGAGCCTTTAGGCGAGTCCTATTTGAGAGTTTTCAAAACATTACGAGTAACTATTAATTCTGAATTGTACGAGAAGATCGTGCGATTTTTTATTTATAGTACACTATCGTTGCCATAGCGACTTAATAGGTACTCTACAGAGTACAATTAACGATATAATTGTACTCCTCTCGTCCAATCAGAATCGAGTAATTTTGTATAGTGTATTATAATAGACAGAATCCCATAGCTCACACGAAGCTCGCGCGCTGATTGGCTATCAAGTCCATCGAGGAGGGAGAATTCAGCGTGGAATTGCATAATTACACAGGCAGCCCGCGACTGCTTTGATTCCTTTGCCTTCTCGTAATCGGTGTTTGAAAAATAATTATTGTTGGTAGTTTAATATAAAATGAAAATACAAGCCAATAAAATAGATTCAATGGCTTTCAAGAGAAAGGAAAATATTTTTCCAAAGATATTGACGGTAAAACATGGAAGGAGAATTCAGCGTGGAATTGCATACTTACACAGGTAGCCCGCGATTGCTGTGTTTCTTCTTTTTGTTTTTAGCGAAACTTGATTTAAAATATTTCAAAAACAAACTTCAATAGCTGCCAAAAATTATCATGAGAAAACAAGCAAAGAAAAAGACGCAATAACTGATAGGAAAAGGACATTTTTACGCCTAGTACATAATATGAAAAGCGAGTGTTTGAAGTCCGTCGTGGTCTGGTGTTTTTCGACAACTTCGACATTTACTTTTATCCTTTCAGTAGAAAAAAATTATCACTTATTTCAAATTATAAAGAATATATTATATCCGGATGCAGTCATAGATGTTTTTGAAAACAAAACAACAGAAATACACAGTCCAATAGATTTGTTTGAGCGATTTGTTTTCAGCTGAAGTTGTCAGAACGAATTATCCAAAAAACACCGGTCAAAAGGCATTCAAAACATAACCAAAAAGCCAACAAGAATAGAAAACTATTATCATGTCTGAATAGCAAGCTTTTGATAGTTAGGGGAACAAACTTTTCGACTTTACTTGACTTACTTTTTCGCAGTGTCAATGAAATGCTCCAGACCATTTTTCCCGACGAACAAGTGTTGTTTTGCCATTCATGAGATCGACATTCCTCCAGGACAATGTCTACATGGTTTTCAGTTCCAAATGCAGTCAAAAAAAGGACATTTTCCAGTAGTTTGACAATAATTTTGTTCCTCAAATACTCCACACGAGGTTGAAGCAAAGTAAGTTTGCAAGTGAGACGATTTTCATTCACGACTACAGCTTCATTCTCATTCGCTGGCTATTTTTGTGTACTCGCTCTTGAATGGCTTGCCGTACGCTTTGAAAAAATGGACAAAATTGGCTTTATTTATTTTTTCATGTCCGCTATGGGATTCAAGGAAAATTCATTTCCCGACTCAGGAATTCCACGTTGAATTTCACTCGAAAAAACGATATCGCACGAGCGACGAAATGAAATTCAACGTGGAATTCCCTCGTCATCCAATGAATTTTCCTATAGAATTGGACGACACGAAGTCCTATTACCAATTAATCATAACTATTACAACTTCCGAGAAAAATGCTTTCATGCTAATCAATGATAAGCGCAACTAAAATGACCAAATTTAGTTGAAAAAGCGAGAAAAAATAGTGAAAAATCTCTTGAGCGCGCGTTTAGTGGCGTAGCGATTACGTGACTGCGCGCGCGCTCAAAATGCGAAATCTGATTGGCTCTGGCAACTGTCCGATTACAACTGTCCTATTACAGGTGTCCAATTACAGCCAACTGTCCAATTACACTATCCAATTACAACCTACAGCTTGATTAGTGAAAAATAGAGCAGTCTTTCAACCAATCGGATTTGAGGAAATTGTAATAGTTATGATTAATAAAAATATAGTACTTCCCTTCGGAATATCAAGAAAAGATTTTAACTAGTGAGCATTGGACTCTTGAAGAATCATTTCACGAAATTTCAACTAAATTCAGTGTCCAACGATTTTGATCACAGTCCCGCTTTAACAATTAGCTAGACCTGAAGGCCGAATAGTATAGTATAATGATAGTAGTATTACAAAGGTTTTTACTTGGTCTGGATCACTCAAAGCTTCAAAACATCGACAAAGACGACGTATAATTACATCAAAATCAGTAGTTTAGAAAGTGACTCTAAAATTAGGCTTTGGTGTGTAAACCACGTTCGGTTCAAAACTAGAAAATATTCATGGTTGGTTCGAATTCCGGAAACCTATTTCTTTTAAGGTGTTTACCAGTAGTATTTTGGTGATCGTTTTTGACAAAACTTCCAATTTTATTTTTGAAAATTGGTCAACTTACATTTGTCTGATCAAAATGATTTTCACACAAGATACTAAGAAGGGATGGAAGATTTGATTGATGCCAATTTTTTAGCATGATGCGTTGTTATGGCAACGAAAAACAAAGATCATTGAATTCAGTTTTCCTAAAATATCTCCCGTTTTCGATGAGCTCTATAAAAAATGGCTATATAGGTGTTAAACTTCATTTTCTTGCACAGTTAACCAACTCAAAATCAGAGAGTTTTATCAGAGGGATTTTGAAAACATCCCGAAAAACTTAACAAAACCACATTTGGTGATTCGAAATTAGAGAACGAGAAAAAAATTCCAACTTTCGCAAAATAACTTTTAATTGATACCAAAAGTTGCCAAAAGTCTTTGTTTATTGGTCCTGTGAGCGGCTTTGATGTAAGTTGTTCCTTTGAAGAGATAGAAGTTTGCTCGTCAACTGTGCTGTCGTTTGAATGGTCGACCAGTTTCCAGTTTAGCGCGTTTCAATGTTATTTCTTGAAGACATTCGATTTATGGGATTGATCTTCCGGAATCTAGGCATCAATTAAAAGTTATTATGCGAAAGTTGGAATTTTTTATCGTTCTTTAATTTCAAGTCACCAAATTTAATAGTTTTGATGTCTTTCGCTATTTATTCAAAATCCCTCTGATAAAACTTTCTGATTTTGAGTTAGTTAACTGTGCAAGAAAGTGAAGTTTAACACCTATATAGCCATTTTTCTAGAGCTCATCAAAAACGGGAGATATTTTAATTAAGTGATCTTTCTTTTTCATTGCCATAGCAACGCGTCACTGGAAAAAAGTTGGCATCAACCAAATCTTCAATCCCTCCTTAGTATCTTGTGTGAAAATCATTTTGGTCAGACAAATGTTAAGTTGACCAATTAATTTTCAAAACTAAAATTGGAAGTTTTGTCAAAATCGATCACCAAACTACTACTGGTAAACACCTTAAAGGAATGGAAAGACAGCATCTAGAGACTATAAGCTACACTGGCTTTGGGGGATTTTCGACGGTTTGTTGTGCTTCCTCGCAGGATTTGCCGCGTTACAAATATTGGATCATCAGCTTAATTATCAGCTTCTGCAAAAATATTGTTCCGCAATGGTTGAGTGGAATCACCGTATGAAGGGATTTGCAGGATTTGGCATGGCACGTTTTTAGTGAAAGTGCAGTAGACCTTAAATTCATTTAAGCATATCAAAGGCAAAAACATCAAGCAGCGAAGGAGTTTTGTTGTGATAAAACAAGCAAGTTTTGGTTCTTTCTTAGCTACTCTGGCTTTGGGGGATTTTTCGTGAACTTTCGACGGTTTGTTGTGCTTCCTCGCTGGCATTTGCAGGTATTAACATTTATAATTTAGTTGAAGCCTACAAATACTGGATCATCAGCTTAATTATCAGCTTCTGCATGAATATTGTTCAATCAAGGGCACTAGAGTCGTTGTGTTTATATGTTAATAAACTGAGATAAAAAATGTACTTATTTGCTGTCAGTCCTTTGAAGCTCTGAAGTCACATTTGACCTTTCTGCATGGCCTCTGTTACCCGGGGGGGGGGAGACTCCTATATATAAGAAAACAGTCCAAAACAGTCCCTGAAAGGTACCAGCTTGTCTCTGGTAGTCCCCTTAAGTCTGAGACACCCTAAAAGGTACCAGATTGCAGATTTTGACCCCTAAAAGGTACGACGAGCATCCCCGTCCATTTACGATCAGAGCCCCCCCCCCCCCCCCGGCTCTGTTATAGCTGTTATAAACTGCGCTACCTTCGTCTCAACGGTTTGTATTTGTTTCGGTATTGTTTTCAAACTTCCATACAAAACGTTCCGTATCTGAACCGTCACATTTATATTACCAGAACTATAAGTTATTTTTGAAAGAGTTAGGAAAGATCGGCAGAAAAAGACATTACAGCATAATACTATTAAATGATAACAATAACTATCATGACAATAAGGAATGAAGTATTATACTTCCAGTTGACATCAGAGCAGCTTTTATTTTTATGGTCGCCGCTTTTTTATGTGACATATGCATGTTTTGCAGCGGCTGTGTAAAGTATTTCTAAACTGTCGTCCCAGCAATTTAGCCACCAAAAAACTCAGGTTTTCTTCAATCCTGTACTGCTACCAACGGTCACGCTTTCTGAATACAAACCGTTGAAACGAAGATAGCGCTTTATAACAGCTATAACAGAGGCCAGAAAGGCCAAAAGCAGAGGAAATCATTAATGTGACTTCAGAGCTTCAAAGGACTGACAGCAGCTAAGTACAATTTTTATCAGTCTCGGTTTATTAACATATACATAGTTTATTGACATATAAACACAACGACTTTGTCCTAGTGCCCTTGTTTGGCGCGTTTTTAGTGAAAGTGCAACAGACCTTAACATTATTTAAGCATATCAAAGGTAAAGACATGAAGGAGTTTTGTTGTGATAAAACAAGCAAGATTTGGTTCTTTCTCCTTGGTTTATGGATGAGTTTCCCGAGATTGGTTATCTTGTGGGTGGCAACTGAAGACATCTTGGCTGGTTCGTTCCATTCTACAACATTGGTATTGACCGCATTCTCTGTGCCTGACACTTTGAGTAAAGCTATCAGTCCATGGATTGTGAACAGGATTTCGTTTCTTTCTTCCTTGATTTTGAATGCCATCTTGACGATTGCCTCATTTCTTCTATTCGTGACCATAAATATGGTGGAGGTTCGACTAGTTGCAGTGTGTGTTCTTGGAATTGCTAGTGGAATGGGCCTGATAACATGTTCAAGAATTCTAGGATATTATAAAGAAGTAGCTGGAATATACCAAAGTGGAAAACAGGCTTCAACCATAGTAACTTCTCTTATATACACGGGTGAGTATTTTGAAACAGTTTAGAAGATTCTATAGGAAAATTCATTGGATGACGTAGGAATTCCTTCGCGTAGCGACGATATCGTTCTTTTCGAGTGAAATTCAACGTGGGATAGACCTAATCGGCTAACGCGTTCCACGAGATAAAAGACTAACAATTATATTCCTAGAGGTTTTGAATTGGGTGGAAACGTACATAGCAACGCGTTAGCCGATTGGGTCTATTCCCGAGTCGGAAATGAAATTTCCTTGAATCCCATAGCGGACATGCAAGAAAAAAATAATAATTTGTCAAAGCGCGTGGCAAGCCATTTCGGCAGCAATTACAAGTACAAAACAGTACCCAGCGAATGAGAATGAAGCAAACTCGCTCCTCGAAGCAAAGCAAGAAGAATAAATATTTCTCAAACTCATGCATAATTAATGACCTTTTTAGCCAACCAGATTGTCTTATTGGATCACGTGAATGGGTACGTTTGGAAACCCAATGAAACACACTAGTGTTTCAAACATTTTCCTATCCCATGTGATGGAATGTGTTCTTAATCTGCATCTGATCATGAATACCTACAGCTCAGAACATCCTCAAAAGGAGCTATTTTCCTCTGCTTTTATCGGCCGCTATTATTCAAAGGAGCACTTGAATGAAAATTTATAACGAATGAAAATGACTTGAAACTCAGTCACACCGATAATTATGGCCCCAACTATCACCATGAAGCAACTTATTTAGAGGAGACGGATAGAAATTGTTAAGTATTTTGAGTAACTGACGTCATATGACGTCAGTTACTCAACGCTATTGTTCTCTTAGGTTTTAAACACAAATTTCTCCGTGATAATGTGTTTAAAATGCATATTTTTGGCGGAGAGTAGTAAGTTATTCAGCTATATTCACCTTCTGATAAAAAAATAATCAGTTTTCACTTTTCATCAATTTGACCTTTTAAAGTACCAGATGGATTAATGGCGGACGGTATTTAGAGACAATTCAACTCAAAATTTTAGATATATAATTTCCCCCCAATTTTTTAACATCGGATTTCCATTTTACTCAACTAATATTTTGATTTTTAATCCGAAAAATCGTCTTTCAAACGGCCAAGATTTCATCGCCGTCTCACTTTAAGAACTTGACATATTTCTTGTTGCATTTGCAATGATGATGTTGACAATGATATGATGCTGAAGCGGCATCGAAACGTTAACATTCTTATAAAAAGACATAATTTGGTCAGTTTGCAGTAAAAAGCTGGAACCTCAATCTTACAGCAAACGACAAACCGGAAACTTCGCAAGGCGCACTTTGGGGAATTACTGAATAAAGGGACTGTAGGGAAGGCTAGTTGTCCCTGGTAGGCGAGAGAAATCTTTTTTCCCCTTTCCCTGGGGACTCTAAAAACAAATGATTGAGTTGTCCCGCCTACCGCAGGCCAACTAGCATTCATAGACCAGTGCCTTAGTAATAACAAATCCTTAAACATTTTGTCACTCGAAATACTGACAAATCCTTCATTTTTGTCACCTTTCTGCAGGGCTTACCACGTGGTTTTGTTTGTCACCTCGTATTACCATAGCTTTATCAACACCACTATGTTTACTGCCGCTTGTCATCTACGCTTTATTGGATAAAGACCCCTTACAAGACCATAGCAAGACTACAAAGTATAAACACGTCAAATATCAAGCTTTAGACAAAAATGAGCCTTCCCTTGTATCAAGTATCGTAAAGAAACTCAAACTTTTGTACATGCATTTTCCACTGGTTGGGTATTGTGGTGTAAGCAATTTCTTCTTGCAATTGTCCCTTACATCGATTTTAACTACTATAACATTTCCGTCGTCTCCATTCCCTCCACGAGATCATTACCAGTATTACAGACTTATCAGTGATGCTGGTGTTACAATAGGTGGCCTGGAATTGGTGCTCGCGTCGTTCCTCTGTCATGATTGGCTGGAAGTCTTCAAGATTCGTCATATCTGGATTCTGGTATTGCTCCATTTTGGTCACGTGATGTTTTACCTCGTTGTATCATGGTATCGCATCGTCTCGAATGTTTACGTCATCTTGATTTTGAGTTTCACTCAAACAGTGATCGGTGGATCAACGTGGGTTCATTGCTATTCAACGGTTTCTGATCGCTTATCTAAATCAACGGATGTTGGTACGGTGATTGGTTGGTGTGAGGTATCCACATCTACTGGAATATTGTCTGCAGGCCTGTTGGGTCTTTTTGTCGAAGAATATCTAAGGAAACACTGTTCTAATGAATTACTGTTGGGAAAATTTTGTTTGGCTCGATTTCCTTCTCCAGAAATGTGGACCACCTCAAACTGTTGAGGCTGATCATATAGGCTGGTCCAGTTGTGTCGTATACATCGTGCTTTCAATTGGTTTCTTGAAGAAGATGACGGTTGTCTGTATGCAACCTTTTTCTCAGAACACCACCACCGTTGCATGCAGGGAATTTTATATACTGACAGACATTTTACTCTAAAACGCAACCCATAACTGTAGTGTTCAAGATTATGATTTCTATTGATGAGTCCTCTACTTTATATTTAATATTAACTTCGTTATAACAAACCGTGGCTCTGATTGGATAGTTGCTATGTTAATATGAGATGACATCTCACTACTGGCTGACTGACAACCAGATAAGTCTCTTGATCATGATTTTGGAATTGTGATGTAAAAAAATGCATGTATATAGCATGGTTAGTTTTAGGTTTAGGTCTTTTTTCTAGATAAATATTGACGAACGCATAAAATCATCAAAGCATTTGGCATATTTCAAAATGCACGTAAAAGTGTATTATTCTTGACATAAAAGAAAAAGCTGTTAAGAACTGATGCAGGATCTGTTCATATTTTTTCTGCCAATTATTATTGGCCATCAATATAAGTGAGATAATTGGTACTTTTATATTTATATAGGGTAAGTCTTTTTACGATTATAATCTTGGTTATATTAGAGCTGTTCGTATCCTTAAAACTTTTATGATAATGATGAAGATTATTTTTGTATTAGAACTTTCATGGCACAGCTTCATTGTAAATAAGTGTTAACTTTCTGAATTCTGTGGATAACAAAGTCAATGTTTTTTTCATTATAATAATATCTTCAATTGGTGCCACATACATTGAAAACAGTAAGGTAACGATTCAACAGTGGGCCATATTCTTTTCATCTCTGGAGGTAGGGTGGGGTCTTTCAAAACGGTTTCCATCTGCTCTAGTTCCTGCATGGTTTTCAGTTGGGGCGGCTGTAAGTACCCTTGATGCTGAAGTCTGTGATAGGTGGGCATCATTTGGAAGAATGTTAGTACGCAGTCGACACTTCTTCCTGGTGTTGGGTTTGAGATCCACACAAAGGTAGGGTAGGTCCTTCATATATGGTACATTATAATGGGTCCTATTGTATATAACGAAGTACTATTATTATTATTATGTTATATACAATAGGACCCATTATAATGTACCATTTATGAAGGACCTACCAAAGGTAGCCGTAAGGCCACTGAACAGTGTAGATTCTAGTATTCTAGTGTAGATTATCATAATAGATAAATTATTGTGTTTTTCCTTCATTATTTTATTTGGAGCAACCGTCGGCGGTACAGACAACATGAGCCAATTGATCTGTGACCATTTTATATCATTTAACCTATTGTCCTCCACATCACGCTTTTACTGGCTACCGCTAGTCCAGAACAGCCATTTGTGAACGGTTTGCTCGAATTTAGTGAGAGGCCTGATCCCAATCAAGGGTGGACAAAAAGAAAGACTTAGAAAACCGGCAAAAAGTCGCTTAACCACAAACTTATACTCCTGCAATAATAGACCTTTTCTGAATTCGCACGAATGATCACGAAACAATAGATTCAAGTCGAGGCTGGGGTGTTTTATCCACCTTATAGCCTCGATCGGATCCATTGTTTGATGATTAATTATTCATGCGAATTCACGATCAGAAAGGTCCATTCAGACAAGGCATGAGCAATTATCTCGTTTTCCTATGTTTTGCAGTTGGTTTAGGAATTTAAGTGAGCTATTTGTTGAGGAAAAGATGTTGTTAAGATGTTGACTTTTATAACTTAACAATCTCTTTACTTGAAAGCTATTTAACAATTAGACCTCGAGGCCGAATGGACTACGAGTCAATAGCTATTCAAACTCGTAGTCCATGAGGCCGAGAGGTCTAATTGTTTTAGTATTCACCAACATATTGGGCCAAAGGTGAATGAGACTAAACAAAACAAAGAGAGAAAAATGTTTTATTGATATCATTACTCGCGCTTCCTCTCAACTCGGGCTATCACCAATAGCCCGAGGTTAGGGAGCCAATCAGAATGCAGGATTTGTAATAGCCCTTATGTTGGTGAATACTAATAGTATATAGCCGTTAAAACTTGATGTCGAGACCCCAAGTTGATGTCGAGACTCGGCAGAAAATAATGGTCAAAAAGAGGTAATTACAAGGAAGGGTTTTCATTCATAATTAAGTCCCATTCAATACTGTCAGATGATCTTATTCTTCCGAAGTTTAATTTCCTCTTGGAAGGGACCATATGGTTTGTGACCACCTTGGATGGAGACAGCATTCTCGACAAGACCCGAAGGAAACACAACAAAGTGTACTTTTGAGGGTATGTATGGAACAATTTTTACTTTAAAAATGTAATGACTTTTTTAATACCGTAAGATATCGTTATTTCGCTAGAATATATATTTGTTAAATTACTTTCTTGTATGAATTAACTTCTAGCTCAAACAATTCCCTTAAAGGAAGTTGAGAAAATGACGTAAGGTACCTCGTGATGTTCGGTGTACCGCATCATACAATTGCAACTACTGAAATCCGCTGAAACTCAGAAAACCGTTTTTGGTATTTGCATGTACCTTAAGGTTGGTGCCTACTATTGTCCGCGCGCACTGCTTTCTGCGCACATGCAAAAACACTGAATTTTTGTCGGTAAAGCAATCGTAAAAGCAAGGCCTTTTTACGACTTTTTGAAAAAATAAACTTACAGAATTAAAGGAAAACCATTTAGCCTCTCCTGTGTTTGAATGAAATTCACAGTTGATAAATAGAACCCGAGTTACAACGCCTGTTTTGACTATCATTTCTACCAGAAACGATCTGTTTTCGCCGCCATCTTGAAAATTTCCCACAATGCATTGTAATTCGCTCTACTTTCCGGGGAGGGCTAGGGGATTTTTGATCATTTTCGCGAATTCTGATCAGTTTTCGCGCGTTTATCGGCAAATAACTTTCTAAATCGCACGGATACCCCTATTTTTTATTTCTGTAAATTGTAAAGTGGAGATTAACCTACTTTTTTAAAATACTTTTATGAACTTAAAATTGAAACTTGATTGCAAAAATTGGACTTTTCATTTGGCGGTCATGAACAAAAACAGGTGTAAAACTAGTAAAAAGTCATTGAAAAAAATTGTTATTCTGGTTTTTCATATTTCGTATGGCATTGACAAGTAAGAAAATTGTGTTGTAAACGTTTTAGTAAAAAAAAGTTTGACATTTTTTCAAAATATGGGGTATTTATGATTTTTTCTTTGGGCCTCTAGAATAGGCAGATTTTGCAACATTTGATGGCGTGTAACTCATTAATATGCACGGTGACCCCCAATTTTTTCCTTGGATTCTAGCTCCCTATGATGGGTTCTTTGATACCCATGTGGTTTTTGGCCAAAAAAAATACCTTCCCATTAGTAGGCACCAACCTTAACTGACTTTAAAAAAAGCAAAACTTCACCTATTGAAATATGTATGTATAAAAACAAAGAAACATGGAAAGACTCAGAGAACTCAAAAATCAATCTTCATTGAAGATTGATAGGTAACTTGTAAAGTAGATAAACTTAAAGCTTATTTCAGAATATGCGCGGCTAATGGCGAACATTGCAAGACGAAATACATTATCTTAATATCGCCCATATTGCCTGTCAAGCGTCCACATCAAAGATCTTTGTTTAACTGGGCCGGCATTGTGCAATAAATTTATTTCTACGCCTTAATTATTTCTAACTTTCAAGAAATGGCATCCTAATTTTGTGTTTTGTCTCGCCTGTCAATTGCAGATAGTAAGAGTTTGTTGCATTTATTCAGATCTTAATCTTAGCTAGAGATTTTGTTCTGATTGATTAGTTTGACTTTAAGACTTTAATTCCACTTTTATCACCCAAAGGCAACCGAATGAATTCGCCCAAAGGCAGGTAAATTTACAATAGGACCCAAGGTCCCCTACAAGGTAAATTACCCGACCCAACCCCTAAAAGAAAAAGATATAAACCCACCCACTTACAAGCACCCCTTGCTACAAAAAAGACAACTTAATAACAAACATAAATAATAAATTATGATAATGAAACGATTCATAAGAATGTTTTCAATACGTTCCACATATGGAACTATGGAACTTTATGATAAAAGTGGAATTAAAGTCTTAAACCAAAGTAAAAATTTGAATCCAAAGGTGCAGGCTTCCAGTCGCTCATTTGTCACATATATATGTATATGAGGCATGTTAGCACAAAAGGAGGCTTATCAAAGCTCGTTACTAAGCAGATTTTCAAAAACGCTGACCATCAAAAGGGTCTTAACAAGCAAGACTCCTTTTAAAATAACAGGCCTCATATACATGTTTCAAAATACCTTGACAGTAAATAGCTGCAAATTTTCATATACACAAAGCCGAATTATTTAGTTTGTTGTAATATTGGAATATAAGTTATGAGTTTTGAGTTAGAATTGCGTTTTTCCGTATTTTAATCACAAATTCATCCAGATTCAGATTCGAAGAACGTTAACTTTTTTAAACAAATAAAGAAATTGGAAAAAGAAATAGGAACCCAAGGGAAAGTTATAAAGTTTAAGCCCTGAAAGTCATTAATTAAAGAAGGCAATTTAAAACTTCGTATTATTTTTCTACGAACAAAGTGGATGAACTACTGGTCAGTGAATGAGTTTAAACCTCATTAGTAGTCCTTGTTTATGGATGTACGTCGTGAATGAAATATTATTTTACAATCATGTACGTAAAACGTCCCAGGGGACGAAGAGCTTAAGCACATTCTCCACTCATCGCAGAATGCACTCGCTGCGATCATTTTTACTCGCTGCGAAATTTTGAACAATAGATTTTATTCCGAACGAGTACTCGCTGGCTCGCTGCGAGTAATTTCTGCGATGAGTGGAGAATGGCCTTTACCACTGAAGGGAAAAAAGAACAGTAATAAAGAATAGAATAGTAGTAAAATGAGTGAACGACAGAAAACCTCTGAAAATTGAAAAACATGAAAAACCTTTAGCAAAATAATGCGATACATTATACATAAATATATTCGTATGGCCAGGTGTTGGTGCCGTTAAAATGAATGGCAACATTAGTTCCCGTTTAAATATAAAGGCAACTTGTCCCTGGTAATTGTTTTTAGTGTCCCCGGCTAAACGAAAACAAGTTGAGATATCACCAATGAAATACAAATTCACTCATGTTAGGAATCTTTGTTTTTATGTTTACTAGGTAGTTTTCGTTCTAACTAAGAATTTGTTTTTCAATTTTGATCATTAAGATAAGGAAGCGCACAGGAACATTAATTTGTAGCCGCTCCGGGTGTTTGCAGCTGTCGCTTAGAAAAACCAATGAAACATACCAAATCGCCTGACACTGACATAAAAACCTCCTCCCTATCGTGACTTCCCGTCTCCGGGAAAAAAAAACGCCTTCCGGATTTAAGGCCCAGTTCTTGAACAACCCGATCAGCCCTAATCCGGGATGATAACCAATGATTTTCTTAAAAGTGAATTGTTGATAAGCGCAAATGTAGATTTCAGGAACTCAGGTTAGCTTTAAACAGGGCCATTTGCAAGTTACATATAGCTTAGAAGCATATTAAAGTGGTAATAACGACAAGTAATATTATATTGAAACATATTAAGAAAATTTAAATCTAAACTGCTTTACAAGAATCGAATGTTGATGTCAACAGCGGGTAGTTTACATACATACATACATACATCAACTTTATTTAAACACGATATTTGTTAAAGCTTGCGCTTATGGGGTCGTTTTCAAGATTCCAGATTCTATATTTGTACCACACGATTATCTATACAAATGAAAATTATACATAACTAGACGCACCCTTGCGTTCACTCACTGCCCAATAACAGCTTAAAAAAGACACTTAGACAAGCTGCCGCTAGGGTAAGAGCGATTGACATGTTGTCGTTAATAAACTTTTTAACAAGACGCTCCTCGAAGCGTAGTAGTAAAGACCTTTTTTGAATCGGCTAACTAAAAATAAAGAAATAAAACTTTTATAAGCCCAGTAAGTTGAAAAATAGGAGCTTGTTGTTATCGACCACCGGGTGATACCGGATCAAATGGTCCGTCTTTATCTGATCACTGTCAATTTGTCTTTCTGCAACTACGTACTAGTATGGCCTTTGGCCTTCTATTATCATGGGTATTATATATCTCATATGCAAAAATATTACCTGCGAATATACCAGTTTATTCAACTTTTTATTTCACTATATATCTGAATTGTTTGCTGTAAAGACTTCTACAACAGCGTTTTTGACACAATAACAAATCGTGTATTTTTCCTTCATGTTTAAGATGTTCAGTTCATCCATTACGTGACCAAACGCGCTAGGTCAAATAGAACCTTAAGTTCCATGGAATATAAATAAATGGTCTGGTCCAGAATTTCGATATTAAAATTCAGTACAAAAACCTCTCAAAGATCTCTTGAATGCTTGAATGAGAAATATAATTGACTTGCGCTCTATGTGTGTTCGTTTAGCAACATGTAGGGTGAGCAATTCGTAGATTTCCAGCTCAAAGGAAACAGCCTGAATCGCCAGAGCTTCATTTCAAGTACTCCATTTAGAGTTCGATATTTGATCAAAGTATTGGAGATCAAGCTCAAAATAACTGCCCATCCTGAAGCTCTTATAAGTGTATAGGTATATCTCGAGTTAAAAGCTCAAATTTACATTGTTTTACTGCTGGAAGAGTCTGTCTCTGAAAGCTATTTTTTGGGTTGTCGGCCATCTTGCATTCCTAAAGTTCCTGGCTTGCGTTCACAGCCGCTCAAAGGTGATGAATGAAGGGCAATGTTTCTTACGCTCTTAACCAATCAGGAGTGCATCACGTGACCGACTGCGTAAGAATGGCCTTTTCTCGAGACGAAATCACCAAAAAATAGAAAATAAAAAAACATTTGCAGTTTTATAACTCGTTCCCAGCCTACGGCCTGGGCACGAGTAATTAAGGCATTATGGAGGGTAACTAGATCGCGTGGTGCCATGCATACGTACCATACGTATGTTAAAAAAGATCAGCACTCAAAGGAAGCAGCAGATCTAGAGCGCAAGTAAGTTGCTCCTTAGAACAGCAACACTAAAACTATAGTTTACTTATTGTAATTTGTTTATGGCAAAGGAACAGCTAACTGTTAAGTTAAAGGTACAGTTACATCACTACGATGAGTTTAACTATATTCATGTTCGAGTTTATTCCGTCTCCTGACTGATGAAATCGGCAAAACCAACTTTTTTGTTTTGAGGTTCTAAATTTTGCTGATATGTTTAAAGAACGTGACCACGATCATAAGTAATTAAGTTTCTAATTGAAGCCTGATTTTATTATGTGAATAAGTAAATGGAATTTAAATATGAATTTAACCAGCTATTGTCAGTTATCTTACGTTTTCTCAAGGGTGTTTTCAAATTCCCAAAAATTTAGCATTTCTAAATATCTCCGTGTGGTTTGAGCGTCTGATGTTCAAACTAAGCATGAAGGTAACAGTAGAGATCCTTAGGATATGAAACGCTATATCAATGGTAAAGGATGGTCACGTGACCGGAAATTGATTAAATCAGAAATTTGCAAATGGGCTGGCGAAATTTTTACTTTTCAAAAACATTTTCAATTAGAACTATTAAGTTAGTCAGGTTAAACAAGAATCAGTCCAGAATGGTCGACTTTTTCTTATTTCAAGGAAGATAACGAACAAATTAAGTTTTGTTTGATACCTTGGTCACATGACCTATTTTGTAAAATATTTTACCAGGAAAATAAGAAAGCCATCTATTCCGGAAAGAAACCTGCTTAGTGGCTCCTAAGAAATGTGTTTATAAAGAAATATATTTTATCGAAGTAAAACCCATCGGCCCATTTGAATTTATCGATTTTTATATTTCTGAGGTCACGTGACCACTCAAAAATGTAATAATTATACTTGAATTACAGAGAGCCCTAAGATACACCTAGGTGCCAAATCTCACTTTTATTTTCTAGGTACAATTTTAACAGAGTTATGCCAGAAATATTACAATTATGGAAAAGCCAAGCCAAGCCAAGCTTTTAAGCCTTTTAAAACACCCTTAAGGTTATTGATTAAAGTAAATTTATATGAAAATCATTTTGGGCGACAGAATGACGGTAACGGCCATCTTCGATTTAAGCAAGGACAGGAGCTCATCACTGATGGCTCCTGGCAAGGATATTTGATGACAACATCACCTCTTTGCAACATCTCCGGTCGCACACATCACTTTTATCGCATATATTGGAATTGAAAGGCATGTTGAATGGGATATTAACGATCAAACCACTTACAACTCAGTTCTTCTATTATAGAAACGATGGTCTGAGATGTTCGCAAGTACAGTGTTTCATACTTGCTTCGTACTTGGGACTTTGTTCCTGTTCACTGAAACCTCATACTCTCAAAGCTTGGGGAAAAACTCCTCCAACACAAAAGTCTTCGGAGGTAAGGATTCATAAATTATAGACTAAAGTTTTTCTGCACTCACTCAAAAGCAATCTTGACATCGCATAAACTCATCGATCGCATAGTACTTGTTAAGATATTTCTCTCTAACTGAGGAAGCTCAAAACACTGGATTTTTGCACAAGTAGTACCTTTTCTTATGTAAACGCATGATTTTGTGGGCAGTGCATAATCTTGACTAGCGCGTTTATCTACTTAGTAACGCCGGCGGGATAATTTTTTGATTGCCAATGCGGCTGCTGCTGCCATTAATCAAAATCGGCTCAGAATAAGAGTGAAAAGGCATTATCCTTCTTACACGATGTTAAGGCGATGGACGCCAACATCATACCTGCGGCACGCCTTTACCCTGGTCATTGAAACCAGGAACATTTTAATAAGACCGTCACCAACCGTGTGGCTGTACGAGAGTGTTTACACCATTGGCGATATATTTCCTAATTTTGATGAACTGCGTTTCTTTCTTAAGCTTGTCTGGCTGCTGTTATTATCTGAGGGGATTCAAATGATGCTTACTGGTAATGCGATATCTTCAATAGCACCCGGCACTTTTTAATAATAAGGGCCTCGAGAAAGTCGATTTCATTTTGGGAGTTTTTCGATATTTTCTCGATGGAACGTGAGGCCCCGAATAAACTATGGGTTCAAAATAATAAATGCTAGGTTTACAAGGTCAGATATTAAATAAATGCCCCCAGCGTTTAATCAAGAAAATAAGGTTAATCTCTGTTCAGTTACTTTTTGTTAAATTAAGGGAATCGAAAATATATTTTTCATCTCATGAAAGTCACTAAGGTAAAACTAAACCTGTCTGATTATTTATCAAACTCATTAATAATTCATTAGAAAACACAATGGAAATCACTACCGGAACGTAGATCTTTATATCGGATAAAGATTTTTGTTCATTTGCATAAACTTGAAGTTGGATTTTCTAAGCCAAAAGTAGTCAAACTTGGAAAATTCTGGTCCAATATGATAATTGACAACTAGACGTTTGATAAGTAATATAAAGAACTCGAGAGCGTGTTATATCGGGTCTAAAGATCCTCGCCTTCGGCTCGGATCTTTATCCACCGATATAACACGCTCTCTCGTTCTTTATACATTACATATAAAATGTTATAAAATGACTCAAAGGCAAATCACATTTCTTTTTTTCTCAGGATGCACCAAAAAGGGACAGATTATACAAATTAGTGGTGTGACCAAGGGAGTCATAAAATACTTCAGCAAGCCAAATAGCTCGTGGCCATTCTTTTTTCTTTGTTATTGGGCGATAACGGCGCCCGCAGACCACGTGTTATCTCTTAGTGTACGATCGTATAAACTTGGAGATGCTTACAAAGACTGCGATGTAGTTGCGAAGATGTTCGCCGTATACAAAAGACCGCCAGATGATATAACCCTTCCAACAAAATGGAAATGCAACATGGAGAAAATCCCTTATATTGTCTCAGCAACATCTTTTTTGCAGATACGATATATAGATTCAAGACAAATGCCTCCAACTTCATTAATATTCGATTTTATGGCAATTTCAAAAAACAACACAAGTAAGTAATCCTATAGGAGTTTTTTGTCTACTATATAAGAAGCTGCATGGAAGAATTAAAAAAGTAATAGCGGATGTACGCTTAACAATTCAACATAGTATAAATATAAATAGTCTAAATCTGTTTATTTGATTGCATCTAGGTTGTCCATCAGACCTAATCAACCTAGTGGCAACGGATCAAAAACAACACATCACGTCTCCATTGTTTCCTAACTTTTCTCCCAGTTACAGTCAACAGTGCAGTTGGCTGATTACTGCCCCACAAGATCACGTCGTTGTTTTACGGTTTTTACGCTTCGAAATTCAATTCAGCGATTTTTGTGAACATGACCACATAATAGTTAGAGATGGCGCCAAGTCTAATAGTACCATACTGAAAAAGCTTTGTGGAACTGACCAAAAGTGTCCTATTACTTCTTCTGGTCGTTATTTGCTGATACAATATAGGACAGATAAGTCTGGATTTCGCAACGCATTCAATGCTTCATATATGGCGTTAAAACAAGGTACACATACAAAAAAGTTAAATTTCATATTATATACTTGGTGAGAATTAAATGATGTCTAAAAGGGGGCTATAGCAAAATATCTAGTCTATTGATCTTGTTGATGCAGGATCCGGGCCAACACACTGTAGTGCACTGGCGTATCGCTTGCCTTAATGGGCTGGCCATGCGGTACAGAGCCTATCTATAGCGGTGTTGCCAAGGAAGTATTGAGGAAGTCCCATGGCCTACAGATGCATGCACGTGCAACCGTGGACCAGCCCGGCCCATGACCATACCCAACCAATGGAATTGTGTATGCGAGGTTGTGGAGTAAAATGATTTAACAGATCTGTATAATAATAATAATAATAATAATAATAATAATAATAATAATAATAATAATAATAATAATAATAATAATAATAATGAAAACTTTATTCATATGTTTTATCTCATAAAATACAATTGTAAATCTCACTTAACAGGTAATTTACAACTGGCTACCAGAACTGACAATACTACTAAAAATACATATACACATATATAATATCTTTAAAGCTACATATTATATTTATATAACAAGTTTAAAATTTCATCTGGTCGGGATTATCCCAATTCTTGTTTCTTTTACAAAATATGAAATAAGTAGATCTAATAGCAATGCTAATTATTTTTTTAACTATATACATTTGATGTTTTTTGTCTATTTTTAAACTTTTTAACATGTCTAAGAACGATGAACATTCATTTGAAAAGACTCCAAGTGCACTTATGGAAAGGTTAACAAATTTCACAGATTTATAGTGATTACGTAATCTTTCGGTAGTATTTTTGTATTTGTTTTCTTTTCGATTAACGTTATTCTCTAGATTAGACTCAAAACCAACAGTTAGTTCCAGTACATAAAGGCAATCTGGAGTAGACACCAGCAAGTCGGGACGATGTGTGTCACCAGTTATGATGGACGGGCTGTTGAAACCATCAATGTCAGCGTAGAGCAGCGAAGAACTGTTAAGTACGGGTTGCAGAGAGGAGGCGAGGAATTTGAGAACTGAATCGTGTCTCCAGGTGAAGCGATCGAGATAAGACTGACATCCTGCTACTACGTGACAAAGAGATTCTGGAGAGCAGCAAAACGAACAATCTGATGTGCCTAATAAGCCCCACTTGACAAGGTTTTTGCGTGTTGGCAGTGTGTTGTTAATGTATCGTATGGCGAAATTAAATATGTTTTTCGGCAGATTAGAGTGAACAATAGACCAAGTTGAGTGAAGTGATGACAAGGAGTACTTGGTGATGTTGGTAAAAAAGAAACCTTGTGATGGCAGATGATTAAGTAACTTATCTTCTTGACCTGCCTTAAAATTTTTAAGGACGTCCTTTGTTGATTTAAAGACATCATACTGAATGTTAGTGTTAGCGCTAGTCGACTTCCAGAGATCTTTAATTGAGGCATTACGAGAAGATTTTAAGGCCTTTCTAAGGACCGTTTGACAGTGTATAAACTTAATAGACGGGAGACAGATGTTGAGACCAAACTTGTTACGTGCAAGGAAAACATTACTCAGTGTACCTGATATGGGAATATCTAGCCATTTACGGATATAATTGCTCACTAGAGAATCAAGATTTTCTGTAATCCATGTTTTGGGAATGTCAGAAACAGTAAGGTGCCAAGACAGCTTAGACAGGACATAACGACTGTAAAGGAGAAGTTTATTTTTAGGATGTAGGGGTTTCATATCAATTGCAGACATCAGATCACAAACGATGGAGGTCAGCTCAGTTTTATGTTGTTGATTAGTCATGTCAAAGTCAAAGAATCTGCCCAAATAGCGAAATGATTCTCCAATTTTAACACAGGGTAAAAGGTCGCCGTTTATCAGGAGCTTCGGTAAATACTGGACCGATTTAGTGCAAAGTTTTTTAATACCAAATGTTAAGCATTTGTCCACTCTTATAATCATGTTAGACCATTGGCACCAGATCGTGAATCGATTTAAGAGATGTTGGTTTTCAAACTCTTGACTGCTCACCACAGCTGCATCGTCGGCGAATTGAAACCAATGAATTGGGTTTAATAGCTTGTAGGAGAAACCAAACTGGCGGTATTTATCAACTTTGATGTGCTGTATGAAAGTGTTGAAACACAGGTTGAAAAGAAGAGGACTGAGACAGTCACCTTGTAAAACGCCACGGCCGATGGATATGAAGGGAGTACAAAAATCGGGAGTTATTATGGATGTTTGGAAATTAGTATACAGATTTTTAATCAAGAGCTTGATGTGTTCAGGGATATGGTGGTAATCGAGAACAGTTTGAATGAGATTGTGATGGACTTCGCCAAAAGCATTCTTTAAATCAAGTAAGGATATAACGAGGGAACGTTGATTAGTACGGGCTTTGTTGATGATGTTAGCCATTTGTGCAGAGTGTTCTAGAGTACCAGATAAACCAGGTGTAAATCCTTTTTGTATATCATATTCAATCAAGTTATTGGCTGCAAGAAAGGAGAAAATAGCATTACGTAGACACGACGTAAAGACTTTTAAAGGAACAGATTGCAGGGTTATGGGACGAAAATTTGCAGGATCGTCAGAGTTTCCTTTTTTATGTATGAGAATTGTGCAAGCTTTTTTCCACTCAGAAGGGACAGATCCAGATTTCCAAACTTCACGGATGATTTCAGCTAAGTAAGTACGGAGATAGGGGCAGCGTTTGAAGCAGATAATAGAAAGTTGATCTAGAGGGCAAGGTGAACCAGAGGCTTTCATTTTTCGGATCACATGAGTAATCTGTTCATATGTAGGAGGATCAATATTAAATGGGATATCAGGATCAGGTAGAGTAGGTATCCAACTTGGTAGATGAAAAATTTTGGTAGGATTTAATGATGTTAGAACTTTTTTGAAGTAATCTAAACATCGAGCCATACTGAAGGAGGGAAGAACAGCATCCTTTGAATCAAAAACTTTTTTAACGTAGCCCCAAAAAGTTTTAGAAACAAAGGCATCGTGATTAAATAGGTTTGCAGGATCTTGAGTTTTGTCATCTATCTTTCGTAATTTGTCACGCAATAAGCGCGACGCATATTTAATCTCAGTGAGGTCAGCTTTAGAGTTTTTCAGGTTTTTTAGAGCCTTTTTCAGTTCTTTTACAGTTTTGTCTTTATATTTATACAACAGGTTTTCGTCGACAACTTGCTCAACTTGACCAAAATTCGTAGAAAAATAGTCATAAATGGTACGATTTAAGAGTTTAATGCTTGAATTTAAATCTAGAGACGTGATTGGTTGCAGGGCAGATTTAAAATATTCGTTTGCCGTTAACCATGCGGGATCTGATTTTGGTAGGTTTATTCCTGTTTTAATATTTGGGTAGATTTCTTCAAATGTTTCAGTAATTGGATTAATATCATCTTCATCAGCAAGCTCTTGATTAAAATTTTCTTCTAAATCAGCCAGTAACTCATCATTTAAGCCAGACACCACTCGGCAACTGCGTTGATGCATTTTTAACCCTCGTTGTCCTTTGCATATCTTTCCACAACTACACTTGGTAAACCTAACTGCATTAGCGTTGATTTCAGTGTCTTCTTGGTTGAAATTCGGCATTTGTTGTTTGCCATTACGATGATCAGTAGACTGTTCTGCTTGATGAACTCTCTGTTTACAACGCCACGCATGGCGGCCCAGCGAGACAAAGTCATCTCCACAGAATGAACAAACAACTCCAGCGAGGAGTACAATGAGAAATCTTGGATTAAACATAATCTTGGACTCAGAAATATTCAAATGATATAAACTAAAGTGATGTTAAACGTCAATTTGGTAATAAAAAGATCAGAAAAACGAGAGACATGTACAGAGCATCTACTCTGTTCAATGTCGAGATAATAATAATGAATAATAATAATAATAATAATAATAATAATAATAATAATAATAATAATAATAATAATAATAATAATAATAATAATAATAATAATAATAATAATAATAATAATAATAATAATAATAATAATAATGAATAATGAGTGAGACACGGTAGAGAGCAGACGTGTATTTCTAAGCTCCGCCGTTTATTCCATCTTTTCGCTTGAATAATGCGATTCACTCTACTGTTTCGACTGCTTTTGTGGATCTACTACACTAGCAACATTACAGCAACGAAACAGCGGCACCAGCACGCTCAAGTAGGAAGAAATACTTCAAGAGAAGTCTACGACATGGGCGATGTTACTAACCAACGTGGGAGCCGAACCAAGTGGACTGAAAAGATGTGTGTGGATTTACAAACTTGTAAGACGAAAGCAGTTGAATTAAACAACTCCGCAGACTGCCCACTAAAATCTAATGGAAGAAAAGAAGGTGTTATGAACCTAACTTTGGTATTTTGGAACGAAATGGGCTACGAATACTTGGGTAAGACGCCCCAAAATCTCCGTGATAAACTCGCACATATTGACAAGTCAACCAAAACGACCTCATTAAGAATTGCTAATGAGATCAATGACCAGATAGAACAAAGGGAAGCACAATCAAGCAGCACCAGACAAAGGATCCGTGAACAAAGGAACCCAAGTCCAGAAATAGTCTTAGACGAGCATCACAAAGCGATCAAGCAAATGACTTTGGAAACATACAACGAAATCAAACAAGATAAAGGAAACTGGGAAACTCGAGATCTAAACACATTTACTAAAAAGAAGCCGAACAATCACCAACTACTCCAATTAAACCAAAGTGCATCTGAAATAACAACTCAAGATCCATCCAAAGATCCGGGTGAATGCCTCTGGGATTCGAGCTGTCTATTTTACTCACTAGCAAGAGCATGGAAATTAATAATGGAGGAAAGTGCAAAATCGAAAGAGAGACAGCAAAGAGAAAAGAAGCCAAGACGGTTGGAAATAATGGACAAACGAATGAACAGGACTAGGAAGGAGATCTCACAGGTAAGAGTAGAAATAGATAGAACAAAACGCAATGATGAACTCTGACCAAAACACTGTGGAAAAATCGGAACTGGATGAAGAAAGAACTGAAAACAAGCAAGTTAGAACTAGCAGAATTAACGGCATTGAAAGAAAGAAAGTTAACATCATACGAATGCAAATATAAGAAAAATGGAACAAATTCAAGCTTTGAGCGCAGAAAGATTAACATCTGGCTTGACCAAAACGAGAGATCATTTTACAAACACTTGAGAGCCTCGCGGCTAACGAAACAAAACAATGACAAACTTGAATACAAGATAAGGGAGCAAACGAAGATAGGCGACGAACCCTAACATCAACGAGAGAAGATTAGAAGCACTTTTGGTGTCCGATATGGCAAGACCTGCCAAGGAAAGCCTGACGAAGAGTGGATTTACGAAGTAAAGCCACGGCTTCACGAGCGATTTCTTGCTTGCGCTGGTGACGCGATTTTTTCCAAAATCACCAACGCGCGGGGTGGCTACACGAATGACAAATACTAGCGACATCATTCATTTTGTCCGCCATTTTGAAAAAGATCCAAGCCTTAATTTCATTCTTGCACCTTATTGGCTGAATAAACTTTAGTCGCGTCGCGAGTGCAAGGAAAAAGTTGCAGAGTGGCTACACGAGCGACAAAGTCCACGAATACGTTGCGAAAAATTCAACTCAATTAATTTCTCGCAACTTTGTTTGGCGATTTTTTCAGCTGTCGCGTCGCCTGTGCAAGAGTGGCTACACGTGCGATTTCCTCGTGCGTTGGCGATTTTAAAAAATCGCGTCGCCAGTGCACGCAAAAAATCGCTCGTGAAGCCGTAGCTTAAGAGAATCATTGGATCACTATGCAATTCCATACATAAAACCTAGTGATATCGATCATGGCCATAAAGTCTATCAATGCCTAAAACAAAAAGGACTGGGCAGCCCCTGATAAAGATAAAATAACTAACTTTGTGCTGAAACCCTGCGATTCATGACAAATTGGCGAAGCCCTAAGCAGATTAATCAAAGATGAATACGTACAGATCCCAGAATGGTTAGTGGTAGGGAAAAAGCAGTCCTTAATACCTAAGACAGAAAATCCAGGGGCAGCAGATTATCGACCGATAACATGTCTTAATATAATGTACATGTTGATTACGTCTATTGTCAACTGGGAGATACAACAACATGAACTAGATCACAAGTATATGCAAATTGACCAAAGAGGAGGGATGTCTGGAACGATTGGATGCATTGATAACCTACTCATCGACAAAGCAATATTAAAAGATGCTACAAAGAATACTAAAAACTTGTCATGTACCTGGATTAACGTAAAAATTAAAGATTTCAATAGCGTCTCTCACACTTGGCTTATTGAAGTCTTGAGAATGCATAAGATCAATGAAAAACTAGTAGCCTTTGTACAGAATGTGATGAGCAGTTGGAAGATCACACTACGGGCAAGAAGAAACAGAGGCATTAAAGAAATTAGTCCCGTTCTGATAAAGCGAGGCATATACTACAAGGAGATGCATTCTGTGTGAAGCTCTTTACTCTCTGCCTCAACCAAATCGCTTGGTATATCAGAGGAACAGGAGGGTATACCCTATTGCATGCAAAGAACGTAAAGATAACACCCTGCCTTTACGTGAATGACCTGAAGACATATCACAGAAACCCAATAAAGCAACCACATTGACAAATAGACTAGAAGGCATGTTAAATAATACTTGACTGGAATGGGGAATAAGTAAATGCGCCGCAATACCAAAACCAAAAGACCACTAAAGATCCAGAACCTTCCTCTAACAAGTGACAGTGAAATACCAGTACTGGAAGAAGAGGACCATTACAAATTCCTCGGTAAGCTTAAGAGTATCAACCAATTAGATAAACACGTGTTTAAGCAGGCCAGTATTGAATACCTAAGACGATTAGTATTAATATGGACCTCTCCACTCTCCATTCCAACGACGATAAAGGCCACTAACACATTTGCGTAGTAATGTATTGCAATATTATATGTAGTCAGGCGGATGGGCGATTGAAGATCTACATGAACTAGACGGAAAAACCCGAGCAGTAATAGCACAGAACAAAGGCAAGCACAACCACGAGTTCAAATCCAATGTTATACTATCGCCAGATTTGAGAGGTCGTGGCCTGAAGGAAATAGAGGTAAAATATAAAGCTACAAAGATCAAGAATGCGCACTACATTACAACAAGTAAAGACCCTCATATAGAAATAGTGAGAACCTTTCAAGATGTCAAAGAATAAAAGAACAGATCAGTGATAAAAGATGCAAAAACTTACGCCCAACAACTGAACTTACAAACCACATTCAACGAAGAGCTCAAATGTACCACGGGGTGAGAAGAAATTGTGTTAACCATCAGCGGCCCGAAGTACATCCAACAGCAACTCAGAGGTAACAGACAAGGAGTATCAACAAAAGTCTTCTACAGTTATGGCTTGGCAATTTCACACAAAGCTGGAAAGGCAGCGACATCTCTAAGTACAACGTCAACCCAACCACAAAATGGAGAAATGTACCCGATGTCGTACAAAGTATATACACTAGTATATTACAGCAGCTGGTCCCTACAAAAGTATACAAATTAAAGAAACAATAAGAACGAGGATTGGATCTAACATGCATGCTGTGCCACAGTGCAGAAGAAAACCATCCCACATCTATTGTGTGGCTGCTCTGCTATAGTCCAAACAATCTATAAGTCGAGACATGATAAAATGTTAAGACCGATATACCACTTCCTATTATCATTATATAACATGGAAAAAACGATGAGTATAATCAGCAGCTGGTATAAACAAGCGATCTCCAAAACAAGTACTGAAAACGACCAAGCTAAAATACTCTGGGACACAGCCATCTACATAGACCGAAAGCAACAAGCCAGATATGACAATCTACGACAAGAAAATCATACTTCCGGAAGGAACTGTGTGCAACATAGGACAGATAATAACGACAGGAATGAGTATAAGAAGAGAAAGTACCTGGACTTACGACTAGGACTACGCAAGATTTACCCTGACTACGAGATCAAACAAATCAAAAATAATGTTTAAACAGTTCCTGGAAGATTTCAACAGCACCCTAGAGAAAGAACTTTCTGACCTAGCACACAAGAAGGAAGCCAACAAAGTCCTAACCAACTGTCAGAAATGGATAATCACACAAAACTGCGAAGTCATCAAGAAATTTTACAATTTGAGACACTGAAATGCACATATACTTAGTTTAGAAACTGTTGGCTAGACAGTCCGCAGCAAATTTCAAAAACAATGTAAATGAAAAGTTATCAATAAAACCGACCATAATAATAATAATAACATATTTTAGCAGGATAACCATTTCAGTTATAGAAAACTGCTATCAACATGGGTCCTGTATCACTGTTACATGTACATGTATCATTCCACTAAAGTTCATCGGGGCATGTGCCCACTTTAACAAATTATTGGTAATTTTAATTTGGGCTTGAAAACCTCACGGCCTGCATGAGCTTCAATACTTCAAATAATAATAATAATGATGATGATGATGATATGATACCAGGATTTAGCAAGAGAACTCCAAAAGATGTAGGAGTGAAGACATATTAACAGTGGTTGTACCAGTAGTAATAGGTGGTGCTCTGGGAACTGTGCCAAAACGATACGATTACAAAAAAATCTCAATTCAAAGCAATAGAAGTGAATAAACCCATATAGAGCTTATTCAAACGACAGGCTCTGTTAGGCACAGCCAGAATCCTAATCCTAATCCGTCTTTCACGAAATTAAACCGGCCAAACATAAGACCAACGCAGGGTTTCGCTTTAACTAAGAATGTGATATAAACAGCTTCATAGTTAATAGTGTGATATAAACAGATAATAGTTTAGCTTATATAGTGTCAGTAACTCTCCTTTGTTTTCTTAGAACTGCTTTCATGGAAACATGTACACCAACTGTCAGGTCGCTGGAAAACCAGGGCAAATTCCAGATCTCCATACCAAGGAAACAAGTAGTGAAAGAGAACGCTGTCATAACGTGTTTGTGGAGTCCTTACCGTGCCAAGTGGACAAATTTTAAATATAACGATATCCATGGCACATAAACTTATCGCTGCACGCTACCGCTGTTCTGAGGAACACATAGATGTTATCGACTGGCGCAAGTTTAGCAAAATCCTGTTATACTGTCACGTAATTATACAAATCCCGTGTTGAATACAGTTGTGAAGTCGACCGGGAGACACGTAATGATACGTCTGATCCCAAATAGAAATGGAGCAAGTTGTATCTTTGGTGTGAAATTCAATAATTTCTCGTTAAATATAGGTGAGTAGAGATTTTTAAAAGATTTGACTTTTATTATGCCTAACTATTAATATTGTTTTGAAGATTATTCCCTTGTTCATTAGCTGAAAATAATGAAAGGAGTTTAGTATTAAGTACGACAGAAACGGTAGATTATTCATATAATTCTGGAGAACCGAATTAATAAGGGAGTAAAATTTCACGTTTCGTTTATCACCGGTATACGCGATGGCAAGGAAGAACTGAGCAAAGTGTAGCTACGTTCATGGTTATTCCGTGACCGCTTCTGAGCCGACCCGAATCCGATTCCCACTTACCTCACACTTGTTTGGAAGGGAGCAATGATGAAGACGAGATATCAGCTTCATGCTGAAAGAACAACTCGCAAGCTAAATTTCTGTGCTTCATTATCATAGTTAATTTCCAAACAAAAGCAGAACTGATTTGTTTCAGAATCAAGGCTTATTCATCCGTACCAATCTCAGTTTGAACGTTATACTTAATGCTTGATTGTGCTAACGTTTTCGATCTAATTAGACTATCATCAGGCAAACTCAATGCAACTTGCCAGATGATGACCACGACGGATCCAAATAGATCGAAAGCGTTTGCAAATCATATTTGTATATAATATTATATGGCGAATGTTCCAATGATATCGTTACTTATATTGCTGTTATCTTTTAGAATCAACCAGTACTGTGCTCCCTACATCGATACATCCGAATCTGACAACCACTTTTAAAACACCATCGCCAACTATTGATACAGATATTACTAACACAACTAACTCCACCGTGGGCAGAAAAACTACTATCAGAAAAGCTTCTAAGGTCTCCGACAGCACAATATATGGAGCAGGACTGGGATCTGCACTAGGGCTAGCTGTGCTTTTGGTTTTGACCTTCATTTTTGTCAGAAAGAGGATAAAGAGTAAATATGACAGGTAAGGTCGAAAGACATTTGCGGCTGCCAAATATAAATCATTTTTTTGTAGGCAATTCTTATATTAACCTCGTTGTGGACACCACGGATAGAGAGACAGATTTCAGTTTGAAGAATTACGAGAATGGTATACGTATTGTTTATATCGCTACGGGCCACCATCTTGAATTGACTGCATTGCATTTTTATAATTAATTTTGGACTATTTACTCAGTTAACAAAACCAAACAATGTTTATCTCATGCACGAAAGAATTTTCGTAGTATGTTCTTTGTTTGCTTGTACATGTGTGTGTGTGTGTTGATTATCCGAATGAGCAGTCCAGAATGCATTCTGTCGATTAAGTTGCTGCCCGGGGCCCGGTTATTTCGAAAGCCGATTAGCGCTAATCTGGGTTAACTCTAAAGAAAAAATTTGGAGTTAATCCTGGGTTAACGCAAATCCATTTTCGAACAACCGGGCCCTGATATCCTATTTGCTCAAACATTGACCCTTTCAAAATCATCGAACCTAGAAGTTGAGACCGAAATGGCTCCTGGGTACGCTAGTAATAAATGCATTTTATATGTTTTATGTGTGAATTCGCAGCATAATCGTGTTTAGATCAAAAATTTGTGCCAGTCACTGTTTGAAACGTCCTCGTCCACGCGCTTTTCTTAAATCATGTAATCAACAGAGTTTTTCAATGTTAACTTCGGTCTCAGCTTCGGTGCCTTTTAAGGGTGAATGTTTGTGCAAATAGGTATATACTGACAAAGAAGATGGAAAAAGCTCAGTATGTTTTCAATATATGTCAATATTGCTCTTTATCTTTCCGTAGGACGAATATTTCCAGTGATCAATGGGAAATTGCTCCCACCGATGTGGAGTTAATCGAAGAACTTGGTCAAGGTGCTTTTGGTAAAGTATGGAAGGGATGCTTTCATAAACACGTGGTACAGAGGCAGACAAAGAAGGACTTCGCAAATTTGGCAAACCAGAGCGCAGAGAAAAACGGCCTGCAAAACCAAGTGGAAAGTGAACAATCGTTGATTGTGGCTGTAAAAATGTTGCATGGTAGGTAAAAATCAGTTCTCCTGGAGTTTCAGGAACAGAAGAACAGAACTGGAACAACTACAGCAATTTATTACATTGCTTTCGGAAGTAAAATGTTCTATTATTTCAAATGTTCAGGAGAAGCCAGTTTGGATGAAAAACGGGAATTCCTTCGTGAAATCGAGTTTATGAAGACTGTTGGGTACCATAGAAACCTCATTAGCATGGTTGCTTGTTGCACTGTTGAGGAGCAAGTGTTCTTGGTTGTGGAGTACGCCAAGAACGGTGATTTGCTGAACTTCTTGAGAGAAAAACGAAAGAATGTAAGTCCACCTTACTTGAAAACGCCTTGACATATAGTCATCGGCGTCAGCTTTACGAACGTCCGGAAAACGCATGTAAAAGTTATTGGTCACTTCTCTGGAAAGTTTAACGTTAGACACGTTCAGAAATGTAACGTGTGCTAATATATAGCTGGTCTATATATAGTTGTTGCATTCAATGCCTGAAGAAGTCTCTGCTAGGGACGAAACGCGTCGGAATTAAATAGGACTGGAAAGCGTGTACACAGGAACCTCCACGCTGACACCAAGATAGAACAAGAAGCCCATTAACGTCAACGGAAGTTTCATATGCTTTCATTTTTTAAGATATCTAGAAACCATCGCACGGATTATGAAGATAAAGAGCAGCCCACGGAAGTTGAAGACAATGAGGAGGAAAATGTACAAAGTTTGTTGAATGACTTGGCCTCTATTTCATGGCAAATTGCGAAAGGAATGGTGAGACATAAATTGCCGTATGAAAAACCAGATAATCTTTTAAGCATAGACTTTTCAGTATGTCTAACTAACTCACCCTCTCCGTCTGTCTCTCTGTCTGTCTGTCTGTCTCTCTCCTTCTTCCCCTTTCTTTTCTCTGCCCCCTCCCCTAACACCCTGCAGCTGGGAATCCAAGGATTATGATCTACACTTTTGCTCATTTAAAGAGTATTTTTGTGTTCCGCCTTAGGATTACTTGGCATCTAAAGGAATCGTTCATCGTGATCTCGCTGCTCGCAATATTCTAGTAGCTGAGGATCTTCTTGTCAAAGTTGCTGACTTTGGTCTTTCTCGCCAAGTCGCATATGAGGACAAAATCTACCATGCTGAAGGAGCACGTAAGCTGCCCATAAAATGGATGTCTCCAGAAGCTATTTACGAGCAGACCTTTACTACCAAGAGCGATGTGTAAGTCTATATAATCTGTCTATAGTCCCCCTAGAGCGAGGTTCCTTGGTGAGATGGTGTAGGAAGAAGGCGTTCAAAGGCCCGGCCTCTGGGAGAGGATGGAGGTGAGAAGGGAAGAGGGAGGTAGAAGATCGGCTCCCTTCCTTTCTTCCCTCTTTTCTTCCCTTTATTCCTTTTCCAGAGGGGGCTGTGAACAGGAATCGAACTAGGGAACCACTAGAGAGAAACAGATTCCACCAACATAGGGTTGGACATCCATGGTATGATTATAACATCACTTGTCCGGGCGGGTGCGTTACTAGAAAACACATGCAGACAATAGGAAGCCTGCACGACGCCCGGCCATGGTGGGCTTATCAGCCACTTATTGCACAGATATCTACGGTTGCAACACAGTTACAATACGATATTCATGCGATATAACTAACATTTTAAGTCAATGATTGGCTCTTGTAGGTGGTCTTATGGAGTGGTTCTTTGGGAGATCTACTCGATGGGTAAGACGTCATCGAAATAAATATGATAGAAATGTAAACCATATTATCGAAGATAACTAACTAATCTACCATCAAAAAATAATAAACGAACATGAGTCACAGTGGATTAAAGATGCATAGTTTTATAAAACTCTGTGTTTTTCTTGCATTTTAAGGAGGTGCGCCGTACCCTACCATCACCAACCTCCAGCTGGTACAACTGTTGAGAAAAAGCTATAGAATGGAAAAACCAAATCTCTGTCCAGAAGACGTGTAAGTACTCTATAGAATGTTCATAAAGACCATAAAGCAGCAATGAATCACAAGCTGGCTAAAGGCTCTGAAAGAAATTAAAAAGTAGAACTATACGTCGGATGCACTTCTGATCTTACTAGTTCTTACTAGTACATTAAATCGTCTAAGGTACTGTTTAGACTAAAGTGTTAACCTGGGTTGGGTTAAATTTCAGTAATGAACACTAGTTATTTCGCATTGTTATAACGTGTCCAACTTAGGTTAAACCTCATTGTACGCGACATATGATACGTCATAACATATCTGAGTGAGAGAGCTTGGTAACGAGTCCGATCCAGTGACAGTGCACAACGAGTGTGGCACGAAATCTATCGAAATCTAGAGAAATTGCGTGTGATCACGAAGTATCTACTTTCAGTGGAATATAGTTGAGAGTGTTTAGATTGAATTGTATGATATCTTCCAATGTATCTTGGAAAAGCAAAATAACATCTGCACTAAATAAGTCAAACATTCAAGTCTAAACACAGCCTATCGGTGACTATCAACCGAAATCGCTTGTCAATGCTATTTGAACCGGAGCCAGATAGGCCTGGAATTGCTGCTTAACTATACAATTCTGTGTCTTTTTATCCAGATACAAGCTGATGACAAACTGTTGGCACCAACATATGCAAGACCGACCGTCATTCTCTGATGTCATACAGAGCCTTGAGATACTGATGACACGTGACAATCCCTACGTTGAGTTCTTGGGAATAAACGAAAGCGATGAATGTTATCTGGTGCCTTCTTTCAACAGCGTTCCTGAAGACCACGAAGAGACAGAGGACGAGATAACCATGTTATAAACTATAAACCGCAAAATGAGATCGTTCATGGCGATATCAGCGCTATACATAAACCGTATGCATAATGGCTGCTGATCATGAGAAAGGCTAGACAGAAAGGGGAACTGAATGCTGAATTTAACTTTTTCTTTAGAATCTTTAGACTTACAAGATCTCGAACAGTTTTAGAAATTGCTATAGTCAAGGTGGTAGGAGAAACAATATGTTAATTCTGCTGATTCCGCACGCTTGGACTAAAAATCCGTGGCACTCAGATCAGCAGCAATTAAATGAGACTATGGCGTAGTTACGATCTCCAACGACTTGAAACATGTAAACGTAGGGCGATACAAAATTTAGTCTTATCAAGTTAAGCGAATCCATGACCTGAGTGAGTGAGTGTCTAAATGTATCTGCATCAGATAGCGATTAAATCTGTGCAAGTGCTATGGACGTGTAGGAAATAATTATCAATTGGTGCCATTTCCTGCCGATCGCTAAATTTCCCCAATGGAAATTGGACGAAGATTAACTCTCATCTCTTGGAAACCCGCGATGGTTTTGCCGTTTTAGAATTATTTGAACTTCCAAAAACCGCACAAAAAATGTTTGGCTTCTTAATAGACAACTTCCTCACTTTTTTCACTTTATTTATAGAGCAGATTTCGTATGACTGGGAAAACGGCACGGTCACTGCACGGTACGTTTACGGCAGGAATTTCAAATGTTTTTATAGACATTACGGCACTGACACGGTTACGATACGGCGCGGTAAGTTTCCCACTCATACGAAAACCGCTCTATATGGTGAGTTCTTGCCAATATAGAAATTTATGTCAGTATATATTTGTGACAAAATAAACTTCATCTTCAACTTCTTCAGCTTATACTCTTGCAATAATAGACAAACAACAACAACAACAACAACAACAAAACAGCAAAGAAATAAACAAAAAATCCGCAAAAATTCGCCTTATCGCAAAACAACAACAACAACAATAACAACAACCTGCATGACCGATAATGAAAATAGATTCAAGTCCGAGGCTGGGATGGATTAATCTGTGTGGTGACTGTATTTTATCCACCTTAGCCTCGACTTGGATCTATTGTTTGTTGGTCATTCATGCGAATTTGGGAAAGGTCAATTCATTACTAGTCGAGACATAAGCAATCATTTCCTCTTCCTATTTCTGATGTTGGTTTAGCAATTAAAATGACCTACAGTCGAAGCTTCCGTAAGCGGACGCCTTGGAAAACATAAAAGGTGTCCTTAAGTAAAACGTTCTTGTAACTGGCGGACAATGATTAAAAATAGACGCATAATATGCGCATGTGTCTAGACCCTTAAAATGCGTCAGCAAAATACGAGCGTATTTATTTGTGAAAGTGAATCGACCATGAAAACGAGGCCACCGCGCGACGTCACTATTGATGATTGAAAACGAGTCACTGTTTATGAAACATGGCGGACATATTCTCAGTAGTGCTAATAAGATATTTCTGAGCTCAAAAATGATTTAGAAGTAGTTGGGAAATACGAAAACTGAAGAAAATTGAAAGAATTATTGCTTTTCTGGTGACTTGAACATTTGTTTTCGCTGAAACGAAGAAAGAAGGACAAAACAAGATGCATATGGAATTCACAATCGCGAAACAGCGATAGTATCGGCGTAAGATTAGCTTTATAGTAGTATTCGCTCTAAATGAAACTGGCCTCAACTGGCCTTCTATCCGGTTTGAGAAAGGTATTAAAATCTTATTCATGACTTGAATTAAAATTGTTCATCTTATTTAGGAAATTGTTTGGTAGAATTGGTTTGGGATAAAGGTCTTTTCCGTTGAAAAGTGGGGGATTTGCTCCGGCGACAGAAAAAAACAACATTTCTTCTACACTTAAGCTTAACAGTCGCTCAACTCGTTATGAAATATATTTTATTTATTTCAAATTTTTGATATTTTTGATAGTTCAGTGTATAGAAAGCATACGCTTTTCTAGCTCGTGTTATTCAATTCAGGATAAATTTTGAATTGGTTCCGAGTGTTTTGGTGACATTCGAGCCAGAGATGATGAGAGATGATTGGTCCCAAGTCTTTTCGTGACATTCGAGCTCCAGCTGGTTCGAGAACCTCATTGGTTCCGAAAATCAGGGTTTTGCGGAGTTCCTGTGGTGTTATTTACTCGAGGACTTACAACCCTATGACATAGTGGCTCGGCCTCTATGAGGCTCTAGCCACAAAAATGGCGCCAGTGTCTGCGTATCAGAGAGTTTCCTGGGTAAAATCACGATCATTGAATATGTTTCATTGGCATTGTTGATTGAATTAATTGAAGTTCAAAACAATACGTATTGAACTGATGAACTTTAGCAGGAACTTTCAAGCATTACGATCCAATTTCAGCACTACATCTCAAAGCACAAGACTGACAAAAACCCCTAATTTGCAATTGAGTAGGCGTATATTGCTTAGTGTCTGCTTATGCTAGTTTAAAAACATAGAAAAATCCAATGTTTTACCCTCAAAAGTGTTCGCGTTCGCTGACGAGAATGTCCGCTTACGAGTAAAATACAGTGTTTGACTGGGAGTGGAAACGGGGTTTTGGAAAGACAAGGCATGCATGAGCAATTATTTCGTTTTCTTATGTTCTCATGTTGGTTTAGGAATTAAGTGAGCTATTTGTTGAGAAAACCTGTTGTTAAGATGTTGACTTTTTAATTATAAGTTAACAATCTATTTACTCGAAAGCTATTAGTCTGATATAGCCGTTAAAAGTTGATGTCGAGACCCGGCAGAAAATAATGGTCAAAAGGAGGTAATTACAAGCCAGGGTTTTCATTCATAATTAAGTCCCATTCACTACTGTCAGATGATCTTATTCTTCCGAAGTTTAATTTCCTCATGGAAGGGACCATATGGTTTGTGACCACCTTGGAGACAGCATTCTCGACAAGACCCGAAGGAAACACAACAAAGTGTACTTTTGAGGGTATGTATGGAACAATTTTTACTTGTAACGAGTTTTTTTTGTAATACCGTAAGATATCGTTATTTCGCTAGAATATATATTTGTTAAATTGCTTTCTTGTATGAATTAACTTCTAGCTTAAACAATTTCCTTAAAGGTAATGGAGAAAAAGGCCTAGGATTCCTCGTGATGTTCGGTGTACCGCATCATACAATTGCAACTACTGAAATCCGCTGAAACTCAAAAACCCTTTTTCGTGTTTGTACCTTTACTGACTTAAAAAAAGCAAAACTTCACCTACTGAAATATGTATGTATAAAAACAAAGAAACAAGGAAAGGCTCAGAGAACTCAAAAATCGATCTTCATTAGGAAACTTGTAAAGTAAACTTATTTTAGGACAATTACCGAGCCACGCGCAGCGCCAATGGCGACCAAATATACGTTATCTTAGGGAATTTAATTTCTTACAATGAACTTCATAGAACCGTACCTATACCGGCTGGTCTTGCGATAATTGTAATGGCCGTTTAATATCTCGTTTGTCTCTCGTTTTGATATAAATGTATAAAAAATTCCCGGTTATTGTCTTAGAGTTTTGCATTTCATGCCCATGCAGAAGCCATTTACGGATAACAGGAAGGTAGGCTTATTACTTTCAACAACAGACATATTATTTTACTTGTGCTGATCAGTTTTCAGATCAGTTTTTAGCTGGTAAGAAAATTGAGTCGGAGTTTAATCCAAAGTGATCGAAAATATGAATTATAACTAGCAAGAGTGGGCAGCTAGGCTCGCAAATTACTGAATGTTGAAAAAGTCTTCTCTTAATATCTAAACATTATATGGTCTGAAATATCCTCCAAAAGGTAGAACCCTCCGAATGTCGTTTGCTTTTAGCAAGCTAAAACATTTGAATATTAGTTTAATTTCAGCATTACATAAATGCATATATTATCATCATTTTATTATCATTCGAATCATCCACATCAAACTGAGAATGTCGAGACGTTTATGATTTGCAGAGGTTTCCTTGCATTTTCCCCGCCATGGAAAGTCTGTAACTATTAGTTTGTCGGCCAACTGTAACTTTTTTCATATGGGTATCTATTCCCTCAAAAATGGATAGTAACATACTAGGCGTATTCTGGATATAATGTTGAGACAAATTGAGACCACCGTCCTTGAGTACAAACACTATAACAGAGTGTCAACAAAAATATTACTAAATAGTGCTAAATTATGCGAATTGTTTTGTTTTCTATTGTTTAATTAGTGCTATTTAGTACTAAATTTTGCAAAGAATTGTACTCTTTTAGTGTTTCTTCCCTACTGTGAAGACCAATTCAATAAAGGAAAACACAGCTGCATTTAACAAAGATTACTGCTTACTAGAGTGATGGCACTTAATCCGTGAAATAGGTATTAGTCTAACAGCTGACATTAGTAGACACTATTTCTACTGTTTTGATTCGACTATTAGACATTGACTGTCATATTTTGTTTCACGGATTAAGTGCCGTCACTCTAGCTTACTAGTATTTATGTTAAGCTCTAATCCAACTATTATCTGTAGTTTCAAATGGAGTTGTCATAGCACCACATGAGCTCTAGTTAAGTCTACTTTTTTGCGGAAGATAATAATTCAAAACAGCACGTTTTCCTAATTAGTCACGAATTATCACCGCAAACAGACTTCAAACATCTAGCTAGTCCGTGAACAATTAAAACGAAATTGGAACCCAAGGCGGAATGTTGTAAAGATTTTAAAAGCCTCACAAGTAATAAAAAGAAGGCAATTTAAAACCTTCACATTATTTTTCTAAGAACCGAGTAATAAGAAAAAACGGTAATTATTTAGCCCTCAGTGGATGAACTGGTCAGTGAGTGAAAGCCTCATTAGTGGTCTTTGTTTATTGAATGTACATCGTAAATGAAATTGCCTGTTTTCAATCAGCTGATAAAAGTCCTTGAATCTCATTATCTAGCTTCAAATGACGGGCAAACATTGCCCTTCATGTGTTCTCAATCATACAGTATTCTATTGAAAATTTGTCATTCAGCTGAGAAAAAATGTTCACTAGAGCAGATATGACGTCTATTGCAAACAGGCAATAGAATTTACAATCATGTAAAACGTCCCAGGGGATGAAGGGCTCAACAAGGGAAAAAAGAACAGTAATAAAAAAAATAGAATAGTAGTAAAATGGAGTAAACGACTAATTAAAAAACCTCGATCTGAAAATTGAAAACCATGAAAAACCTTTAGCCAAATAATGCGATACATTACACATAAATTTACTCGTATGGCCACTTACCGTGTTGTGGCTCCGTTTATATGAATGGGAACATTAGTTCCCGTTTATATATTAAAGCAAATTGTCCCTGGTAATTGTTTTTAGTGCCTCCGGCTAAACGAAAACAAGTTGAGATATCACCAATGAAATACGAATTCACTCATGTTAGGAATCTTTGTTTTTATGTTTACTAGGTAGTATTCGTTCTAACTAAGAATTTGCATGTTTTTCAATTTTGATCATTAAGATAAGGAAGCGCACAGAAACATTAATTTGTATAACTTAGCCGCTCCGGGTGTTTACCAAAATGTGGGGCATGTATGGACATTGATGAATTACACCTAAAACACCTAGAGCAATTAAGTCACCATTATTTGTACATAATAAAATCCTAAAAGATCTAAAAAGGTACACTAAATCTAGCTATAATATATATACCACATGTATATATATAAATTCACAGTAAAATAAGAAAATTTAAATCCAAACTGCTTTACAAGATTGTCGATGTCAAATTGCGGGTAGTTTTCGTACTATATATGTATGTTAAAAACAAGATCAGCAGTCGAAGAAAGCAGCAGATCTACAGCGCAAGTAAGTTTTAAAATACCTTAAAGTGGGAGCTCAGTGATCTTAGTTCATTTGGCAGATTGCTTTACAGTAACACTAAAACTAAAATTTTCTTATTGTAATTTGTTTATGGCAAAGGAACAGCTAACTTGCGCTCAGTATTTCTCAATGATAGTAACATCACTACGATCAATACATCTTGAAAGATCATCTGGAATTTCAGTAACCATTTAGAGTCTTAAACATTGATCATGATTGATTCAGCAAACGCCCTTTGTTTGTCTAAAGTTACCCATCCAAGGTACGAAACAGATCACTCAGTCTCCTTTATTGCTACATTCTCGCTCACAGGAAAAATCAGATATCTTACACACTATGTAAAAATCATGTCAAAACCATGTAAAGATACAGTAAATTGAAATTTACATAGGTATGGTACTTTTACAGGGTATGTAAAAGTACAATGGTCATGTAAAAACCATGTAACAATATCATGTAAAAATTATGTAAAACTCATGGTAACTGTGTAAAAACCATCATTAATAGTGTAAATACTATGTCAAATCCATGTATTTTTTGGTTCACAAAGCATGTAAATCTTCCACAAAACCCTGTGAAAACCCTGTAAAAACTCTGTTAAACCCATGTATTTTGTGCAGGCAAACCATGTAATTCCTCCAAGAAACCATGTAAAAATACAGTAAAATCCATGTAAATTATGCAAACAAACCATGTAAATCCTCTATGAAACCCTGTAAAAACCCTGTGAAACCCATGTATTTTATACAGGCAAACCATGTAAATCCCTCACAAAATCATGTAAAATCCCTGTAAGACCCATGTATTTCGTGCAGACAAACCATGTAAATCCTTCATGAAACCCTGTAAAAACCCTGTGAAACCCATGTATTTTATACAGGCAAACCATGTAAATTCTCCACGAAACCATGTAAAAACCCTGTGAAACCCGTGTATTTCGTGCAGACAAACCATGTAAATCCCCCACGAAACCCTGTAAAAACCCTATAAAACCCACGTATTTCTTGCAGGCAAACCATGTACAGACTATATGGATATTTTTAAACACCAAAAAATCTTAAGTATTTAAAAACAAGGAAACTACTTTGAATGGAACACTGTTTAATAGATGTCAAATGTCTCAAAGCAGTAACACTGCTATTTTTTGGCAAACTTAAAATTACCTTAGGATGCTGATTGTAGAAACAAACATATTACACAAAACTGAAAATCCTGCTAAAAATTAGTATCTTAGGATATTTGGGTAAGTTGTGGAATAACAGAAAAATCATGCAAACATGCAACATTTCTGTAGAGAACAATAAACAATTTGCATAATGTTTCTGGACTCTAGCAACCAAGGTGCAAATAATTGTACTAAAACAACATTACAGTATGTTCATTTTTGAATTTGCCAGTATCAAAATATGTAGATTCAAGAGCCCTAAATGACATTTTACATCATACATTAATCCTGAAGTGATATTTAGGTTCCTTAAAATTATAAGTTTGGTCATGCTGAGTTTTGGTGGTCACGTGACTTCATGGTGAGAAAAATAGGAATTTCAAAATGGGTGGCAGTTTTTAGGTGGATAAACAATGTTTGGACCTATAGATTCATTGCACATGACATTAGATCAGCTCAATCTGGGGGACAAAACAATATACTTTTGCTTTCTTGAGAATTAAAATTCATTGTTTTGTCCCCCAGATTGAGCTGAATTCCAACATGCTACAAGAGGTCTACAAAGGTCACTCTCTGTGACACCAACATTAATCTGTTTGAAATAATTAGCAAAGAAGGTCAAGTGACCAGGGCAAGCATTTGAATGTTTCTATTTTCTTCTTCAGCAAAGAATAAAATCCAACCATTCCAGACAGATTTGTTGGTGGCATTGGTATAAACAACTTTTCATCAAAGATTCTAGATTCACTTTAAAACTGCCAACCTATTTTGAAATTCCTATTTTTCTCACCATGAAGTCATATGACAAGCGAAACTCAGCACGACCAAGCTTAAAGTTTTCGCTGTGGCTATTTGACCAGCAGCCGGTCAATGTCCTCGAATTCATATTTGACCGGCAGTTTTCAAATTTTCCAATATTTCCCCAAATAAAACATTCATACACCACCTACACTATCTTTATTTAGAAATGGTAAGCGGTCATAGTTAGCGCTGTAGTGTCCAACTAATTATTTTTCTCTAGCCCCGGCACAGAGTAGAACGAGCGACCAAAAGACACTTAGAAAAATTCAATCCTGGTCGTTGTACTCTGTGCCGAAGCTAGGCAAATAGAGTTAATCAAACATTACAATGGTAGTTGTAACCGCTTACCATTCCTAAATAAAGATAGAATACTTTAGATGGTGTACAAATGTTGTTGTTTTTTCGGGGAAGTATTGGAAGATTTGAAAACTGCCGGTCAAATAGGAATTCGAGGTCATTGACCAGCTGCCGGTCAAATAGACACAGCGTAAAGTTTTAAGAAACCTCAATATCACTTGAAGACCAAAACTCAATTTCACAGTCTTAAGATGAAAGAGTAATTACATTAAATGTGTTTATTCACACTCTGGAAAAAAGACATGCCTAAATAACATGCCTGAGTTGTTACATGGTGCAATTTTGTCAACAATTTGTCTTGGAATGGCATTGTCAAACAAGTGGCATAAACCACTACCAGGGGTTTCATTAACATTAGCAATAGCAGGTTCCACTACTAAAGATAGCCGTCTGAAATACAGATGTCCTACAATTAAAATATTGTATAACTAGAAAATATAGCTGACAGTGAATGGAAAAACAGATGGCAATAAACCTCCGGTAACCACCTATTAATGAAACCCCTGCAATACTAAAACATAACATACCCTGCACTGCTGAGAAAAAAAATACTGCATTTGAAAATTACTTCCAAATTCTTCTGTTTGCAATGATTGCAAATACTTGTGTCATGATTGTAGCAACATAGGGTATGCTACATGCTGAAATTGTTAAACTTGTGTTGAAATGACACTGCAAGACAAGTTGCACACAAAATTGCACAATGTAACACTGCCTTTAGTATAACAGTACTATGGTTTTAAAACAGTAAGACTACTCCACATCACACTGCTTCAGCAATTTCCCATTGTAGTCGTTTGTGTACTCTCAGTAGTAAAAGTATGATGGCAAAAACTAGTAATGCATAAACAGCTTTTGAAATAGCTAATAATACAAACATTTCAAAGTATGTGCATCACCATAAAGGGTATGGAATCTTGTATAGTGCCAAATTACATTACTTATCTGATACACATAGATACAAGGTAATTACTGAACAATTTGATTTCATTCCATTCTTGATTATTACAGTTACTTTCTGTATTGTCAACCTGAAACAAAATAATGATTTGTTATTCAAGTATTCATTATTCGCCGGGATTATTCACCAATGAAGTATAACATCTCGCCAGCACACAGTTACTGTACACTTATAAACTTCAATGTTTTGCTGTGATGTCGTGTTTTCTAATTCTTAGATTCCAATTTGTTAGCAAATCTTCATAATCGAGGAAAAATTCAAATTAAAATTGATCTCGCAGCTTTTCTAACCCAAAATAATTTAAAGCCACAACAAATATACGGAACTAAGTACAATGTTTGGCAGAAATAATTTCGTTCATAAACGGCAAATACCTGACAGAATCACGCCAGATTCATGTTGAAATAAATGCATAAAAATGCTGGTTTTATCATTCATCATTGCAGTTTATAATATAAAGTCTTGCAATAACTAAAAAAGCTTAAATACAATCGAAACAAGCCGGAAAGACTACTCTAATTTGTGACTGAAACTACATGTAGTTTTCAGGGTGGGATTCGATCTGAGCGTGATCCTTGAATTTTACTCACTATAAACACAGCGTAAAACTTAAATTTATAATCTTTAGGCGAACCAAAACCTCAAAGTGAACCAATTCTTAAACTCCTGTACTGTTTCTACCGTAATACTACAATAAATGTGACTTACCAACTTCAAAATCAAGTCCACACAAGCTTCGAGAAACATTCACAGTCAGTCGGTATTCGATATTTGAAATCCTGTATTCTTCTTCAAGAACTGTGTTCATTGCGCTTACAGAGCTGTCTAAATCTTCTTTACATCAGTGGACGGCATCTGAATAAACTTTTAGCATAAAAGAAATGAATTATTGAGCAAAACTCTCCATCTAATGAGTCATCCTCAACGTTCGAATTGAAAATGGCTGCCGTGTCCGCCAATATTCAAAAACACCATGTGATCAAATGCGGAGCGTTCATTGGTTAAATTTGGTTAGATACCAGTTTTCCTTGTTAGTACTACCACAGGCACCCCAGGCAAACTTATGTAGCAAATATTGTCGTAAATATTGTCTTTTCATCTTTTTTGTATGCTTTTTTCTTGTTTTGAAGTGTTTTTAAGCTGGTTTTTTTCTCCCCCCCTCTTTACATAGAAGAATCAAAGGCCGGTCACTTCAGCCATTACCAGCCACCACCACCTCTTCTTTGACCTCCAAATGACGCTAGATAATGGACAGTAATACACAATGAAATTATACAAAATACTTTCTATCTATCTATCCTAAACCAAGGGAAAAATTTCTTTTCAAGAAATGTTTAATCTCGTTTGAAGGCAAGCGTGATAATTTCCGTGTGCGTGCCTTGACCATTGTCACGCAGATATGACTTTTCTAAATGTTTTGGTTATTATCTTGTAAACCTTGCAGAAACTCTGTTCTAAGGCATCATTTTATACAATGCTAAAATATTTTAGGATCTGATGTTCAAGCGAACTTCAGATCTGAGTACGAGATCGAGTATGAGTAAAGATTCTAAATCATTACTGAGTTTGTGCGTGTTGTTGATACTGAATAATCATATCTACTATGCATTTCCACGATTTTTACATGGTATAATGCACTTGGATTCTCTTTGGTTTTTACATGGTTTTTACCGTATATTTACATGGTCTAACTCTTACATGACATTTACATGGTTTACTGATAGAAGAAGAAATTCTCTCAAAAATTTACATGGTTTTCGAACCATGTAAAACGTATTGACATGGTTTTTACATGGTCTTATTATTTACATACTATGTTAAAACCATGTAAATGTATATTGACATGATTTTTACATAGTGTGTAAGATATCTGATTTTTCCTGTGGCTTATTGAACTTTTCTGATAAATTGTTCTTCAATTTTGCTGCTCAACTGCCAATCCTTTATTCCATGGGTTTAAGAACACACACACACAGTGCACACACACCATCCATCGGAACTAAATTAACTAGACGCTAATGAAGCGTGAAGTCGGGCTACTTGAGCGTAAAATTGTATGTGTTTGCAGCGCGAAGATAAACACTTGCGACGTGAGATAACTGCTATGGTTCATTCTAATAGAAAGTTAAGTGCTGCGAGCAGAAAACAGCTGGTGTATCCACGTTAGCAGAACTGTTCCCCTAAAACTCACGAAAGTACACCGCTTTCTCTGATATATGAAATGTTTCTTGTCTATCTCTTGTGCGTTGTGTGACGAACATTGCTAGTTGACCTTCAATGTTGAACTACAAAACATAATTCTCCAGGATCAGTGTCGGACACACACTATGACTGTTTAAAATATTTAGCACTTTGAGTAAAAGCAATTTTTCAAACAATCACAAACGGCTAGCGTTGGCGGCAATGATTATAAAACTAACTGATTTTAAAAAGCTAGTTGCATCACGGTCAAAGATAACGCATTGTCTACTGTATTTGACGCTTTAGATGAAACGAATGATAAATACAATTCCATCACATACAAAGTATAAAATTTTCTTTCATAGGGTAACCAAATATATTGCAGAGATTCTCAGTGCGACCTCACTTTATACTTATTATCTTGGCTTGAATTGATTGGGCCCGTAGACGAGCTTCGATTCGAACAGTAACACGCAAAATGACCCGTAACAGAACATTGCCCTCTCGAAAAAATATCACTTAGCATTTTGTGACTTTCATTTTTGTCACTGTCATTTGTATTGTCATTTGTAATATTTTTGCTATGATCATCATCGATCTGGTGTGAACTAGTGAGAACTCGTTTTAGCTTGTTTTCCATATTAGACACAAGTAGACATGTTCAACATGTTAGACAGTTCTTGAAACAACCCGGGTCGAAATGTACGCTCATAGACATCTTTTAGTGTGGGTCTATCGCGGACGGTGTGTGCATTTGTATGTGATTTGAGCGTCTTTATAGCAAGTAATTTCTTCGACATCTTCTATAAAAGTCTTGTAAACATATATCTTCCCTTCGCTCCCTTCTCGAAGTTCGATCGACATGTGGCTATCGTAAGACATGAATGGGATCCCTGTTGTCGAGTTCGTAAAGCATCATGGGAGGACTAAACGCGACGTGACAGAAGACCAAAAGGTAGAACTAAAGTCGGGCTAGCCGCCCGACTAATGATGGATTTCCATGTTGGTGATTTCCATGTTCCGTCTCCTGACTGATGAAATCGACAAAACTTTATTATTTTGTGAGTCGAGTGATTATTTGCAAAATACATAATGTAGATGTAGTGTGTGTGAGAGTACAGTGTCCCCCAATTAGTGCGCAAGCGCAACAAGACTTGGACACTTAAATATACAGTTATTTATATATTTTTTGAGATTATAAATTTCGAATTCGTTGATATGTTTAAAGAACGTGACCAGGACCAAGTAATTTTTACTGTTTCTAATTGAAGCCTGACTTTATCATTATGTGACTAAGTAAATGGAAGAATCCGGTAGCACACGTATTTAACTCTCATCAGTGACCTTAAGCCATCGATTAAAGTGATTAAAGTAGAATTATATGAAAATCCTTTTTATGCACGACAGGATGTCCGTGGGCGGATGTTGACGACAACATCATTACCAGTCGCATATGTAGAAATTAAATTGAAAGGCATGCGCTGAATGCGATGTTAACGATTAAACCACTTACAACTCAGTTCTTCTATCATAGAAACGATGGTCTGAGATGTTCGCAAGTACGGTGTTTCATACTTCGTGTTTCGTACTTGGGACTTTGTTCCTGTTCACTGAAACCTCATATTCTCAAAGCTTGGAAAAAAACTCCTCTACTACAAAAGTCTTCGGAGGTAAGGAATCAGAAATTAGATAAATATTTTTTGCATCTACTCAAAAGCAATCTTGACTATCGCATAGCACTCTCAGTCTAAAGAAGCTCAACAAAAAGGCTTTTTTGCAAGACAGTATTACCTTGTCTTATGCAAACGGTTCTTGATTCGATAACATATCACTTGTTCACTTTTAATGTATGTAACTTCGAAAAACATGTTCATGTGGGCAGTGCATAATCTCAGTGTCCCCAATTAGTAGGCTACTTACTTGTGGCCAGTTACAAGCTATTGACACTTTAATAAAGTTATTGATTGATTGACTACCGCGATTATATCTACTCAGTAACGCCAGCGGGATAATTCATAATTGCCAATGCGGCAGCTGTTGCCACTAATCAAAATCGGCTCAGACTAAGAATTGAAACTTGTCCTTTCTGCACGAGGTTAACGCGACAGAACTCAACATCATACCTGCGGCAAGTCCCCGGAGGGCAAGCCTTCACCCACGCCATGGAAACCAGGATCAATTTAAAACCAGCACCAACCGTGTGGCTGCACCACAGTGTTCACACCAACGGTGATTGATTTCCTATGATGAAATGTTTTCTTCTTAAGCTTGTCTGACTGTTGTTGTTATTTAAGGAGATTCAAATGATGCATCTTGGCAATATACGATATCATCAACAGCACCACTTTGTAATAAGAGCCACGACAAAGTCGACCTTTTTCAGTTTTTTTTGTATTATAATTGAAATCGAAGATCTTTTACAGAGTTGTTCTCGTTTTAAATTTGTGGCCATTTTTCTTTGAAGTGAAACAAAAACCCAAGACCAAAGCGCGTCGAAATTCAAATACCCACGTAAATATGAATATATCCGGACAGTACTACGAAATCACGCCAAAACTAGATAAAATGACTCCCGTTAAGACTAAAATTTACCAAAAGCCAACCACTTTTCTAGTTTCTTTTTTCAGGATGCTCCAAATCTAGAGAGATTATACAAATCAGTGGTGTGACAAAGGGAGTCATAAAATACTTCATCAAGCCAAAGCGCTCGTGGCCATTCCTTTTTAGTTGTCAGTGGGTGATAAGGGCGCCCGCGGATCACGTCCTATCTCTTAGTGTACGGTTGTATAAAAGAGGACGTGTGTACAAAGACTGCAAAGGAGTTACGGTCTTAATCGTCTTTGAAAGACCGACAGATGGAAATACCGGTACCCCTAAAACAATATGGCAATGCAACATGGAGAAAATCCCTAATATTGTCTCAACAACATCGTTTATGCAGATACGATTTTTAGATTCAAGAGATATGCCTCCAACTTCATTAATATTGGATTTTATGGCAATTTTAAGGAACAACACAAGTAAGTATCCTCTAGGAGATTTTTGTCTACTATCTAAGACGCCGGAAGAATCGAAGAGTAATAGCGGGTGTACGCTCAAACATTCCACTTTGCTATGTGTTCTCCTAAAATTGAAGGTGCATTTCCATCCCAACTTTCATAAAATGCATGTGAGTCAATTTTTATGATTTTTAAGCTCATTGTACACTCATGTTGTCTTATGAGTATAACAACTAATAGTCTAAACGTTCTGCTTATTTAACTGAATCTAGGTTGTCCATCAGAAGTAATCAACCTATTGGCAACGGATCAAAAACAACACATCACGTCTCCATTGTTTCCTAGCTTTTCTCCCAGTTACAGTCAGCAGTGCAAGTGGTTGATTACTGCCCCACGAGATCACGTTATTATTTTACGGTTTTTACGCTTCGAAATTCAATTCAGCGATTTTTGTGAACATGACCACATGATAGTTAGAGATGGCGCCAAGTCTAATAGTACCATACTGAAAAAGCTTTGTGGAACTGACCAAAAGTGTCCTATTACTTCTTCTGGTCGTTATTTGCTGATACAATATAGAACAGATCAGTTTGGAATTCGCAACGCATTCAAGGCTTCATACCTGGCCTTAAAACAAGGTACATGTGCAGAAAAAGACCTTAACTTAATTCAGTTTTTTGACAGGATAAGGGGCTGACTAGCAGGGATTGGGGTGTGGACTGAGAATTTCTCTATATATACCTTAGTTTTTCTGACCCAGATTTGTTGGTCAGATGGCTCTTCTTATATTCACGCCCTGGATTGGGGTGTGGACTGAGAATTATATTCTTGTTGAGGAATAATAATAACAATTGAAAAGGAATATATGGAAATCTGTAACAAATAAGAATATAAAAATAGTATTTGCAGTACTAACGTTTCGAGCCTTGGCCTTTTGTCCGTTTTGACTGCGACATGCAAAGGGTCAAGGCTTGTTACATCTGCGATGTAATTAATGTATACTGTTACAGATTTTTTACCTTAATGTGTTTTTGAGTAATTTGCGAGGGTTAGTTACTCAATCCTCGATGACCAAGTGATTTTATTATATGACCACAGGCTGGTAGGTTTTGGGCTTCCTGTGGTCTTATCGGTCATTTGAAGGCCGAAAATACCCTGTTAGAGATGCTCTCAAAATGACTGATTCAACCCTAATCAGTCCTAAGAGGAGGCAGCATGGCCGAGTGGTCAGAGCGTTGGTCTCGTAATCTGGCGGTCCCAGGTTCGATTCCCGCTCTGGCCACTAGCTGAGACTGAATTTGCTCCGATTTCGATTAGTTCAAATTCAGTTTCTCGGCCATGCTTGTAATATAGCCAACTGGTTTGCCTCCTTGCCAGTTGGGATTCTTAATCCATTTATGTTTGATTTATATCATTTAGTTATAGCGCATTTGATCATTTCGCCATGGAAAATGCGCTCTAGAAGCTGACAAATTATTATAATCCTAACCTTAAGGTTAAAGCACTTGAAATGCTTTGATGTGCCGCGGTCATCTAGACCGGGGAATCTAGACCGGTCCGAGATGTGATCTAACAAATCAAATCGCTCGATTTGCTAGTGTCCAGGCCCCAGATACACGGTCATATCACAGGCTGACCAGTCTGACTGTCTGCGGATTTTGTCTTGGTTGGTTTTGGGCTTCCTGTGGTCTTAACGGTCATTAGAAGGCCGAAAATACCCTGTTAGAAATGCTCTCAAAATAACTGATTTTTCAAACGTCATAGCAAATATTGGGTTATATGACCGTTTTGATTGTTGTGTATAGTTCCTGTGTGACACACCCTTTTTCACTAAAACCAAAACATAAGACAAACGTAGGGAATTGTTTTGGCTCCAAGTGTGATCGGCCAACAGGGAATTAGGTTTAGCTAATTAGTTGTTATACACCTATTTCAAAAAAGGTTGTCACCGCTAAGAGCGATAGGCGATAGGTAATAGGTCATTCCAAGACCGCAAAGCACTATTGATTTCTAATTGATTTACATATGAATAGCCAAATATTTGATGGAAGAGTGTAAAGAAAGATTTAGGATGGCTTAATTAAGAAATCAATAATGCTTTGCGGTCTTGGAATGACCTATTACCTATCTCCTATCGCTCTTAGCGGTGACAACCTTTTTTGAAATAGGTGTATAAGGCTTGTTGATATCCGCCACTGTGGCGCATTAACTATATCTAATTAAGTGTTTGTACAAACTAGCGAGGCAAGTTTGGGGTATGACTCAAGTTCAACTGAATTAGAAAGTAAAGAAAGTGGTCAAATAAGGAACTTCCATCTGATAACCACACCGTCAGCATGGCCAGATTTTACGGTCGTCTGTTTTGAATTGACGAAACTAGAAACGCTTCAGTACACACATAAATTAACTTTAGCGCTTCAATGAACACATACAAATCAACCAAAAACAAAAACAAAAAAAAAAAACATTAACGTGAAGCGTTTTCGAAGTGAAAATCGAAAAGTAAAAATTTTATCTATTTTCTTCAAATTTTGTGTGTGTAATGAATAGCAACTATATTTTGTGAATCCATCACGGCAAATAACGTTCAAGCTTTCGATTTAGAGATATGATGATTTTAATATATGTATCGTAATTTAGAAATACAATTCGAATGAATGTATGGGAAATCGGCGTTCTTATTGCCACGGATTGCGAAAATGCACATATTAAAATCGTCATATCTCACAATAAACGAGTTGGTAGAGCAGCAAAATCCCCAATATAACTGAGTCCCTCTATAACAATACTCTTTTTACACCGACGATGTTACAGACTTCCATTTATTCCTTCTCGCATCTATATAGTCCGCGGTCGCTCATCGAAGTTTATTATATTCGCTATTTATTTCGCAAAGGAAACAAAACATTGTATTTGAATAGTGTAACTCTACTTGTTTTCTTAGAATTGTTTCGTGGAAACATGGCACCAACTGTCAGGTCGCTGGAAAACCAGGGCAAATTCCAGATCTCCATACCTAGGAAACAAGTAGTGAGAGAGAACGCCCTCATAACGTGTTTGTGGAACCTTACCGTGCCAAGTGGACAAATTTTAAACATAACGATATCCATGGCAAATAAACGTATCGCTACATACTACCGCTGTTCTGAGGAACACATAGATGTTATCGACGGTTCAAGTTTACAAAATCCTGTTATACTGTCACGTGATTATACAAATCCCGTGTTGAATACAGTTGTGAAGTCGAGCGGAAGACACGTAATGATACGTCTGATCCCAAATAAAAATGGATCAAGTTGTATCTTTGGTGTGAAATTCAATAATATCTCGTTAAATATAGGTGAGTAACGTTTTGAAAGATATGCCTTTTATTATGTAAACTATATTGTGTTAAATTTATTCCCTAATATTGAAAATAATAAAAGGATTTTACTCAGTATCAGTTAACTATGACAGAAACGGTAAATAACTTCAGAAAGAACTATCAGTGCTTCAACAACCTTTACCTTTGACTATTAAAAACTCTCCCGTGACTTAATTATTATCGTATATTTCCATGCAGACCGGCCTCGCAAAATCAAAACTGATCCGTTTCAGCAACAAAGCCTGATTCCATCAGTACCAGTCTCGTTTGAACGTATCCTTACTTATTGCTGTTTTTAGAATCAACCAGTACTATGCTCCCTACATCAATACATCCGAACCTGACAATCGCCTTCACAACACCATCGCCAACTACTGATACAGATATTTCTAACACGACTAACTCCACTGTAGCCAGAAAAGCTACTATCAGAAAAGCTGCTCAGGTCTCCGACAGCACAATATATGGAGCAGGACTGGGATCTGCACTAGGGCTAGCTGTACTTTTGGTTTTGACCTTCATTTTTGTCAGAAAGAGAAAAAAGAGTAAATATGACAGGTAAGGCCGAAAAAAAAATTGTAGCAGCCAAATTTAATTAATTTTTGAAGTCAATTCATTTAAAGTTGCAGTCGAGATGACATGCAGAGAATAGCCTAGTCTATATCGCTTAGGCCACCATCTTGAACTGATCCCACTGCATTTTGGGACTATTCACCCAGTTGAAAAAAAACAAACAAAATCGATCTCACGTAAGAGCTTTCGTGATTTTCAGTTTTTTGTTTCGTGTTAAATTAACTGAGTGAGCAGTCCTTGAATGCATTTTGACGACTGATTCAAGACGGCGGACTTGCACTTTAGTATATGCAGGCAGTTAACTTGCGGCTCTGGTAAATAAACGTTAACCAAATGGAAAAAAACAGCATATTTTCAATATTTATCAATATACAAGATCATGATTGTAGTGCTATTTATTTTTCCCCAGGATAAATATTTCCTGTGATCGTTGGGAAATTTCTCCTACTGATGTGGAGTTACTCGAAGAACTTGGTCAAGGTGCTTTTGGTAAAGTATGGAAAGGATGCTTTCATAAACACGTGGTACAGAGGCAGACAAAGAAGAACTTCGCAAATTTGGCAAACCAGAGCGCAGAGAAAAACAGCCTGCAAAACCAAGTGGAAAGTGAAAAATCGTTGGTTGTGGCTGTAAAAATGTTGCATGGTAGGTAAAAATCAGTTCTCCTGGAGTTTTAGTGCAGTTCAATTGGAACAACTTGAAGGGGTGAAAAATAGCAATTAAATTTATATTGTTTATATTGTAAAGTGTTTTATTATTTCTTAATGCCCAGGAGAAGCCAGTTTGGATGAAAAACGGGAATTCCTTCGTGAAATCGAGTTTATGAAGACTGTTGGGTACCATAGAAACATCATTAGCATGGTTGCTTGTTGCACTGTTGAGGAGCAAGTGTTCTTGGTTGTGGAGTACGCCAAGCATGGTGATTTGCTGAACTTCTTGAGAGAAAAACGAAAGAAAGTAAGTCCACCATTATATGTGAGAAAGCTTTGAGTTCTTATTTGCTTGTATCGTACATACCAAATATGAACTTTCATTCTTTAAGATGTCTAGAAACAATCGCACAGATTATGAAGATAAAGAGGAGCCCACTCAAATTGAAGAAAATGAAGGGGAAAATGTACAGAGTTTGTTGAATGACTTGGCCTCCATTTCATGGCAAATTGCGAAAGGAATGGTGAGACATAAATTGTCCTATGAAAAACTAGATAATTTGTTAAGCATAGACTTAATTTAAGATTCCACTTTCAGTCTCTCATCGTCATCGACTTCGTAAGTGTGTCTGACTAACTTATCCAGTGTCTCCCCTTCTTCCCCTTTCTTTTCTCTGCCCCTTCCCTGATACCCTGCATGGGAATCCAGGATCATGATCTACACTAGTACTTTTGATCAGTTAAAGAGTATTTTTGTGTTCCGCCCTAGGATTACTTGGCATCTAAAGGAATCGTTCATCGTGATCTCGCTGCTCGCAATATTCTAGTAGCTGAGGATCTTCTTGTCAAAGTTGCCGACTTTGGTCTTTCTCGCCAAGTGACATATGAGGATAAAATCTACCATGCTGAGGGGGTCCGTAAGCTGCCCATAAAATGGATGTCTCCAGAAGCTATTTACGAGCAGACCTTTACTACCAAGAGCGACGTGTAAGTTATCAAAATATAGCTATATAGCTGGTGAGGTATAATATGAAGGAGGTGTTTAGAGGCCCTCTGGAGGGGAGGGAGGTGAGAAGGGAAGAGGGAGAAATTCTCCCTTTCTTCCCTTTTTGTTTTTCCTTCCTAGAAAGAGCTATAGACCGGCTCAAAACACATTCCACCCACCTAGGTTGGAAATCCATGCTATAGTTGTAACATATTATTACGGCTCCAGACGGGCGACACTGAAAACACATGCAACTGACATTAGAAGCCTACGATGCCCGGGCCATGATGGGCTTGTCAGCCACTTATAACACAAAGTTACGGTCACGGCACAGTTACAGTGCGATATGCTGCGAAAATTCTTTTGATGTAACTAATATTTTAAGTTGCTGATTATCTGTTGTAGGTGGTCTTACGGAGTGGTTCTTTGGGAGATCTTCTCGATGGGTAAGACGTCATTGAAATATGTATAAAGAAATTTAAACAATATTATCAAAGATAGCTAACCGATCTACGATCAAAAAATAATAAACGAACATGACTCACAATAGGTTAAAGATGTATAGTTTTATAAGGTAATGTAACAAATCGTACAGAATTTAATTTGTACCTAAATTCTGCGTCTTTCTTGCATTTTAAGGAGGTGCGCCGTACCCTACCATCACCAATCACCAGCTGGTACAACTGTTGAAAAAAAGCTATAGAATGGAGAAGCCAGACCTCTGTCCAGACGACGTGTGAGTACTTTAGAGAAAGTCAATAAAGACAATAAAACAGCGGCAATGAATCACGTCAAGCTAAAGGCTTTGGAAGAAAGTAAAAAGTAGAACTATGCGTCGGATGCACTGTCTGATATTAATAGTTCTACTGAGTTAGTTCATTAAATCGACTAAGGTAATGTTGAAACTATAGAGTCATGTTAACCTGGGTTATTTAACCCCTAATTGTTTAGCACTGTTTTAACGTACGTGTCCGACTAAGGTTGAACCTCAGTCAAACACTCAAGTTTAAATACGGTCTATATGTGATTTATTCACCGCAATCGCTTGGCAATCCAATTTGTTTGAACCGGAGCTAGATAGGCCTGGGATATCTGCTTAACTATAAAATTCTCTCTCTTTTTTGTCCAGATACGAGCTAATGACAAACTGATGGCACGAACATATGCAAGACCGACCGTCATTCTCTGATGTCATACAGAGCCATGAGATACTGATGACACGTGACAATCCATACGTTGAGTTCTTTGGAATTAACGAAAGCGATGAATGTTATCTGGTGCCTTCTTTCAACAGCGTTCCTGAAGAACACGAAGAGACAGAGGACGAGATAACTATGTTATAAACTATATACAAACCGAAATATGGGAACTGAATGTCTATTGTGATATGCATGGGCGCTATATATAGACCGTATGCATAATGGCTGCTGATCAAAAGGGATAGACAGAAAGGGGCCGAACTGCAGAATGCTGAATTTAACCTTTTTCTTTACAATCTTTAAACTTACAAGAACAGTTTTAGAAATTGCTACAGTGACGTTGGTCGGAGAAATAATATGTTAATTATGCTGATTCTGCACGTTTGGACTAAAAATCCGTGGCACTCAGATCAGCAGCAATTAAATGAGTCTATGGCGTAGGTTACGATCTTCAACATCTTGAAACATGTAAACGTGGGTCGATACAAAGTTGAATCTTACCAGTTTGAGCGAAACCATGCCGTGACTGAGTGTCCAAATGTATCAGATACCGATAAAATTTGTGCAAGTGCTACGGACGTGTAGGAAATAATTATCAATTGGTGCCATTGCCTGCCGATTTCTAAATTTCCGCAATCCAAAATTACAGCATTTCTCGCGTATATTTCTCAACGAAAATAACATCGAGTGTTCAACTTCTGTGTGGTTGTCTTATTGAGTTTCTTCACTTAACCCCGTGGTTTGCTAGAAGGGTACGTCATCGATGAATAGAGAAGTTATTGTTTAAATGACACAAAATCGAGAAGTTACTCAAAACCAAATTCCTACCGTTAGTCTGAACCGGTATAGATCTAAATAAAAAAATAGGGATGACCTTGTTGGAAGGAAAATTCTTTGTCCGTTTAATTATTTCAGTCCTATGATTAGTTTAAAAACAAGAAAATGTAGGCCTGGTGGATGAGAAAACTGTGTATCATATACAATGGAGTCGATGATATAGTGAGTCTTTAGACTATCGAAGTACTGTTGGGTTTATCGAAGCTTATTGACATCTTCCCAGGCTGGCTTGGGATCACTTGGAAATTGGGTTGGAAACAATCTCATATGTGAAAGATACTGATGAAAAATCGTAGTCATTTATGTACTGTGGGACCGTGTGAAAGAACGGATCACCGAATTTGAAGGAAAGATACACTATTACACAAGATTTTGTGACATTGAACACACCATGCAAATATTGATCGATTACTTTAATCGTAGACTAGATGCTATCATGCAACCGAACGTAGAACTGATAATTAAAATGAAACCTCTTGAAAGTTTAGTTCTCGGCTTCGCTCTTCAAAATGCCGTTTTCAAACTAGATCTGGTCGTATGGGGCCCCCCGTCAAATCGATCTCCTCTGATTACACAGGAAGGGGAGGGGGTAGTGCCCGTATAGCCCGTGTAATTCCCTGTAACTCATTGCACTTCGTCTAAAAATACATATGACCTCATTGCAGCTCACTCCTTTCGTCCACAAATGCACCTGGGGGGGGGGGGGGGGGGGGGGGGCGGGGGGTTGGCGCCCCTGGCGTAGAACCGGCACTTTCCTACTACTCATTTCCATGGACAACCCAAACACTTCTTAAGTCTACAAAGTGAAGAAGTGTGTCACGTGACTAACTAGAAACAGTTTAACCTTGACATCTCTGGAACAATATCCTAGCAGACATCATTCATTTTGCCTCTGTTTCCCATAATTGGCAATGATTTCACGTGCAACTAATCACATTGAAAAAGGCACCGTCCAATTTTATTGTGTTTACCAGAACACCCATCTTTGCGGCCGAGGCCTGTCTCACAGGACATTAAAAAAGAGTTACTCAAATAGATAGTTATCTCTTTTAGACCTAGAACTAGAAGTGTATATACAAGCACTTAAAACATAATAAAACAAAGACTACAGCGAAGGAACTGTCTTGTCTTAGAATTAATAAAGGTTCATCGCCAGTTCTTGCAAGCTAGGAACCTACATGTTTGGACCTACACAGCAGTCCCTCGTAACAGGTGTCTTCGATTTAAATAATTATCCACAGCGCACTAGCGGTAGGCAGACTGCTTATGAAGCGTGATACTATTATCCCATCCGGTGTACCTTCGATTTCGATCATTATCCACAACGCACTAGCGGTAGGTAGACTGCTCATGTTTCAGTTGTCTTAGTATTTCGGTAGTTGAACACAATTTTGGAGAACGAGATCGCCAACAAAATTTTATGTCAACATAAAATTTCTTGCATTCGATATGCAAATGAATTTCAAGCCAAAAACACAGACATGCGCAGACAAATTGTATACATGCTTGCATTCATTCGTTTTATCCATCTTATAGCTTCGGATCCATAGTTTGGTGATTAATTATTCATGTGGATTCGGGAAAGGTCTATTCAGACAAGGCATGAACAATTATTTCGTTTTCCTATATTCTGATGTTGGTGCGTTTAGCAACTAAAGTGAGCTATTTGATGAAAAAACTGTTGTTAAGATGTTGACTTTTATAAGTTAACAATCTCTTTACTGGAGTAGCTATTCGTATATAGCCGTTAAAAGTTGTTTGATGTCGAGACACGACAAAAATGATAGTCAAAAGGTGGTAATTACAAGCCAGGGTTTTCAATACTGTCAATTCAGTACTGTCAGATGATCTTATTCTTCCGAAGTTTAATTTCCTCTTGGAAGGGACCATATGGTTTGTGACCACCTTGCATGGAGACAGCATTCTCGACAAGACCCGAAGGAAAGACAACAAAGTGTACTTTTGAGGGTATGTATGGAACAATTTTTACTTTAAAAATGTAACGAGTTTTTTTAATATCGCAAGATCCCGTTATTTTGATAGAATATGTATTTGTTAAATTACTTTCTTGTATGAATTAACTTCAATTAAGCTCAAACAATTTCCTTAAAGGAAGTTGAGAAAAAGGCCTAGGTAATGTTCGGTGTACCGTATCATACCATTGCAACTACTGAAATCCGCTGAAACTCAGAAATCGTTTCTTGTGTTTGCACCTTTACTGATTAAAACAAGCAAAACTTCACCTACTGAAATAAGGAAAGGACTCAGAGAACTCAAAAATCAATTTTCATTATGTAACTTGTATAAAGTAAACCTTTTTTCAGGACGATTGCCAAGCCACGCGCGGTGAACTGAATGGCGAGCATTTCAAGACCAAATACGTTATCTTAATAGCGACGACGCATATTGCCTGTCAAGCGCCCACATCAAAGATTTTTGCTTAACTGGGTCGGCAATGTGCAATAACGTAGAAATAGAAAACTAGGCAGCGTGCTGTGTTGAGTTATAGAAGCACGCGGGAATTGTAAGAAGACGAGAGAAGTGTTAGGAGAAGCACGAGGTGTAGCCGTTTTATTTTCTTTGTTCTTTGGAGAAAGTTTGAAAATGTGCGCGCGCGTGCTGTGTGTTCTCATAGAGAATGAACGCGTGACACGCGTCAATCAGAGCGCGCGTTATATCATAGTTATTTTATAAATTCATTTCTAGTACGCAATTTAATTTCTTACAATTAATTTCATAGATCCGTATCTATATCGGTCGTGCAATAATTATAATGGCCGTTTAATATCTTGTTTATCTCTCGTTTTGATATAAATGTGTAAAGAAAATTCCCGGTTATTGTCTTAGAGTCTTGCACTTCATACCCAGAAGCTATTTAAGGTAGGCTTATAATTTCCAACACCAGACATATTATTTCAGTCTAGTACATACAAGACGACAAAAATCTCCATTTTACGGAAATAATGTTTTTCAATTAATTTATAAATCCAAAATGGGTGTAGGCCTCCAGTCGCTCGTTTGCCATATGGATGATCATTTGCAGAGGTTTCCTTAAATTTTTCTCGCCATGGAGCATCTGTAACTATTAGTTTGTCGGCCAACTGTAACATTTTTCATATGGGTACCTATTCCCTCAGAGATGGTTAGTAACATACTAGGCGTATTCTGGATATAATGTTGAGACAAATGGAGACCATCGTCGTACTGTGAAGACCGATTCAATAAAGAAAAACGGCACACCTGCATTTAATAAAGATTACTGCTTACTACTATTTTTTAAGCTCTAATCCAACTATTATCTGTAGTTTCAAATGGAGTTGTCATAGCACCACATGAGCTCTAGTTACGTGTACTTTTTTTGCGAGAGATTATTAATTCAAAACAGCACGTTTTCCCAATTAGTCACGAATTTTTTTATTTTTATTTTATTTTTTAGTCACGAATTATTACCGCAAACAGACTTCAAACATCTGGCTAGTCTGTGAACAATTAAAACGAAATAGAAACCCAAGGCGGAAAGATGTAAAGTTTTTAAAGTGCCAATGAGCCTGGACAAATCCTTTTGAATCTAGAAACACATCATATAAATAAACGTTTTATATAAATATTTCTGAATAAAATCAACACCTTTTTGAGAATTAAGCAATTGAAATCTGAAGATGCAAATGAGGTGACTTCAAATCAGGAATTTGCTTTCTTTTGATTCTAGTTCTGAAACAAATGCATTTCAGTTAAGTAGCAAAAACACTCACCATACCTTGTACTTAACAATGAGATTGTTTTACAAATCGAAAAAGAGTATAAAATTCGTATCTAGATTATTTGTATATTTAATAATTCCTGCTTTGACGTCATCTCATTTGCATCTTCAGATTTTAATTCTCAGAGACGAGTTGATTTTATTCATAAATATTTATATAAAACTGACATTTATTTATATGATGTATTTCATGATTCAAAAGGATTTGGCTAGGCTTTATTGGCACTTTAAAAGCCCTGCAAGTAATAAAAGAAGGGAATATAAAACCTTCGAAGAACCAAGTAATAAGAAAAAAGTAATTATATAGCCTTCAATGAGTGAATTGGTCGGTGAGTGAAAACCTCATTTGTGGTCTTTGTTTGTGGAATGTACCATCGTGAATGAAATTCCTTGTTTTCAGTCATCTGATAAAAGTCCTTGAATCTCATTATCTAGCTTCAAATGACGGGCAAACATTGCCCTTCATGTGCTCTCAATCATACAGTATTCTATTGAAAATTTGTCATTCAGCGTAGAAAATTAAAAATGTTCACGAGAGTGGATATGACATCTATTGCAAACAGGCAGTAGAATCGAATTTTACAATCACGTAAAACGCCCCAGGGGACGAAGGGCTTACAAAGGGATAAGAATAAAACAGTACTAAAAAATAGAATAGTAGTAAAATGATATGAACGACGTCTAAAAATCTTTGCAAATTGAAAACCATGAAAAACCTTTAATTAACCAAATTAGACGCACCCGTGCGTTCACTCGTGCCCAGGTGAAAGCGAGCCCAATATCGGCTTATAAAAAGACATTTAGATAAGCTGCCGCTATAGGGTAAGAGCGATTGACATTGTCGTTAATACACTTTAATATATAAGTTACTGTAATGAAGGGATTGCTTGTTACACTGATTAAGCACACCGTCCTGTACACATCCTCGGGGACCCAGGGCGAAGGGGGAGGGGGAGGACCGGAGGGGGAGGGGGAGGGGGAAGGAAAGGGAAAGGGGAAAAGGACGCCCTGGGCGTTTGACTACCCCAAACCATTTCCAACGGCAAAACTTAATCATATCCCACGTAAACAAGGTCATATAACAAAAATATCTGGCACATCTCAATTAACGCTTGGATGCTATGACAGTTTAACATGTTTGTGTGTCAAGTTCTGCACACCGAGATCAGGCAAAATTTGGTATTAAAGTCAAACGTTTCCCGAATCCTGTGGGGTAGCTTTGCAAACACATCTTGTTTCTGAATAATTCTCGATACAACCAGATTGTTTGCCCAAAATGTCGTAGGATAAGTCCGTTAACTTTGTGCTCGTGCTAAATAGTATTTTTTTTCTTCCTGTGTTATTTTCAATTATTATATTATTTTCGCTTATACTGGATTAATCGGGGTGGTTAGGTATATATATACATAGATTCTCATCGGGGGTGGGGCGGGTGGCTAAACCTATGTAGGGGACTACGTGTCCTATTGTTTTGTCCATGCACCTAGTGTAACTAACTTGTAAGTTTGTTAACTGAATCTGGAAATAAAATAAATAAATAAACTAGACGCTAATGTAGCGTGAAGTCGGGCTACTTGAGCGTAAAATCATGTAAAATTGTATGTTGTTTGCAGCGCGAAGATAAACACTTGCAACGTGAGATAACTGCTATGGTTCATTACTCGCGCCAGGCCGCAGGCCGCGCGAGTCTAGGTTCCCAACAGGTTTCGTCGTCGTCGTAGTTCATGTCACACTAGAGAACCTACACATGGGTTTCCTGTGTTTAGACAATGTTTCCTGTCGCCTTGCGAAATGGCCATTCTTGCGCAATACTGTACACGCGCAATGCATTACTGGGTGCTTCAACCATGCTTCAAGTGACCAAGCTCCGCCATTAGACATGAGATTTCGAAGTAAGTTTTTAGCCTTTTTCTCCGTGATTATTGTTGTTCTTTTCATATGTCAGATAGAATTACCGTTTACAAATCTAGAGGAGATGTCTTGTTGAATATTTTGCTGATTCATAGAAGATTTTAAAGCTTCATCGATCGTACTTGAAATAAGACGGCGGGGACTTCAAATCGGTCTTCTCAAAACCTAACCAAAGCATTCTAGAATCTATCAGGAACCACACACAGTTCCATTAGACGTAGTACTTTTATTGTCAATAATGAATTTAAGAAATATACATGGAAATAAAGCTTTTGTTTTTTTTCAAAGTCTTGTTTTGAACAGTGATATTTTCATGTGCGTGATCGAGAAAGAATACCAGTCTCGAGAAATACACGCATCATAAATAAATCCAGGAAAACTACAAGTCATCTGTTAAAAATAATTGAATTATCACAGAGCAGTGAATCATTCCAATTTTATTCTGTCAAGTGATATAGAAACAAATCATGGTCCTATTGATCCCTTTAAGACTATCTAAGCACCTTATAGTCAAAACAAAGTGGTGTTGTTTGGGTTCAATGTACTTGTAGGTACCAAGTGCATGTGTACTGAGCCATGTCCCTTACATCACTAATATTTGCCCACAGAAATAATGGTATTTCATCATCAATAACTTAGTTCAAATAATGAACATTGGTAATGAACTGTATGGTAGTTTATCTAGACCATCCTGACAAACATTTTTAATGTTATAAACAAGAACCTGAAATAATTTCCATATTTACTACAGGTACAGTCCAAGCTACAATGGTATATTCGGTATATTCATGACTGTTGTACACTTGTCTAGAAATTTTTGATTACTGTACATCATTGGTGAATATAATGCAGTCTTTAATCACACAAAATTATATCTAATTCATAATAACAATTAGTTGTAGTACTGTGGCCATGTACTGTACCTCAGATGGTAAAAACTATTTGATTCACAGGGTAACTGGGCTACCTGTGGCTATTGGCATTGGGTGATACAGATATCAATGTGCATCTAATTATAGGCTGTTCAGCAGAAGTATTAAGTGAACTGTGGAATTTTGTTCCATGTTCTACAAATGAGCTTAAAGTCTCTGAATTCCAATACCAGGTAGATTTTATCAGAGAAAACCAAAGAGCATACAAAGATATACCACAACAGCATTATAATAAAGTCAGGTTCCTTGAGGGTGAGGCATAGCAATCAGATTGCATTTCTAGCATGTGAAGCAAAATAGTTTTTACCCTCTGAGGTACAGTACATGGCTACAGTACTACAACCAATTGTTATTATGAATGAGATATAATTTTGTGTGATTAAAGACTGCATTGTATTCACCAATTTGTACAGTAATCAAAAGTTTCTAGTGTACAGTTTATAGTCATGAATATACCACTGTAGCTTGGACTGTAGTCAAGTATATAGGTAGTACTGCATATGGAAAATATTTCAGGTACTTTTTGACGGGACAGTCTAGATGAACTACCACACTGCAGAGTACCTGCATTCAACCCAAACAATAGCACATTGTCTTGACTATAAGGTGCTTGGATAGTCTTATATCACTTGAGAGAATAAAATTGGAATGATTCACTCTGTGATTCAAATTCAGTTTAAGTAGAATGCTTCGCATCCACGAGTTAAAAACCTCACTATCACCCTCTGTCAATCCCCCCAGACTATCCACTTTCTATCATACTTGCTCAAAGCCCGCACATCTTAGACTGCGAGCAGTCCCACTTTTCCCTCCTGAATCAGAAATAAAAAGAAACGAGTGTTGCAGGATTCCTGTACCGGAAGTATTTCGTTCGGGTCTTTTGCACTCCCAAGACCCCAACGAAATACTTCCGGTACAGGAATCCCGCAACGCTCGTTTCTTTTTATTTCTGATTCAGGAGGGAAATGTGGGACTGCTCGCAAACTAGCACATCTTTTAGGCGCGAGTGAGCTCTGCTGCGCAGTGTCTAGTTTCTAATAGAAAGTTAAGTGCTGCGAGCAGAAAACAGCTGGTGTATCCACGTTAGCAGAACTGTTCCCCTAAAACTCACGAAAGTACACCGCTTTCTTAGTCTCCTTTGCAGCCTTTTTTGTGTCGTCACGCAGTTCAAGCCTTGCGTGACGACACAAAAAAAGGCTGCAAAGGAGACTATACCGCTTTCTCTGAAATGTTTCTTGTCTATCTCTTGTGCGTTGTGTGACGAACACTGCTAGTTGACCTTCAATGTTGAACTACAAAACATAATTCTCCAGGATCAGTGTCGGACACACACTATGACAGTTCAAAATATTTAGCATTTTGTGTAAAAGCAATTTTTCAAACAATCACAAACGGCTAGCGTTGGCAATGATTATAAAACTAACTGATTTTAAAAATCTAGTTGCATCACGGTCAAAGATACCGCCGATTGTCTACTGTACTTGACGCTTTAGATCAAACGAATGATAAATACAATTCCATCACATACAAAGTATAAAATTTTCTTTCATAGGGTAACCAAATGTATTGCAGAGATTCTCGGTGCGACCTCACTTTATACTTATTATCTTGGCGAATTGATTCGGCCAGTAGACGAGCTTCGATTCGAACAGTAACACGCAAAATGACCCGTAACAGAACATTGCCCTCTCGAAAAATATCACTTAGCATTTTGTGACTTTCATTTTTGTCACTGTCATTTGTATTGTCATTTGTGATATTTTTGCTATGATCATCATCGATCTGGTGTGAACTAGTGAGAACTCGTTTTAGCTTGTTTTCCATATTAGACATGTTCGATATGTTAGACAGTCCTTGAAACAACCCGGGTCGAAATGTACGCTCAAAAGACATCTTTTGGTGTGGGTCTATCGCGGACGGTGTGTGCATTTGTATGTGATTTGAGCGTCTTAGCAGGTAATTTCTTCGACATCTTCAAGAATGACTTCGTAATAAAGTCTTGTAAACATATATCTTCCCTTCGCTCCCTTCTCGAAGTTCGATCGACCATGTGGCTATCGTAAGACATGAATGGGATCCCTGTTGTCGAGTTCGTAAAGCATCATGGGGGGACTAAACGCGACGTGACAGAAGACCAAAAGGTAGAACTAAAGTCGGGCTAGCCGCCCGACTAATAAATAAATAAATAAAATAAAGCTCCGTGACAGATTTTTGCCAATCCTTAGATGACCCCACATTCCATAAGTCTTGTTTTCTTTTAAGACCTCGTAAAATTCAAGCTAAGACCTTATTATTTAAGTTGATTTTATTACTCGGGCTTCCGTAGGAATGCCCGAGTTATAAATTGGGCTTCGTTATTATTGTTGTTGTTATTATTTTCCTCGTTCCGACGCAAAACGCAGTCTGGCAATTAAAGCGCATGCGTATAGATAGAAAGGCGCATGCGTCGAGAGGTATATACTTCATGATTGTCCTATATAGTCGCTTCTTTCTTGAGAAGTGCAGAGCGACTATACGGCACTCAAAACCATGAAGTATATACCTAAATTAAATAAGCTTCAAAAGCACATGGTCATCATGGCGGCCTGTAAGATGTCTCGCGATTCAAGGGTAAATATGATTTCTAGTAGAAATCGGAGATCAAGTTCAAAATAGCTGTCCATTCTGCGGCTCTTATAATGGAGTTAGGTATGCCTCAAGTAAAAAGTTCGACTTTACTTTTTTTATTGTTCAAAAGGCCCGTTTTTCAAAGCTGTATTCCAGCCCTTGTCCGCCATTAAATCCTGCTCAAGTCTTCAGTCCCCAGCATCGAAGATTTCGCACTTGTCTCACGCCTCAAAGATGACTGATAAATGAAGGGCATTGTCTTTTTACGATTTGCAGTTTATACGGTTCCGCGGTTTATATGAATGGAAAACATTAGTTCCCGTTTATACATTAAGATAAGGAAGCGCACAGGAACATTAATTTGTAGCCGCTCCGGCCGATGTTTGCAACTGTCGCTTAGAAAAAACAATGAAATATACCAAATCGCCTACCGCTGACATTAAGACTTCCTCCCTATCGTGAATTTCCATCCCCGGGAAAAAATATGCCGATCGGCCCTAATCCACGATTAAAACCAATGGTTTTAATTAGTTAATTGTTGATAAGCGCTAATGTAGATTTCAGGAACTCAGGTCAGTCAGCTCTGTAAGAATTAAACAGGATCATTTGCAAGTTATAGCTTAGGGGGTGTTTACATGGCATCCTAGCACTAGGACCGTCCTAGCAGGCGAATCATCCTGCCTGCTATACATTTACTGCATTCTGTTTACATGGAAATTTGTGTCTTCACTTCGGGTACTAGGATCATCCTAGATGAAAATTTATATCTAAACTGCTTAAGTTTACAAGAATGTCAATGTCAATTTGCGGATAGTTTACCTATTATATAGCTATTTCAAAAAACCTTGAATACTAAATTCTGCATTCTGCATACTGAATATAATAGTGCATTCCAAGACTTACAAATTGCATTTTTGATCATTTCCGTTGTCGTTTTGCCACTTTTTTGCCTAGTTATAGCTGTTATAGAGGATTTTCACTATGTCATCTCCAAAACAAACTGAACTACAAGGCATTTTGGTCTTTGAATGCACTATTCAGTATGCAGTATTCAACGTTTTTTGAAATAGCTGTATACGTATGTTAAAAAAGATCAGCGCGCAGTCGAAGAAAGCAGCAGATCTAGCCAGAGCGCAAGTAAGTTTTAAAATATACCTTAAAGTGGGAGCTAATCTTAGTTCTTCTGACAGATTGCTCCATAGAACAGCAACGCTACAACTAAAATTTTCGTATTGTAATTTGCTCATGGCAAAGGAACAGCTAAATTCCATGCGCTCAGTATTTCTCAAATTTTATGGTAGTAACATCACTACGATCAATACATCTTGAAAGATCATCTGGAGTTTCAGTAACCATTTAGAGTCTTAAACATTGATCATGATTGATTCAGTAGCAAACGCCCTTTGTTTGTCTAAAGTTACCCATCCAAGGTACGAAACAGATCACTCAGTCTCCTTTATTGCTACATTCTCGCTTATTGAACTTTTCTGATAAATTGTTCTTCACACCATCAATCGGAACTAAATTAATGATGGATTTCCATGCATATTGGTGATTTCCATGTTCCGTCTCGAGCTCCTGAATGATGAAATCGGCAAAACGTAAATATTTTGAGGTTATAAATTTCGAATTCGTTGATATGCTTAAAGAACGTGACCAGGACCAAGTAATTTTTACTGGTTCTAATTGAAGCCTGATTTTATTATGTGACTAAGTAAATGGAAGAATCCTGTAGCACACGTATTGTATGGGAATCGAAAGGCACACATCACTTTTATCAGTCGCATATATGGAAATTGAAATTCATGCTGAATGCGATGTTAACGATTAAACCACTTACAACTCAGTTCTTCTATTATAGAAACAATGGTCTAAGATGTTCGCAAGTACGGTGTTTCATACTAGCTTCGTGCTTGGGACTTTGTTCCTGTTCACTGAAACCTCATATTCTCAAAGCTTGGAAAAAAACTCCTCTACTACAAAAGCCTTCGGAGGTAAGGACACAGAAATTAGATAAATATTTTTTTGCACCACTCAAAAGCAATCTTGTTGTCGCATAGCACTCTCAGTCTAAAGAAGCTCAACAAAGAGGCTTTTTTTTTCAAGTATTACCTTGTCTTATGTAAACAGTTTTTGATTCTATGACATACCACTTGTTCGCTTTTAATGTATGTAACTTCGAAAAACATGTCAATGTGGCCAGCGGGATGATTCATGATGGTCAATGCGACAGCTGTTGCCAATCAAAATCGGCTCAAACTAAGAATTGAAACTTGTCCTTTCCACACGAGCTTAACACGACAGACGCCAACATCATATCTGCGGCAAGTCCCCAGGGGGCAAGCCTTCACCCACGCCATGGAAACCAGGAGAGATTTAAGACAACCACCAACCGTGTGGCTGCACCAGAGTGTTCACACCAACGGCGATATTGAATGATGAACTGTTTTCTTCTTAATTTTGTCTGGCTGTTGTTGTTATTTAAGGGACTGATTCAAATGATGCATCTTGGCAATATACGATATCTTCAACAGTACAATTTTTAATAATAATTGCCTTGACAAAGTCGACCTAGGAATTAGGCTTAGTGTTTTAGTCGACCTTAGTGTTTTAGTCGACCTAGGAATTAGGCTTAGTGTTTTTTAGGATTTTTATCTATTTTATTCATTTTAATTTGTTTTATTATTTTGTTATATTAGTTTACCAGGGCACCCATTGATACCAGCTTTAGCTGACGGGTCTACCCTGGCTAAAGATTAATAAAGAAGAAGAAGAAGACCTTTGTGAGGTTTTCGGTATTTTAATTTAATTCGAAGATTTTTTACAGAGTTGTACTCGTTTTAAATTTGTGGCTATTTTTCTTTGAAGTGAAACTAAAACCCAAGACCACCTGAAGCGCGTCGAAATCCAAAAGCCCATGTAAATAAAATATGAATATCCGGAAAGTGATATCCTACGATATCATAGAGAGAAGAAATGAAATTGACTTCTAGATAAGGCGTTAACATTTAATGAAAGTTTCTAAGGTAAACTAAAGCTGTCAAATTATATCATGCCAAAAGATAAAATGACTCCCGTTAAGACTAAAGTTAACCAAATACCAACCACTATCCTTTTTTCAGGATGCTCCAAATCTGAACAGATTATACAAATCCGTGGTGTGACAAAGGGAGTCATAAAATACTTCATCAAGCCAAATAGCTCGTGGCCATTCCTTTTTAGTTGTCAGTGGGCGATAACGGCGCCCGCGGATTACGTCCTATCTCTTAGTGTGCGGTCGTTTAAAACTGGAGGTGTGTACAAAGACTGCAATGGCGTTACGGTCTTGGTCGTATTTCAAAGACCGCCAGATGGAAACACCCGTACAACAAAATGGCAATGCAACATGGAGAAAATCCCTTATATTGTCTCGGCAACATCTTTTTTGCAGATACGATTTTTAAATTCAAGAAAAATGCCTCCTACTTCATTAATACTGGATTTTATGCCAATTTTAAGGAACAACACAAGTAAGTATCCTCTAGGAGTTTTTTGTCTACTATCTAAGAAGCTGGAAGAATCGACAAGATTAACAGCGGGTGCACGCTCAAACATTTAACTTTGCTTATGTGTTCCCCTAAAATTGAAGGTGCATTTCCATCCCAGCTTCCATAAAATGCATGTGAGTCAACTTTTATGCTTTTTAAGCTCATTAAACCCATGTTGTCTAAATTATTCTGTTTATTGTATTTCTTCTAGGTTGTCCATCAAAAGTAATCAATCTATTGGCAATGGATCAAAAACAACACATCACTTCTCCATTGTTTCCTAACTTTTCTCCCAGTTACAGTCAACAGTGCAATTGGCTGATTACTGCTCCACAAGATCACGTCGTTGTTTTACGGTTTTTACGTTTCGAAATTCAATTCAGTGATTTTTGTGGACATGACCACATAATAGTTAGAGATGGCGCCAAGTCTAATAGTACCATACTGAAAAAGCTTTGTGGAATTAACCAAAGGTGTCCTATTAGTTCTTCTGGTCGTTATATGCTGATACAATATAGGACAGATCGGTCTGGATTTCGCAACGCATTCAATGCTTCATACATGGCGTTAAAACAAGGTACGCTCACAAAAAAAAAAACTTACATGTTCGGACAGGATAAGGAGCTGACAAGTCCCGAAATTGCAGTCACCGGGGATCGAGTAACTTACTGGCCAAGTTCACATTAAGGAATGTTTTCTAAACTTAGATTATATTGACAAGTTTTGAAAAACAAAATTCAAGATATATTTATCCTTTATTATTCATATGAGATAAAAATGCACCCACTCCCTGGGGACTGGCAGGCAAAGTATAGCATGCACGAAATGCGTCCCTCGTGGAAGCAGTGGTGTAGAAGGGTTTGGTACTACGTGCGATGAAATTGCGAAAGACTTTGGTCACCCAGGAGAAAGGTCAATGATTTAATAATTGAGGCTTTTCTCGTGGTGATGTGGCTGACGGGACGATTTCCGCTATACTTCACCGTCCCAGGGAGCAGCAAGTGATAACATCTGCGCATGTCTCCAACTTTTATGTATACATCGAGAATACGAACATTTCATTTGAAGCTAAAATTCACACATTTCTTAAGAAGACATCGTCATATGCACGCATGCGCAGACGTTTTTCACTACGGTGTCTATTATCCCTAGTGGGACGTTAAAATAGCGGAAACCGTTCAACGAATTTGATGACCACGGAACATCAAAGAATACCGACCAAAGCGTTAACTAATACTAGTTAAGCATTTCAAGTGCTGTAGCCTTATAGTTAGGGTTATATGACCGTTTTGATTGTTGTGTATAGTTCCTGCGTGACACACCCTTTTCCACTAAAACCAAAACATAAAACAAACGTAGGGTATTGTTTTGACTCCAAATGTGATCGGCCAACAGGGAATTAGGTTTGGCTAATTAGTTGTTATATAAGGCTTGTTGATATCTGCCACTGTTGCGCATTAACTAAGTCTTTGTACATATTGAGCGAGGCAAGTTTGAGGTGCGACTCAAGTTCAACTGAATTAGAAAGTACAGATCTAAGTAAAGAAATTGGTCGAATAAGGAATTCCATCTGATAACCACACCGTCAGCATGGCCAGATTTTTACGATCATTTATTTTGAATTGACTAAACTAGAAGCGCATTCATTCCTTCTCGCATCTATATACTCTGAGGTCGCTCACCGAAGTTTACTCACTATTTTTCGCAAGGGAAACGAAACATTGTATTTGAATAATGTAACTCTGCTTTGTTTTCTTAGAATTGCTTTATGGAAACATGTCACCAATTGTCAGATCGCTGGAAAACCAGGGCAAATTCCAGATCTCCATACCAAGGCAACAAGTAGTGAAAGAGAACGCTGTCATAACGTGTTTGTGGAACCTTACCGTGCCAAGAGGACACATTTTAAACATATCGATATCCATGGCAAATAAACATTCCGGTGCATACTACCGCTGTTCTGAGGAACACATAGATGTTATCGACGGTTCAAGCTTACAAAATCCCGTTATACTGTCGCGTAATTATACAAATCCCGTGTTGAATACAGTTGTGAAGTCTAGCGGAAGACACGTAATGATACGTCTGATCCCAAATAAAAATGGAGCAAGTTGTATCTTTTCTATGAAATTCAATAATATCTCGTTAAATATAGGTGAGTAACGTTTTGAAAGATATGGCTTTTATTATGCTAACTATATTGTTTTAATTTTATTTCCTATTATTGAAAATAATGAAAGAATTTCACTCAGTATTAACTATGACAGAAACGGTAAATAACTTCAGAAAGAACTATCAGTGCTTCAACAACCTTTACCTTTGACTATTAAAAACTCTCACGTGACTGAATTATTATCGCTAATTTCCATGCAGACCGGCCTCGCAAAATCAAAACTGATCCGTTTCAGCAACAAAGCCTGTTTCCATCCGTACCAGTCTCGTTTGAACATATCCTTACTATTGCTGTTTTTAGAATCAACCAGTACTGTGCTCCCTACATCAATACATCCGAACCTGACAATCGCCTTCACAACACCATCGCCAACTATTGATACAGATATTTCTAACACGACTAACTCCACTGTAGCCAGAAAAGCTGCTCAGGTCTCCGACAGCACAATATATGGAGCAGGACTGGGAGCTGCACTAGGGCTAGCTGTACTTTTGATTTTGACCTTCATTTTTGTCAGAAAGAGAAAAAAGAGTAAATATGACAGGTAAGGCCGAAAAAAAAATTACAGCAGCCAAATTTAATTAAGTTTTGAAGTCAATTCATTTAAAGTTGCAGTCGAGATGACATGCAGAGAACAGCCTATAGTCTATATCGCTTAGGCCACCATCTTGAACTGATCCCACTGCATTTTGGGACTGTTCACCCAGTTGAGAAAAAAACAAAAAAAAACAAAGTCGATCTCACGTAAGAGCTTTCGTGATTTTCAGTTTTTTGTTTCGTGTTCATTAACTGAGTGAGCAGTCCTTGGATGCATTTTGACGACTGATTCAAGAATGCGGACTTGCACTTTAGTATATGCAGGCAGTTAACTTGCTGCTCTGGTAAACAAACCAAATGGAAAAAGCTCAGTATATTTTCAATATTTATCAATATACAAGATCATGATCGTAGTGCTATTTATCTTTCCCCAGGATAAATATTTCTAGTGATCGTTGGGAAATTTCTCCTACTGATGTGGAGTTGCTCGAAGAACTTGGTCAAGGTGCTTTTGGTAAAGTATGGAAGGGATGCTTTCATAAACACGTGGTCCAGAGGCAGACAAAGAAGAACTTCGCAAATTTGGCAAACCAGAACGCAGAGAAAAACGGCCTGCAAAACCAAGTGGAAAGTGAAAAATCGTTGATTGTGGCTGTAAAAATGTTGCATGGTAGGTAAAAATCAGTTGTCCTGGAGTTTTAGTGCAGTTCAATTGGAACAACTTGAAGGGGTGAAAAATAGCAATTAAATTATATTGTTTATATTGTAAAGTGTTTTATTATTCTAAATGCCCAGGAGAAGCCAGTTTGGATGAAAAACGGGAATTCCTTCGTGAAATCGAGTTTATGAAGACTGTTGGGTACCATAGAAACATCATTAGCATGGTTGCTTGTTGCACTGTTGAGGAGCAAGTGTTCTTGGTTGTTGAGTACGCCAAGCATGGTGATTTGCTGAACTTCTTGAGAGATAGACGAAAGAAAGTAAGTCCACCATTATATGTGAGAAAGCTTTGAGTTCTTATTTGCTAGTATCGTACATACCAAATATGAACTTTCATTCTTTAAGATGTCTAGAAACAATCGCACGGATTATGAAGATAAAGAGCAGCCCACTCAAATGGAAGACAATGAGGAGGAAAATGTACAAAGTTTGTTGAATGACTTGGCCTCCATGTCATGGCAAATCGCGAAAGGAATGGTGAGATAAATTGTCCTATGAAAAACCAGATTATTCTTTTAAGCACTTTTAAGACTCCCCCTCCAGTCTCTCATCGCCATCGAGTGGACTTCGTAAGTATGTCTAACTCATCCTCTCTCTCCTTCTTCCCCTATCTTTTCTCTGCCCCTTCCCTGATACCCTGGGAATCCAGGATCATGATCTACACTTTTGCTGAGTTAAAGAGTATCTTTGTGTTCCGCCGTAGGAATATTTGGCATCTAAAGGAATCGTTCACCGTGATCTCGCTGCTCGCAATATTCTAGTAGCTGAGGATCTTCTTGTCAAAGTTGCTGATTTTGGTCTTTCTCGCCAAGTGACATATGAGGATAAAATCTACCATGCTGAGGGGGCCCGTAAGCTGCCCATAAAATGGATGTCTCCAGAAGCTATTTACGAGCAGACCTTTACTACTAAGAGTGACGTGTAAGTTATCAAAATATAGCTATATTAGTCTGCCTATAGTCCGCTTACAGGTTCTAGCTCTGGTGAGGGACAATGTGGAGGCGTTTAGAGGCCCTCTGGAGGGGAGGTAGGTGAGAAGGGAAGATGGACAAACTCTCCCTTTCTTCCCTTTTCGTTTTCCCTTGGCAGAGAGAGCTTTTTACCGAAAAAGGAAGCATATCATGCCCGGGCCATGATGGGCTTTTTGCCACTTATAACACAAAGTAATAGTTACGGTCGCGGCACAGTTACAGTACGATACGCTGCAATCTTTCCTTTGATATAACTAACATTTTAAGTTGATGATTATCTGTTTTAGGTGGTCTTACGGAGTGGTTCTTTGGGAAATCTACTCGATGGGTAAGACGTCATTGAAATAGATATATAGAAATTTAAACCACATTATCAAAGACAGCTAATGGAAGATATTATCGAAGATAGCTAACCAATCTACCATCAAAAATAATAAACGAACATAAGTCACAATGGGTTAAAGATGCATAGTTTTATAAGGTAACTGATTGTACATATTTTAATTTGTAACTAAGTTCTGCGTCTTTCTTGCATTTTAAGGAGGTGCGCCGTACCCTACCATCACCAACCACCAACTGGTACAATTGTTGAAAGAAAGCTATAGAATGGAGAAGCCAGATCTCTGTCCAGACGACGTGTGAGTATTTTAGAGAAAGTCCATAAAGACCATAAAACAGCAATGAATCACGTCAAACTAAAGGCTTTGGAAGAAAATAAAAAGTAGAACTATACATCGGATGCACTCTCTGATATTAATAGTTCTTAAAAGTTTATTAAATCGACTAAGGCAACGTTGAAATTATAGAGTGTTAACCTGGGTTATTTAACCTTTAATTATTTAGCATTGTTTTAACGTAACGTGTCCAACTAAAGTTGAACCTCAGTCAAACACTCAAGTTTAAATACGGTCTATATGTGATTTAACAACCGAAATGATTGCTTGGCAGTGCTATTTATTTGAACCGGAGCTACAATGATAGGCCTGGAATTGCTGCTTAATTATAGAATTCTATCTCTTTTTATCCAGATACAAGGTAATGACAAACTGTTGGCTCGAGCATGTGCAAGACCGACCGTCATTCTCTGACGTCATACAGAGCCTTGAGATACTGATGACACGTGACAATCCATACGTTGAGTTCTTTGGAATTAACGAAAGCGATGAATGTTATCTGGTGCCTTCTTTCAACAGCGTTCCTGAGACAGAGGACGAGATAACCATGTTATAAACTATATACAAACCGAAATATGGGAATGTTTATTGTGATATGGGCACTATAGATACACCGTATGCATAATGGCTGCTGATCAAAAAGGACACTGAGACAGAAAGGGGAACTGAATGCTAAATTTTACCATTTTCTTTTGAAACTTTAGACTTACAAGAACAGTTTTAGAAATTGATATAGTGAAGGTGGTCGGAGAAATAATATGTTAATTACGCTGATTCCGCACGCTTGGACCAAAAATCCGTGGTACTCAGATCAGCAGCAATTAAATGAGTCTATGGCGCGGTAGGTTACAATCTTCGACGACTTCAAACATCTAAACGTGGGGCGATACAGAGTTGAATCATATTAGTTTGAGCAAACCCATGCCGTGTGAGTGAGTGTCCCAATGTATCTAATAATAATAATAATAATAAGTTTAATTTAACATTTCTCGCATATAAATGAATTACAAATGTTGTAACAAATGGAATTAATATCTATTAATATATTATAATTGGCTATAAGATATACTATTGATTATTAAAAGATACTGATAAAATCTGTGCAAGTGCTACGGACTTATATATGACTGCAGGTGACTGCCTTGATTACAGAGCTATCAAATCTCCAGATGACTGTGCTAACCTTCAGAATGATCTTTCACTAGTGTTATGCGAATGGAAAAGTAAATGGCAGATGCAATTTAATGAATCTAAATGTTTTGTTTTCCCCATGTCTCATAAGAAAAGACCGCTTTCAACCATATATCATCTAAGGAATACACTTCTGAGACTTCTATGCAAAAGTTCTTTGGTGTTGAACTAACCAGTGACCTCCATTACTCCATTGGAGTCATCACATCACTAAGCTCCATAGTAACTAAAGCGAATAAAATTCTTGGTTTGCTACGCACGCCGAAACTTCACTTCCTGCCCATCACATATGAAAGATGTTGCTTAAAATACACTTGTGCGACCCCAACTTGAATATTGCAGTGCAATATGGGATCCGTATGAGAAGTGCAATATTGCATTCCTCGAAAAAGTCCAACGCAGAGCAGCCCGCTTTGTGATGGGGGATTATAAAAGAGAGTCAAGTGTTACGAGTATGATCCGCAACATTGGTTGGCAGAGCCTTGAAGAACGCAGAGCGGTGGCCCGTCTTACGCTAATGTACAAAATATTAAATATACAACAGTATTGTATATTTATCTAGGACAGCTCAATGCAACTTGAAGATACATTTTGTACTTTGCGCATGCCTATCAGAGAAGAATTACGAGCCAGTTGCAAGTTACACGTCATGCCAACACATTTATAATAATCTACATTGGAGTCGAGCCTTCAGCTCTCCTTAATTATTAAAAGCCGTAATGTTACAGAGATAATAAAAAGCACAAGAGACAACCTATCAACAAAAACAGCAGAAATCAGTCTGAGATCTCAGTGCGACTCAGTTGACTGATGTTAAGAACTTAAGTGGAAAAAAATTGAACATGATATATAACATAGATATAATTCTAGACACAGTGTAAGCTAGTGGCAATCCTGGGTAAGCTAGCAAAACCGAGTAACAGACAAGACATTAATTACGGCGGCAATGTATTAAATATTAACAGTGGACAATGGATTCGTCTTATTGTTGGAAAACTCAAGCGAAAAATTACAACTAAAATTATGAGATGATTTCTTGGCAAAGCTTAGAGGAAAACCAAAATAGACATGTACACGAAAATAGACAAGAAAATGCTGGCCTTGATCATGAAAACTTAGCACAGCTAAAAAATTAAAAATGTGGATGCTTTACTCTTCATTAAAAGGACAAAGTAGGTCTGAAAAGAAAAGACTCTATTGTAACAATAGAACTAAATCCTCAAGAATCAAGCAAGACAGGAACAAATTACAAACACTGTGTGTACTGCGAGGATAACAAAACTACAACAACCTGTTTATATATATTAATCTAAATTATCTTTCTAATTAAGCTCTCCTAAGGTGCACCAGGAGATGTACCAAGCTAAGTTGGGGGGGGGGGGGGGGGGAATGTTATGCTACACTTTTCCAATTTAAGTTAGTTTTTGGTTTACTGACCTAGCCTGCGTCACATCCAGACTTTTTACCGCGTTAGTTTTAATAATTTGATGGTTTATAGTCATCAGTTAGCTCTCAGTTTGCTGACATTACTCACAAGAATAGTTTCAGTTTAGCTAGCTAGAATATCAAGTAGGGAAATCCCCTTGGCTTGAAGAACAATAGATGGTTTTTAACAAGATGTTTAGCTTAGATCGCATAATAGAAATATTGTCGTTCTAGAGAAATTTGTTATTGTAATACGTAGAACAACCTTATTTAATAACGATAAGAATAAAACCACTACTTAAGTCTACAAAGTAAAGACGTGTAACAGTAGTATACAAATGGCGGTTCTACATCAGGTGCAGGAGGTGCAAGGTGGTGCAGCACAGTAGGTGCGTCACGCAACGGAAGAGGTGCGTCACACAACGGCGACCAGGGAGTCACGCGCCGGCGATCCGCTTACAGGACAGACGTTTTATAGACCGAGGGCTTCGGGTTTTCGCACAAATCAGTTGAACCCTTCAACCATTAATGTCATTAATCTACTGGATACAAGATGAACCCAATCAAATTTATGAAAAAGCTCTTTATTTCCACGTATGCAGTGGAAGTGTGTAAACACCTCCATGAACTCGATATTAAACACTGCTGTGGTTGTCACGTCAAAAATAGCAAAGTCGAATGCTTGATGCTAACCGAAGATGAAACCATCGAACTTTACTTCGATGAAGCCCTACGAAAGGTGAACGTGGTTAAAGTGATCGAACGAGTAATGGATAACATGAAACCATTTGCAATAACAATCGAAACAGAGGCCGAACTTTACAGCTGGACGGAAAGAAACCCAGCATTATCGTCAGACATGTACCAAGTAATCAAAGATACAGTTAAAGTGATCCGAATGTATTGAGAAGGGACAAAATAATAGTCTAAAAGGATGTAAAATCGACGAACGAAAAGGCCTTCATGACAAGACGCTTGGATTAATTGTACACAATGAAAAAAGCTTTGAATAAACAAATGAAGCAGAACTGGTTGCGAATTTGCATAAGTTCTAGACACAAAACTTTTCACAAAACATTTATACTTTACAGAACAGTTCTTTTTATCCCGGTGCAACCACTTAATTCATCAAAACTTTTTTATAGGTAGGAATTTTTAGGCATGACACCATTAATCGTTGGATGACTACGAGAGCACTTGTTAGAGACGCAATGGAGAGTACACAGTTTTACCTCTGGCTGCGCCTTCGAACTCTAGCATGAATACCTTTCCCTCTAACACGCTAACGGAATATCGAGTCCTTCTTCCTAAAACGATTGTGTTAACAGGAGCATGGGAGGTTGCCTTAATTGAAATCCAGTACCCTCAAAAGGAGGAAAAAGGGGGTTTGACGAATACGAAATCGTACTGATTTTTCGCCATAAACATGAGAGCGAGGCCGAAACGCATTCTTCTTCTTCTTCTTGCCCACCACCTTTTTGCGCTTTCTAAAAGATGAGAGAAGAATATCTATAAGAAAACCAAAAATCTCAGATGGGATTCCTGTGGTATTATTATTATTATTATTTTATTATTATTATTATTATTATTATTATTATTATTATTGTTGTTGTTGTTGTTGTTGTGTTGTTGTTGTATGTCTGTAATTTATAGTTCTAATGTGCGCACCACTTCCGTGGTGCGAATGTCTCCAATTGGGATCCTATGTTTAATTTTTTTTTAATACTTTAAAATATTTACCTCAAGATCTTCATCGTTATATTGGCATTGTTTTCATCTATTGTATTTTGGTATACAACGAATTTGACTTTCGGTTGTAGTTTAGCTTCCTGTAAATACTTTCTTCTTTGGTTGGTATCCATTAAGTGTACATCCGCGAGATGGTTTGTCAGTCTTACGAGATATTTTGCACCGCAATCAGGCACAGGACAATCGCGACAAACACGTTTAACCATGCTTACAGTTCGAAGAACAAACCCAAAATATGCTGTTTTATCCTAAATTGTGGCTTATATAGAAGGCCAGTAAGGCCGGAAAACAGGCTGAAAAGGCCATTACCAGGCTAGAAAGGCCAAAACCAGGCCAAACGGGTAGGAAAGGTCAGCCAAGCCAAAATCATAGAGTATTGTATCTCTGTCTGTACAAACATGCCCAAGGCATGTTTAGCCAGTCCTTTGTTATTGATAATGACGTCACAATATGCTCCAAATGAAAAAATAATGAAATACACTATAATTTATCTATTATGATAATCTACACTAGACTGCTAGAATCTATAGCTAGAATCTACACTAGCTAGACTACTAATACTAGAATCTACACTAGACTGCTAGAATCTATAGCTAGAATCTAGCTAAAATCTACACTAGCTAGACTACTAGAATCTACACTAGCTAGACTACTAGAATCTACACTAGACTACTAGAATCTTGCTAGAATCTAACTAGACTACTAGAATCTACACTAGACTACTAGAATCTAGTTAGATGTAGGGTCGATGTGGGGTCGATGTAGGGTCGATGTAGGGTCGATGTGGGGTCGATGTGGGGTCGATGTGGGGTCGATGTAGGGTCGATGTAGGGTCGATGTGGGGTCGATGTAGGGTCGATGTGGGGTCGATGTGGGGTCGATGTGGGGTCGATGTGGGGTCGATGTAGGGTCGATGTGGGGTCGATGTGGGGTCGATGTAGGGTCGATGTGGGGTCGATGTGGGGTCGATGTAGGGTCGATGTGGGGTCGATGCGGGATCGAAAATCGTGCTGGTGGTTTTCAGATTGTTTTAAATATAACAAACACAAAGTCAATAAACTTTCTAATTACTATGCATAATCTGTATTCATCGCATCATTGCGCTTTCGTCGCCTCGTTTTCATGTTTATGGCGAAAAATCAGTACGATTTCGTATTCGTCAAACCCCCTTTTTCCTCCTTTTGAGGGTACTGGATTTCAATTAAGGCAACCTCCCATGCTCCTGTTAACACAATCGTTTTAGGAAGAAGGACTCGATATTCCGTTAGCGTGTTAGAGGGAAAGGTATTCATGCTAGAGTTCGAAGGCAGCCAGAGGTAAAACTGTGTACTCTCCATTGCGTCTCTAACAAGTGCTCTCGTAGTCATCCAACGATTAATGGTGTCATGCCTAAAAATTCCTACCTATAAAAAAGTTTTGATGAAGTGGTTGCACCGGGATAAAAAGAACTGTTCTGTTAAGTATAAATGTTTTGTGAAAAGTTTTGTGTCTAGAACTTATGCAAATTCGCAACCAGTTCTGCTTCATTTGTTTATTCAAAGCTTTTTTCATTGTGTACAATTAATCCAAGCGTCTTGTCATGAAGGCCTTTTCGTTCGTCGATTTTACATCCTTTTAGACTATTATTTTGTCCCTTCTCAATACATTCGGATCACTTTAACTGTATCTTTGATTACTTGGTACATGTCTGACGATAATGCTGGGTTTCTTTCCGTCCAGCTGTAAAGTTCGGCCTCTGTTTCGATTGTTATTGCAAATGGTTTCATGTTATCCATTACTCGTTCGATCACTTTAACCACGTTCACCTTTCGTAGGGCTTCATCGAAGTAAAGTTCGATAGTTTCATCTTCGGTTAGCATCAAGCATTCGACTTTGCTATTTTTGACGTGACAACCACAGCAGTGTTTAATATCGAGTTCATGGAGGTGTTTACACACTTCCACTGCATACGTGGAAATAAAGAGCTTTTTCATAAATTTGATTGGGTTCATCTTGTATCCAGTAGATTAATGACATTAATGGTTGAAGGGTTCAACTGATTTGTGCGAAAACCCGAAGCCCTCGGTCTATAAAACGTCTGTCCTGTAAGCGGATCGCCGGCGCGTGACTCCCTGGTCGCCGTTGTGTGACGCACCTCTTCCGTTGCGTGACGCACCTACTGTGCTGCACCACCTTGCACCTCCTGCACCTGATGTAGAACCGCCATTTGTATACTACTTGTAACTAGAAACAGTTTAAACTTGACATCTCTGGAACAATATCCTAGCAGACATCATTCATGTGGCCTCCGTCTCCCATAATTGGCAATGATTTCACGTGCAATCACATTGGAAAAGGCACCGTCCAATTTGATTCTGTTTATCAGAACACCCGTCTTTGCGGCCGAGGCCTGTCTCACAGGACATTATAAAAGAGAGTTACTAAAATAGATAGTTATCTCTTTTAGATCTAGAACTAGACGTGTGTATACAGCCCTTAAAGCCAGTAATAAAACAAAGACTACAGCGAAGGAACTGTCTCGTCTTAGAGTTAAGGGTTCATCGCCAGCTCTTGCATGGAACCTATATGTTTGGACCTACACAGCAGTCCAGATGTCGAGTTTTGGTTTTGCGCGAGTTGGTTGGGTACCTGAATTTGGAGAACTCACTAGCGATTGCCTAAGACTTATAGTTTAGTCAATATTCGATCGTTTCAGAAATGTGCGATTCTCAAACTTCGTCAGTGTGTAGGTACTGATTTTCTAAAAGACGGATGGGAAAGGGTTAAGAAACAAACAAAAAGAACATCCAATGTTAATGCAAAAAGCAAGTACTTACAGTATTATAGCAGTAGTCCACTTTCGATATATGGTTGAGATGTCACACACAAAAGAATCAGTTCGAGGCTCTGGGGAATAATGCTTAGTGGTGCGCGACTCAACAGTTGTTTTGTTACGCACTACTAAGCAATATTCCCCGGAGCCTCGTATTGATTCCTTTGTGTGCGGTAACTCAACCATATATCGAAAGTGGACTATTAATGGAATATATCCGATGCCGAAAAAATCGACAAATTGAAAGCAGTAACGTGGTAATATGATTCAAAATATAATAAACATAGAGTCACGCCCTAACGGAGTACTTACAGAATTTTAGTTGTGGTATCATGTATAACATAAAAGTCGATTATTACTACAACGAAAAGCGGCTGTAGAAAGAAACTGCAACTATTATTCTGTAATTACTCTATTAGGTACTAGGTCGTAGCTCTATGCTAATCATATGTTGAATATATTTACCTTATTACTGCTTTCACTATCATGGTTATAGACTAAAACTAAAGGTATGTTTCGCCGCGGATTGTGGCTCCATATCCAGGATTACTTTGGGTCCAGGCCTCTATCATATTGCAAGATTTTACATTGACATCACGAGAGGGAAAACCTTTTGTATCAATTTCAGAAAAAACGTATTCCATAGCTATAATTCTCCAAGTAGCCAATAGAGGGCGTGGCTCTCAATAAAAAGAAATACTCAGCATACTCTACCTTATCACTATGCTTAATTACACCTTTTTGCATTAACATTAGATGTACTTTTTCTGTTTCTTAGACCATTAATTCCAAAAATATCGTTATTGTAAGTATAGTAATTGAATTCTGGGCTTGGCTCAATTTCCAGAATTACTCAAAACATAAACCTCTATCAGTGTGCCTAATTTCATGCTTGTTACACAAATTTGAACAATTCTGCACCATTTTCCTGAATTACTATTAGTGTATATATAGCCGTTAAAAGTTGCGTTTGATGTCGAGAACCGGCAAAAACTGATAATCAAAAGGTGGTAATTACAAACCATTATTTTCATTCATAATTAAGCTAAGTCCGATTCAATACTGTTAGATGATCTTATTCTTCCAAAGTTTAATTTCCTCTTGGAAGGGACCATATGGTTTGTGACCACCTTGCATGGAGACAGCATTCTCGACAAAACCGGAAGGAAACACAACAAAGTGTACTTTTGAGGGTATGTATGGAACAATTTTTACTTTAAAAATGTAATGACTTTTTTAATACCGTAAGATATCGTTATTTCGCTAGAATATATATTTGTTAAATTACTTTCTTGTATGAATTAACTTCTAGCTCAAACAATTTCCTTAAAGGAAGTTGAGAAAAAGTCCTAGGATTCCTCGATGATGTTCGGTGTTAGACTAGGTGCATTTTGGAAAAATCAGATACCTGGAGGTATTTTGGGGTAGAGGCTGGTAACATAACTATTCTAAACTGATTTTTCATGCTGAATGCGAATATGACAGTTACCAAGACGTATCCTGCAATCTTGTACGTGTAAATGACGTATTTTGTGAATTGCTGCAGTCATTTTATACTAACGGCTTTTTCATGTAATTCCAAAAGTTCCCAAACTTAAAAACAATGACCATAGCTGGAAAGAGCACATCAAAACAGTAAAACTGTGAGGTTTGAAGGATGTAAGTTGAAAAATTAAGGAGATGTGAATTTTCAAAAAATCGAAATTTGTTGGTATCTCTTGCATAACTGTAAGAGTTTTCATACAAAATTTCGATTTTAACTCGTAATGCACGAGTTATAGTGTGGGGTCGAAATATGCAAATGTATCACTCACTCGCAAATTATTAAACTATGTTACTGCGCATGCTCGACGTGATTGAAGGCAGGCCAAAAGAAACGTGGGCTCTGGATACGCATGCAGCAGCTATCGCTCTTTTTTCTTCCGGGACTCCCGAACTATTCACATAGCAGCAATATTTGCTCTTCGCGATTTTAATATGCTGAAATCAGACTAGACAAAGTTTATATTTAGTTAAGAACAGAAAGACTATACAGAACATATGTTTCAAAATATCTAGCTAGAAGGAAAATTAATGAATTTTTCTGTCGTTACTATTAAAGCAGATAAATGTGTCGGTTTATATATATGCCGTAAACAGTTTGATAGCCGGGTCAAATCGTGAGAACACATCAGCTCTAGATCTAGAAATACAAACTGAACATTATAGCTTGAACTGATACCATTGACTAGAAGCACTCCACGATAAGAATTGAATACAGACGTTGTTTAAAGAAGAAGCCTTTTTATAGATCGTTAAATTCCTAGTATTAGCGCAAGCTATTTCAGGAGTAAAACCATCGAAGTACCGAAGCAAGTTTACTAGACATGACTTACGCAATAGAATATCGCATTGCAGTCGATACTGACGAGTAAAAACCTTTCTGAATATCGCTGTCAAGCAGCAAAAATCGTTAGTTTCAAGTCCAACATCAAAGTCATCCAAGTGTTCGTACTCTATCATCACAAGAGTCATTGTTAAAGTAGATAAACAAAAACATTTTGAGAACGCCAAACTGACCGCCGCCGTCCCGAGCGACGTCAAGGCCGTCCGGCGAGTCCGCTAGCCAAAAACCGCAACAAAAAGGCGTATTGAGTTTGATTGGCTTAGTGCTTTATGAAGCAATTTTTTTTATTTAGAGCTACATTTTGTCTCGGTGGTAAGACATTAATTTTTTACTTTTATAGCTAATGACTCTTTTTTCGCTAAAGAAATGATTACGATAACTCATTAGTATTTGATCATTCAAGATGACTATTAAATTTCCATAAAAAGCTTTACAGGCCGATCGGTCCAATCTTTCTGTTAAAAAATTGATGATAATAAAAATATATTGATTCCATTCGGGGCGTAATAATCTTGCATGCATAGATCGCGATCACCACAGGAAGCCTGAGAACTGAAACTGAGAAGCTGCTATGAATCATTGATAACTCGATGTTAATCCATTCCACGAGTTATATACGCCATTGGCGGTTTGATTTGTGTTTGCACCTTTACTGATTAAAAAAAAGCAAAACTTCAACTACTGAATTATGTATGTATAAATACAAAGAAACAAGGAATGACTCAAAAATCGATCTTCATTAGGTAAATTGTAAAGTAAACTCAGTATTTCAGAACGATTGGCTAGCCACGCGCGGCGAATGGCGAGCACGGCAAGACCAAATACGTTATGCTCGTCGTATCTCTTTGGGATAAAAATCAGCGATTTGGTATCTTTTAGGGTGTTAAAATTGAAGTTTAGATTTTTAGCATTTCCTGGTCACTCTCTAAGTATCAAAAGAGCCCTTCGCTTATTATCTTGTTTTCGAATGGAAGAAATTTGCCCAACAAAATGCGTGTCGACAGTCCAATTTATGTTTGTTATAATGTTCATTAGCTTGTTATCACTGGTATCTCTTCTAAAGGGGTTAAAAATCGTCCAGCCACGCCCTTCTTAAAAGACTTCCGGTATCTTTTAGGGGTATTGAAAATTTCCGACGAGCATACCTGATTCTTTTACAATGGAGTTCCTCCACCGGGTATTGTATATTATATTTTTTGTAGGATTACAGGATTATATACCGAGTCAATAAGTATATTTTTTATAAGATTATATATCAACTAGTAAATGAGAATATTTTACAGTGTTAGAATTTGTAATCGTTTTTCACAAAAATAAATATATTTTGGGGAGGATTGTATATTATAAAATTTTATAGCATTTTTCAGCTTACATATCGAGTAAATGAGTACATATAATTTTATTGGATTGCATACCATCTCAATGAGTATATATTTCATATAATGTTTAGGATTAACAATCGAATCAATGAGTAGGAGAATAGCAAAGAACTTTGATGTGGCGCTTGACAGGCAATATGGGTCGTCGGTATTAACATACCCGATCATTTTACAATGTAGTTCCCCCCCCCCCCCCCCCCCCCCATACAATCTTAAAAATATTAACCAATAAATAAATTATTGCAAATATCATCAAGCTAAAGAGAATGCAGATCTAAATAAATACGTTTTAAGTTCTTTCTTGAATTTACTTTGTGACTATATGTGCCTCAGTTCACCACCAACAAGTTCCAAAGTTTAGGTACTGCGTCAGAAAATGCTCTGTCACCAAGAGTTATTACTAAAGTCTTGTCATCTTGGGGTTTTACTAACAGCTCAAATGCATATATTATCATCATTTTATAATTAAGGAATATAAAACGCGCGCGCATGTCTCTGTACTGTGATATAAACACGATGGACGATGAAGAGCAAGAGAAAAGCAAGCTTAGGAACACGAGGCGTAGCCATAATCATCCACATCTCTGGATATAATCAACACATCAAACTGAGAATGTCGAGACGTTTATGATTTGCAGAGGTTCCCTTAAATTTTCCTCGCCATAGAGCATCTGTAACTATTACTTTGCCGGCCAACTGTAACATTTTTCATATGGGTACCTTTTCCCTCAAAAATGGATAGTAACATACTAGGCGTATTCTGGATATAATGTTGAGACAAATTGAGACCACCGTCCCACTGTGAAGACCGATTCAATAAAGAAAAACACCTTGTAGATTAAAAAAAGATTACTGCTTACTATAGTATTTATGTAAGCTCTAATGGAGTTGTTGCACCACATGAGCTCTTTATAATGTATACTTTTTTTACGACAGATTATTAATTCAAAACAACACGTTTTCCTATAATTAGTCACGAATTATTACTGCAAACAAACTTTAAACAGATAGGATGAAAAGCGTACATTTAAAAACGAAATAGGAACCCAAGGGAGAGTTATAAAGTTTAAGCACTGAAAGTAATAAAAGAAATCAATTTAAAACTTCATATTATTTTTCTAAGAACAAAGTAATAAGAAAAAAGTAATCATAAAGTACTCAGTGGATGAACTGATCAGCGAGTGAAAGCCTCATCAGTGGTCTTTGCTCATCGTGAATGAAATTGCTTCAGTTTAATTTCTATCAGTTGATAAAAGTCCTCGAATCGTATTATCCAGCTTCAAATGCCCCTTCATGGCCTCTCAACCATACAGTTTTCTATTGAAAATTTGTCATTCAGCTGAGAAAAAATGTGCACGACTGAGAGCGGATACTGACGTCTATTGCAAAAAGGCAATATGATTTTACAATCATGTAAAACGTCCCAGGGGACGAAGGGCTTACCAAGGGCAAAAAAAGAACAGCACTAAAAATAGAATAGTAGTAAAATGAACGACAGAAATTAAAATCTCTGAAAATTGAAAACCATGAAAAACCTTTAGCCAAATAATGCGATACATAAATACATAAATTTATTCGTATGACCAGGTGTTGGCTTCGTTTATATGAATGACAGCGTTAGTTCCTGTTTAAGGCAAGTTGTTCCTGGTAATTGTTTTTAGTGCCCCTGACCGACAACAAGTGAGATATCACCAATGAAATACGAATTCACTCATTCACTCTATTGAGGAAGTTTTCGTTCTAACTAATAATTTTTTCTCAATTTCGATCATTAAGACAAGCGCACAGAAACATGAATTTGTATAACGCAGCCGCTCCGGGTGTTTGCAGCTGTCGCTTAGTGACCTTAGTAAAACCAATGAAACATAACAAATCGCCTGCCACTGACATTAAGGCCGACTTCCCGTCCCGGGTAAAAAAACTGCCCCCTGGATTTAAGGCCCGATTCTTGAACGGCCCGATCAGCCCCTATCCACGATTAAAACCAATGGTTTTCTTAAAAGTTAATTATTGACAAGCGCTAATGTAGATTTGAGGAACTCAGGTCAGCTCTGTAAGAATTAAACAGGATCATTTGCAAGTTATGGCTTAGAAGCATATTAAAGTGGTAATAACGACTACGTTCTAGCCCAATGGCTATTGTTACAAGTAATATTAATACCAAAACGTGGGGTATGTATGAACGTTACTCAATTACACCTAAAACACCTAAAGCAAGTAATTAACCTTTATTTGAACACAATAAAATCCCACAGGATCTAAAAAGGTACACTAAATCTATCTATAATATATATAAATTCAAAGTAAAGTAAGAAAATTTATATCTTAACTCCTTTACAAGACTGATGTGGGTGTCAACAGCGGGTAGTTGCGTACCATACGTATATGTTAAAAAAGGAACAGCACTTAAACTGAGAAAGCAGCAGATCTAGAGCGCAAGTTCTAAACATAAATACCTTAAAGTGGGAGCTGACCTTAGTTCATTTGGCAGATTGCTTCTTAGAACAGGACAACTAAAACTATAGTTTACTTATTGTAATTTGTTTATGGCAAAGGAACAGCTAACTTGCATCGCGCTCAGTATTTCTTGAGTTAAAGCCGAGGGGGGGGGGGGGGGGGGGACTCCATTGTAAAATCATCGGGTATGCTCGTCGTATCTCTTAGGGGCGATTTGATATCTTTTAGGGTGTTAAAATTGAAGTTTAGAGCTTTAGCATTTCCCGGTCTCTCTTAGGGTATCAAAAGAACCCATTGCTTTATATTATCTTGTTCTCAAATGAAAGAAATTTGTCCAACAAAAGCATGTCAACCGTCAAATTTTGTTCATAATAATAATGTTCATTAGCTTGTAATAACTGGTACCTCTTAGGGATTAAAAATCGTCCAGCCACGTCCTTCTTAAAAGACTTCCGGTATCTTTTAGGGGTATGTTTTGAATTTTCCGACGAGCATACCCGATCCTTTTACAATGGAGTCCCCCCCGGGAGTTAAAGGTAGTTACATACACCACTGCGATGAATTGATCATGATCAATTTAGTCCGTTATCTTACGTCATCGATTCATTTATATGAAAATCGTTTTGCGCGACAGGATGTCGTTGGCATTGTCGATTTAAGCAACGATCTTTGATGACAACATCACTTCTTTGCAACATCTCCGGTCACACACATCACTTTTATCGCATATATTGGAATTGAAAGGCATGCTGAATGGGATGTTAACGATCAAGCCACTTACAACTCAGTTCTTCTATTATAGAAACGATGGTCTAAGATGTTCGCAAGTACAGTGTTTCATACTTGCTTCGTGCTTGGGACTTTGTTCCTGTTCAACGAAACCTCATGTTCTCAAAGCTTGGAAAAAAACTCCTCTACTACAAAAGTCTTCGGAGGTAAGGACTCAAAAATTATAGACTAAAGTTTTTCTGCACTCACTCAAAAGCAATCTTGACATCGCATAAACTCATCGTATAGCACTTGTAATATTTCTTTCTAAGGGAGCTCAAAACACAGGCTTTTGCTCAAGTAGTACGTTTTCTTATGTAAACGTACGGTTTTCGGTTCGACCACGTATGCCTGTTCGCTTTTAATATATATAACTTCGAAAAAATGTTCATGTGGGCAGTGCCGAATAATCTTGACTGGCGTAGCGCGTTTATCTACCATAGATAACGCGGGCAGGATAATTTCTTGATCGCCAATTAATGCAGCAGCTGCTACCATTAATTGAAATCAGCTCAGAATAAGAGTGGAAAACATTGTCCTTCTTACACGAGGTTAACGCAAAGGACGCCAACATCATACCTGCGGCACACACGTCTTCACCCTGGTCATTGAAACCAGGAGCATTTTAATAAGACCATCACCAACCGTGTGGCTGTACCAGACAGTAACCGGTACGGTTAGTCAGGTTTCAACCGGACCAACTTTTACCGTTAGAACCAGTGTCACTTGCAGTTTTGAAGCATGAATTAGTGTAGGAAAACGAAAAAAAACTGGACCAACGTTTTTAATAATAGACCTCTATGAGGCCATGTGGTTACTGGCCTCAAATCCAAATATAGATAAAGAAACGAAAATGCCAAAAAATGAGGACAAAGAATGATATATGTCAACAACGATCTTGGACAAACTGACTGCTTTGGGAAATGCAATGCATTCCCCTTTCCTCCTCAAAATCCCCTTAAAATGCACCAAACCATCCAAAAACCACAAAGAATGCAATAAAAACACTCGGGGCAATGAGACCTATTGTTTTCTATTTCTAAACCTAGGGTTTCCTATTTCATTCGGAACGGCTTCGTCAACGCCATGTTTATCTAAAAATTTGTGAAACATTTCCCTTACAGATATATTTATGAACTAAAGTGTACAATTTGGTCTGAAGAGATATATTTTATAACCACAAAGCCCATATTTGATTATTAATAATCGACTTACTACACCCTCGGACGGGCGCACGAAGTTCGCATATCTTTCGGCTTGACAATTCGGCTCTACTTCGGGGATTTCCGAATTACGCATGCACGCACGCACCCTTGAAGCTCATGACATAGTGTGTTACTGGCATAACGCCAGTAGCCACAAAAACCGTACCAATGTTTAAATGGTGGCTACGGCCCTGGTATAATACTCTATTCTTTAATTGGTCGATGTTTGACAAAAAAAAAAAGCTTAAAACCTTCAAGGGGGGTTCCGTGGACACCTTGGATCGTCCAGTTACGTTATGTAAACAAAGCAAGAGACTATCGAAATGACTTGTAAAATGCTATTCCTGATCAATAAAATGCCAGTCACTAAAATCTTTCTCTCTCGAATCAGATTCTCGATGTTTTAAGGGTTATGAAGTGTTCAAATGACACAAAAGACTGAGACGCTAACATTTCAGAATGGAAGTCAAGTCACTCAAGAGTTCATTGTCAGTATTTGAGCGGGAAATTCGAATCACTTCATTGATTACTGATTTTGTTGAGCTTCTTTTCTTACGATATTTTCATTCATACAAATTCAACCACACAGACATAATTCGTTCTCCTCTAATACGCAACTGAGTGTTTTATTTCGGCAAAGAAAAGTTGTTAACGTCCATAGTTACGAAGTAAACAAAACCAATCGTAACAAGACGTCCAAGTGATTCCTTTCAATAACTACCGCATATTTTTGATTTCATTTATATTTCTAAGATAAAACTAAAGCAGTCCGATTATATTTATAAAATATTATGCCAAAAGATAAAATGGCTCCCGTTAGGACTAAAATTAACCAAAAGCCAACCATTCTTCTTTTTTTCAGGATGCTCCAAATATGGGCAGATTATACAAATCAGTGGTGTGACAAAGGGAGTCATAAAATACTTCATCAAGCCACATCCCTCGTGGTCATTTTTTTTCCTTTGTTATTGGGCTATAACGGCGCCCGCAGATCACGTCCTATCTCTTAGTATACGGTCGTATAAAAGAGGGGGTGTGTACAAAGGCTGCAATGACTTACCAAGTTTTACACTCTTGGTCGTATATGTAAAACCGCCAGATGGAAATACCCCTACGATACAATGGAAATGCAACATGGAGAAAGTCCTTAATATTGTCTCAACAACGTCTTTTTTGCAGATGAAATTTTTAGATACAAAAAACATACCTCCCATTTCATTAATAATCGATTTTATGGCAATTTCATAGAACAATACAAGTAAGTATCCTGTAGGAGTTAGGATTTTTTGTCTGCTATATAAAAAGCTGGAAGAATCCAAAAACTAGGCATAGCGGAGCACGCTCAACAATGCAACCTTCCTACTGAACATGCATTTCATTTCTTTTTTTTTTTTTTTTTTTTTTTCATGTGTGATCAGTCAACTTATACGCTTTTTATGAGTAACAAGTATCCTAAAACTTTTTATTTTACTAAATATAGGTTGTCCATCAGACCTAATCAACCTACTGGCAAATGATCAAAAACAACACATCACGTCTCCATTGTTTCCTAACTTTTCTCCCAGTTACAGTCAGCAGTGCAATTGGCTGATTACTGCCCCACAAGATCACGTCGTTGTTTTACGGTTTTTACGCTTCGACATTCAAGTCAGTGATTTCTGTGAACATGACCACATAATAGTTAGAGATGGCGCCATGTCTAATAGTACCATACTGAAAAAGCTTTGTGGAATTGACCAGAAGTGTCCTATTAGTTCTTCTGGTCGTTATATGCTGATACAATACAGGACAGATAAGTTTGGATTTCGCAACGCATTCAAAGCTTCCTTCGTGGCGTTAAAACAAGGTACACACAAAAACGTTTAAATTTTGAGATAGGACAAGGAGCTGACAAGCCCGGATTGGGTGTGGACCAACGTAGGGTTTCGCTTTAACTCCAAATGTGATGTAAACAGGAAAATAGGTTAAGCCTTGTTGTTATGTAAGGTTCGTCGATGTCCGCCACTGTTGCACATTATAAACTAAGTCTTTGCTACAAATTAGTGGCAAGTTCAATCAGAAAGTTCAATCAGAAAGCACCGGACATAAGTAAGGAAAGTTGTCGAGTAAGGAATTCCTTCTGACAACCACACCGGCTAATTAGTCTGTCTGGTTAGCCTGGCTCTACCTCAGCTTGTAGTACGAACTCTTGCTTAGCCTGTAAATAGCTATATACTGTACAAAAAACAATAAATTAAATAAAGGAGCTGGCAGAGCAGAACGATCCCTAAGACGTTCTTCTAACAATACTCTTACAGATTTAGATACAGACTTCCACCGACGTTTACTATAGATAGTCAGTTTGATGGGAAACGAAACATTGTATTTGAATAGTGTAACTCTACTTTGTTTTCTTAGAACTGTTTCGTGGAAACATGTCATCAACTGTCAGATCGCTGGAAAACCAGGGCATATTCCAGATCTCCATACCAAGGCAACAAGTAGTGAAAGAGAACGCTGTCGTAACGTGTTTGTGGAGCCTTACCGTGCCAAGTGGACAAATTTTAAACATAACGATATCCATGGCAAATAAACGTTCCGCTGCATACTACCGCTGTTCTGAGGAACAGATAGATGTTATCGACGGTTCAAGTTTACAAAATCCTGTTATTATGTCACGTAATTATACAAATCCCGTGTTGAATACAGTTGTGGAGTCGAGCGGAAGACACGTAATGATACGTCTGATCCCAAATAAAAATGGAGCAAGTTGTATCTTTTCTATGAAATTCAATAATATCTCGTTAAATATAGGTGAGTAACGTTTTGAAAGATATGGCTTCTATTATGCTAACTATATTGTTTTAAATTTATTCCCTAATATTGAAAATAATGAAAGGATTTCACTCAGTATTAACTATGACAGAAACGGTAAATAACTTCAGAAAGAACTATCAGTCAGCAGTTTAACAACCTTTACCTTTGACTATTAAATACTCTCCCGTGACTTTATTTCATGCGAACAGGCCTCGCAAAATCATAACTGATCCGTTTCAGCAACAAAGCCTGTTTCCATCCGTACCAGTCTCGTTTGAACATATCCTTACTATTGCTGTTTTTAGAATCAACCAGTACTGTGCTCCCTACATCGATACATCCGAACCTGACAATCGCCTTCACAACACCATCGCCAACTATTGAAACTATTGATACAGATATTTCTAACGCGACGAACTCCACTGTAGCCAGAAAAGCTACTATCAGAAAAGCTTCTCAGGTCTCCGACAGCACAATATATGGAGCAGGACTGGGATCTGCACTAGGGCTAGCTGTACTTTTGGTTTTGACCTTCATTTTTGTAAGGAAGAGAATAAAGAGTAAATATGACAGGTAAGGTCGATAAATAATTTGCGGCTACCAAATATAAACAATTTTTGTAGTCAATTCTTATATCAACCTCGTTGTGGACACCACGGATAGAGAAACAGATTCTGAAGAATTAAATTAAAGTTGCGGTCGAGATGATCTGTAGAGAATGGTATTGTCTATATAGCTAAGTCACCATCCTGAACAGACCACATTGCATTTAGGGACTGTTAACTCAACAGCCAAGTTAAACAAAACCAAATAATGTCGATCTCACGTAAGAGCTTCCGTAATTTGCATTTTATTATATTTGGTGTTAATTAAGTAAGTGAGCAGTCCCAGAATCCATTCTGACGACTGATTCAAGACAGCGGACTTGCAATGTAAGTTATATGCACGCAGTTATCTTGCTGCTCTGGTATCAGTACAAAGCAAATGGGAAAAAGCTCAATGTATATTTTCAATATTTATCAATATACAATTAAGATCATGATCGTAGTGCTATTTATCTTTTTTCTGGATGAATATTTCCAGTGATCGATGGGAAACTTCTCCTACTGATGTAGAGTTAATCGAAGAACTTGGTCAAGGTGCTTTTGGGAAAGTATGGAAGGGATGCTTTCATAAACACGTGGTACAGAGGCAGACAAAGAAGAACTTCGCAAATTTGGCAAACCAGAACGCAGAGAAAAACGGCCTGCAAAACCAAGTGGAAAGTGAAACATCGTTGATTGTGGCTGTAAAAATGTTACATGGTATGTAAAAATCAGTTATCCTGGAGTTTCAGTGCAGTACAACTGGAGCAACTTGAAGGAGTGAAAAACAGAAATTTACATTGTTTTCAACAGTGAAGTGTTTTATTATTCTAAATGCTCAGGAGAAGCCAGTTTGGATGAAAAACGGGAATTCCTTCGTGAAATCGAGTTTATGAAGACTGTTGGGTACCATAGAAACATCATTAGCATGGTTGCTTGTTGCACTGTTGAGAAGCAAGTGTTCTTGGTTGTTGAGTACGCCAAGCACGGTGATTTGCTGAACGTCTTGAGAGAAAAACGAAAGAAAGTAAGTCCACCATTATATCTGAGGAAAGCCTCGAGTTCCTATTTGCTTGTATCGCACATAACAAATATGATTTTTGATCATAACTACTTTCATTCTTTAAGATGTCTAGAAACAATCAAACGGATTATGAAGATAAAGAGCAGCCCACTCAAATTGAAGACAATGAGGAGGAAAATGTACAAAGTTTGTTGAATGACTTGGCCTCCATGTCATGGCAAATCGCGAAAGGAATGGTGAGATAAATTGTCCTATGAAAAACCAGATTATTCTTTTAAGCACTTTTAAGACTCCCCCTCCAGTCTCATCGTCATCGACTTTGTAAGTAAGTCTGACTAACTTATCCAGTCTCTCTCCTTTTTCCCCTTTCTTTTCTCTTCCCCTAACTTGACACCCTGGGAATCCAGGATCATGATCTACACTTTTGCTGAGTTAAAGAGTATCTTTGTGTTCCGCCCTAGGATTACTTGGCATCTAAGGGAATCGTTCATCGTGATCTCGCTGCTCGCAATATTCTAGTAGCTGAGGATCTTCTTGTCAAAGTTGCTGACTTTGGTCTTTCTCGCCAAGTCGCATATGAGGACAAAATCTACCATGCTGAAGGAGCCCGTAAGCTGCCCATAAAATGGATGTCTCCAGAAGCTATTTACGAGCAGACCTTTACTACCAAGAGCGATGTGTAAGTTATCAAAATAAAGCTATATAGTTTGCCTATAGTCCGCCTACATGTTCTCTGGTAAGGGGTAATGTGAAGGAGGTGTTTAGAGGCCCTCTGAGGGAAGGGAGGTGAGAAGGGAAGAGGGAGAAGCTCTCCCTCTTAAATCTTCCCTTCTCGTTTTTCCTTCCCAGAGAGAGCTATGGACCGGCTAAAATGATTAAAATAGATTCCACCCACGTAGGTTGGAAATCCATAGTATAGTTATAACATTATCACGGCTCTAGACGGGGTGACACTGAAAACACATGCAGCTGACATATAGAAGCCTACGATGCCCGGGCCATGATGGGCTTATAACGCAAAGTTACGGTCACGGCACAGCTACAGTGCGATACGCTGCAAGTTTTCCTTTGATATTACTAACATTTTAAGCTGCTGATTATCTGTTGTAGGTGGTCTTACGGAGTGGTTCTTTGGGAAATCTACTCGATGGGTAAGCCAAAACGTCATCGAAATAAATATATAGAAATTTAAACTATGTTATCGAAGATAACTAACCAATCTACCAAAAAAATAATAAACGAACATGAGTCACAATGGGTTAAAGATGCATAGTTTTATAAGGTAATGTAACTAATTGTACAGAATTTAATTTGTAACTAAATTCTGCGTCTTTCTTGCATTTTAAGGAGGTGCGCCGTACCCTACCATCACCAACCACCAGCTGGTACAACTATTGAAAAAAAGCTACAGAATGGAGAAGCCAGATCTCTGTCCAGACGACATGTAAGTACTTTAGAGAAAGTCCACAAAGACCTTAAAACAGGAATGAATCACAAGCTGGCTAAAGACTCTGGAAGAAAGTATAAAGTAGAACTATACGTCGGATGCACTGTCTGATATTAATAGCTCTTACTAGTTCTTTAAATCGACTAATGCAATGTTTAGACTAGAGAGTTAACCTGGGTTATGTTCAATTTCAGCCATGACAACTTATTATTAAGCATTGTTTTAACAGGTCCAACTAAGGTTGAACCTCAGTCAAACACTCAAATCTAAATACAGCCTATATAAGTGATTTATCAACCGGAAATCTCTCTGAAATGCTATTTGAGCCGTAGAAAGATAGGCCTGGAATTGCTGCTTAATTATAGAATTCTCTCTCTTTTAATCCAGATACAAGCTAATGACAAACTGTTGGCACGAACATATGCAAGACCGACCGTCATTCTCTGACGTCATACAGAGCCTTGAGATTTTGATGACAGGTGACAATCCGTACGTTGAGTTCTTGGGAATTAACGAAAGCGATGAATGTTACCTGGTGCCTTCTTTTAACAGCATTCCTGAAGACCACGAAGAGTCAGAGGACGAGATAACTACGTTATAATCCGCAAAACGCAATTTAAGAATGTTAATAGCGATATCAGCGTTATATATAGCCTCCTCCGCAGGCAACTCCTTATTATTCCTCCTTTGGCTTCCTTTGTAGCGGTTATTTCAACGGCGCGGATTTCACCTAAACAGGAAGCCTAACACTCGACACTGAGTAAACAGTGTTGCCTGCGGAGGAGGCTGCGTTATACACCTATTTCAATAAACGTTGTCGGCAAAAGCCTACGCGACTCACCCGAAAGGAAGCATTACTAAAGCTATAAAATCACACAAATATCCACACCATACTTCAACTTCAGCTTGCCATGACCTAATACATCAAAGAGCTTCATTTGCTGATTTTAAAACCAAGACCAATGCGAAAAGGAGAGGGAAATTTTGCAACTACCCATGCTCCTTTTCGGTCTAGTCGCGTAGGCTCGCGACCTCTCATACGACAACCTTTTTTGAAATAGGTATATATAGACCGTATGTATACACTGGCTGCTGAAAGGCTAGACAGACTGAATTTAACCCGTTTTATTTAAAATCTTAAACAACATTCTGAAATTCATTGAGGCAAAGCACAAAAGATTTCCGCTAAACTGTAGCTAGTTTAAGGACTGTGGCCACAATTGCAGCGTGCACTGTGTTCGAATATTATGAATAAATATTTTAAAATAATATTTTATTAAAATTTCGAAAACTCAAAAGCCCTATATACATTACACAAGACAAATGTAACCGGAGAAACCGATTTAAAATTGGCATGGGTAGCAATTAATGGCCAGCGTCCTTGAAAGCTCTATAATAAATCTGAATCGATAGGCGGCTCCATAATTAATCGCCAGTGGTATTGGTGAAAATTTGTGACGTACTTTACGCTTTCATATGATAAAAGCGTTTGCGGAGACTGAGTAGCTGGAGTCACCAATTCACTGAATGGTTTGTGGTGCGACCTTCGGGTGTTCTAATTTTAAAACGGCAGAATGTGAGTTTCTATCGCTCTGCTTGTCTTCGCAATATATTGCTCATCACACTCATATTCGATGGAATATACTACACCATCCTGCTTTTATTTTGTTCTGATTTACATATCGGGGATGTTATGGAAGAGAAAATTAACAGTTTACTATATACAATAATACTTGTTTTAGAATAAGTGTGAAACTTTAGAACTTAAGAGCTAGGAAAACTCTCATAAGCGGCTTAGTAGTTTCCTGTATTTACCTATTAGGAAAAAACGGTAGACACTTGGGCGCCAGGTTTGCCAGGTGCACCAAGGTATTACATAACAGGATTAGCACCCCTTTTTTGGAGCACTGGACTTAGCGAGACCACGCCTTATTGTTTACCAAGGGTGTGTCCGCCCTATGTGCCTAGTTTTACTTAGTTCTCTTATATTTCTTAAATCCTTTTACATAGTAGGATGACCCTTCACTTTTGTCACAAGTACGTATAACTTTCGTTATTTTTCTTATCAGAATCTCACGAAGCTCCTACAATGTCTAATAGTCATATGCTTTCTTTAGACCAATCTTAGAGTACAACTAGCCCCACGTGTGAATGATAGACACTGTCAATTATTCTAGCATTTTTGTAGTTATAAAAACGATTGTAAAAGCTGGCTCCACACATTGGAGTTTAGAAGAGTAGAGAGAATAAACCTAGACGAACGGTACCTGCTCTATTGAGATTCCTTCCTTGACAGGGAAACAGTTCAAGCAGATCTTTGACTCAAATATTGAAGATAAAGTTCAAAATATCACACCATTCCTAGGCTTTAATAAATGATTAGAAGTTATCAGAGGTCAAAAAGCTGATATACGATAATGATATTTTTGCCCGTTGAAATAGCCAGTTTCCAAAGGCAACAGCTACGTGAATTTTCGTAGTTTGTGGACGGCCATCTTTAATCTCGAGAGGAGTCTGGGAATGAGTTTACAGGCGAATGAGCGAGTGAGTGAGTGATTCATTTGAATTGTATATCTGCTCCCCCACACTGATCAAGGCCACCGATTTTAATAACTCTGGGTTAGCGCTTACCTGCTTTTGAACCACCGGGACCTCATGGCTTAGACCATTACATACAAATTTGTCAAAGAAATGAAAAAAATAGAATATAGATATAAAAATAGCCCTAAACGCCTTTGACAACCTCGTCAGATACAAATAAATCATCTTTTGAACAGTAAATAAGTTAAGAGTCAATTTAAACTGTTCAGCAAGGATTTAGGTTTTGGAAAGAACTGTTAGATTCAGATTTCCTATTGCATATCACCTTGAACTTAGGACCTTGCAGATACGTAGCAGAAGAGCGTCTAGCTGAATGGAATTTGTTTGATCGCTATATCGCTACTCAAAACTGTGCCAAACAAAAGAACTTCTGTACCAGGAGAGGAGCATTTCGATCGAAAAGTTCCTCTACGAGTATTTAACTGGTATTTAACCTTCTAGTTAGCGCCCTCTTGAAATGAACTACCTCAAAACTTCACATCGCTCTGCCACCAAACGTTTTGGCGTGTCCCCGAAAAAAGGAGGTAATTACTATCCATCCATAATGGCCGATTATTTTGACATGGGTCAACAAAATCACATATCCTTATAAAGCCTACAATGTAATGGCCGGTAAACAACAGGAAGAAAATCTGCATGTTGTTGAACCCAACTTCTAAAAATGTTCGAAATATTACGGCCTTGACGACACCTTGGGAAATATTAAGCAGTCAACGTCAAGTTTAATAAAAAGAGAATATTGTGTTATGAATAAGAGTTTGTTTTGATACAAAACATTTAAGATTTAACTGGGGTACTCCAGATATAAGAATGGGATTCCTGTGCCTGACGTAGCACACATTGCCAAATCACTGGAAATGTACCCGACTGTTAATGCGTTTGCTCTTTGCCCATACCTCCGTTTTAAAGTGGAAGAAAAATAACATTTTTAACTATCGTAGTATCCCTCGTTTCCTCTCCTTTTATCTCTTTTTCCTCACTTGCGCGTTTCCTTTTCTTTTTACAAAGGATCCTAGACTAACGTTCTTACAAGATATAAAACATAAGATAAGGAGGGAAAACTAACACCTGTACTTTATCAATATTTTTCTCACTATGCGCTTTCCCTTTAAAAAAAGGCTCCTAGACTGACGTACTTAAAAAAATTCAAAGATAAGATAAAGAGAGAGGAAACTAGCACTGACCTGCGCTTTCTCCTTTTCTCACTATGCACGTTCTCTTTTCTTTAAAAAAGCCTTTAGACTGACGTACTTAAAAATTTAAAGATAAGATAAAGAGGGGGAAACTAGCACCTGTACTGTCTCTTTTTCTCGTGATGCGCTTTCCCTTTGAAAAAAGGCTCATAGATTGACGTTCTTACACAATTTGAAGATAAGCAGAGGGGAACCTACCTCACTATGTACTTTCCCTTTTCTTAAAAAAAGGCTCCTAGACTGACGTTCTTACAAATTCTAAAGATAAGATAATGAGCAGAAACTAGCTGCCAGCCGATAAGTATATGTAATAGGACTACATGCTGTCCGATTCATTTGAAAATAATTGGACGAAAAAAATTCCGAGGACTGCCAAAAATGAACGAGGCCGTATAGGCCGAGTCTAATTTGGCAGTCAGAGGATTTTTTTCAGTTCAATTATTTTCAAATTGGACAAGCATGTAGTCATGTGACATATTAATTATATAACCAAAATTATTTTCTACGATTTGTCTATTTTAGTCAAGCATAAACTGCGAAGACATATGATTCGATGAGCTCAATTTAAAAATCAAAAGTTTTACAAAAAAACAAAAAAAAAACAAAAAAATCACTACAAAATAATAACTATGGATCTTAATTTCTATCGTTGCCTCTGTCTAACTATTTCTTTGCAAAGTTTCATTTCACAAAATTGTTTTTGAGAGATTTCGTGCTGAGTACAAGACACAGCTCACACAACGAAGCAGTCGCAATGCAGCACCAGAAATTCAGTTTTTTTAACTTTTTTCTCTCAACAGTGGACTTGGTATTGTTCTGAAAAAAAATATGCTGCACGCTGATTGGATGAAATTTATTTGTTTTTCTTGAATTTTCATTGGCTGAGACAAAACTATCAAATTACTGAGAAATTGGATAGTTTGAAATTTTCTTAAGAAAAGCCCATAAAAAAACTATCCAAATTAAATCCCAAATTGGACAGTTTCAGAAAATTAAAGAAAAATATAGGGATCGCCTATATGGGATTAAAGAGTATCATTATAATCATATAGGATAGAAGCTGATTCGTAAACCATACTAATCCTTATATATTGAATCACATTTTGGCATCTGTTTTTGAATTTGTAATTGGTTGATATAACGTTATGACTTGGTACGTGCAATATCTACCTTCAGCGCAGGTACAGAGTATATTTTGTAGAATATATACTATGAATATATATACATATTCATGAATTTGTGATTAACAAATTGTTGCTTTCTAGAATCAATTCTAACTCTAAGCTCCTTACATTTTGTTGGATTCAGCTCAGTAAAGAACACTTGATCAACTTTTTGTTTTATAAAGTCCGATGTCTGTTCTGACAGTCATTTTTTACGGCGCGGTGTTTTGAGGCTTTTATATAGACACGCTCAGCTGAAGCATCCATCCTTAGCCACAGCGAGGTTTCCCTCAATTAAGTCCATCAATATTTTTCATATTGAGAACGACTGCTGCAGGTGAAACCTTTGTATTTTCAGGATGTTTTCTGGGCGGAAATGTTTTCACAGTTATTGCATTTCCCTTCCTTTGCAATCTATTGCAGCCGATGATCTTAAGATATTCTTTCTTGAATAACGGATTCATAAACCCATAGATGATTGGATTAGTTGCACTACTCAAAACTATAAGAAAACTCCAAAAGGTATAAAGCTCTCTCCTCAGAGACCAGTAACCTCTGAAAGTATCCACCAGGTCAATAACTAAAACAGGAGTCCAACAAGTCATGAAGACTACCATAACCACAAACAAGGTTCGTGTAATCTTGATTTCCTCAACACAGAGATTGTTCTTGCTTGCTCTGGATTTCTTGAATTGTTTTTTGTACTTGTGTACGACTTGGAAAACACGGAGATAGCAGTATTGGGTGATGAGGGTTGGAAGACCCACGTAGAGTGATAGCAGTATTACTGTATACCAAGTTACATCGATAGGAAGGTAACAGAAAAATCTGCCTGGATGAAAAACCATTCGATTACCAGGCAGCAAGTAAGACGTGGGTGCTAATCCTGCGATGATCCAAGCTGATACAATGTAACATGCTGTTGACCTCATCGTGAAGTACTTTCGATATTTGTCGTTCGATCTCACGACGCGAAAGTATCGATTAACTGCCGTCCAAGTTATGGACAGCACGGACGCACACCCCGAGAAAGTTCCCACAAAGCCATTGTATTGGCAAGTTGTGTCTCCAAATGGCCAGTACGAAACCACAAGAACCGTGAAACACAGCGGCATTGAAAATAGAGCGGTAACAATGTCAGATGCAGCCATTGAACTGATAAATAGATTAGGAACTGTTCGTAAATGACGATTTTTGTACACAATGTACAAAGTCAGTGAATTTCCTAAAATTATAACAAGCCATATGAAGAGAAAAGTTCCACTTTCTAAGACAACTCGTGCAGTACTCCTTGATTTCAAGGTGATCGCTAGTTTCTCTAGTATAGCTGTGTTATTCATGTCATTCATTCTGGAAGCAAGCTCGCTGGTAGCATTGTATATTTGGACTTCCGTCTGGCACTTTTGTAACCAGTCTTAAGTAGTTTTCTCTTTTACTTGAGTGTGGATATCGCGTGATGGCTAATGTTCTCAGAAACAAGTGCTTTGGTTTCCAAATAGCTGATAATAGCTGATAATAGATTACCATTGGTAGGTGACATGACTAAAGTAGCTCATGATTGGGTCTAAAAGTGAGCAGGTTGTTCATTCACACGGTAATCCTGAAGTAGACCCAATTTATTGTAAACAAAATTTGAAGTGGCTTTGATGAAAATGCAAATAATGCTAGACGAAGAAGTAAATAAAACAACCTGATACCGTAAATCGTTTTGCGAGTAAATGAAAAATGATGAACGTTTCTCATCATGATTTCAGCGAAAACAAACAAACAAACAAAAACAATGCAAAACAAAACAATACAAATTAAATTATAATTAATTAGATTAGAAGGCGATAGTTAGTAGTTGCTCTAGAATAATCGTATTACTCATGGTCATGGATATGGACGTTTAAGTGTATCACTAGACTTGCTCCCAGTCTCGCTCGTTATTTTTTTCTGTTGCTTGGGCTTCCTGTGTTGTAATTCGGATTGTCAAATTCGGCAGCGAGCAAACAGATGACGCAATGCAGTCAGGGGGACCATGGCACTGCTGAATAGACCATTTCCGAGATGCGTAGACCACTGACAAAAGTATCGCGGGCACGACTTAAAAACGAGGTATTTTCGGGCACATTTGCTTCTGACAGAAACTTTAGTAAGTAAGGATAAAATAACATCTTTTTGCAGCTCTCATTTAAGCTGTAAGACAAAACTAAAGGATTCCAGCTTTGTAATGATTTTGATCTATCTGAACTTCATTTCTGGCTATATCGCCCTTCAGAGTTTTGAAGGGCGATATCAGCTGAGCCGTTTCGGCTCTGTGAAAGGGCTAGCAGCTGACTACAAAAAAGGCTTTTTATAAGGTATTTTCTTTCAATCTTTATCATGTCTCGTATCTGGAAGTCTACATCAATAGTTGATAATATTTGAACTTAATAGAGCTGATTTTAGAAGATGTTTTATTGTTAACGATCAACGAGTGAATGAATGTTTCACTAAAAAAGCTGTAAGTTGAGAATTTTATGACTTTATTGTACAAAAACATCAATACTCTAACAAACAAAATGGTCAATAAATTATTTTCTATTGAATCTTGAATGTTTTTATGAGTTATTCTTCAATTGAAGCATTTATTTTCTCCTTTTATCAATGCTCTGTTGTGGGGATTTCTCGGGGATCTTTGACTCAGTGATCGATTTTAATTAATGTCAGAAAGTCGCCAAAAACATTTGTATATTTTTTATATCAGCGGAATTCTATGTGGATTCAGTTGTCGATATGTAGTGATAAAAGTGATGATTTTTTCCATGAGGTCTTAAATCCGATTGTTTTTGAATCGTCTGTTCAGAAAAATATTTCTGCTATTTTGTTGACATTGCTCGAAAATGCCTCGTTTTCAAGTCCGTCCGCGTTCTTCTTGAAAGCGGTCTCCGCATTTCGGAAATGGTCTATTGGACATGTTTATTGAAAGTGACAAAGTCAGAAACAACCACTTTGAAAGCGCTAAAAAAGTTTTAATCTGGAATCATTCAAGCTACATCATGGGTAAACTACAAGACTAACAGAGAAAAAGGTTCTACTCCAACTTGATGGAAGAAAATAAAGGAGATTCAAAAAATGCTCTGGAGAGTATTAAAATATGCAGTTAATACGGCCACAAAGGGATCGATAACATCTTTTACCAAAAATGACTCGTTATGTGACGAAGCTTGATGAAATTGCAACCATTTTCACCTCTCATTTCTCAAGTATCGCCGACAAGACATTAAACGAGTCTGAGGTGCAATACCATGCATAACCACCATCAAGATTATTATCTGGAGGCAGTTCACGGCAGTTCGATCCACCATGCACCAACTGGCATTCCACTTTTGTCTATTCCTCCAATGACTGAGGCTTTTCTTTCCAGCTGCCATAAATCAGTCTTCGATGTTAATCCAATCCACGAGTTATATAATAGTAATAATAATGGTTATATAATATACACCATTGGCGGTTTGATTAAATTGAAAGTGCGTTCACAATTTACAAATGTTTACAAAAAACCTTCCCTTGTTTTATAAAAATGTTCCTAATCTGACGCACTATTACAAATATTTACAAATTTAAAGGATAAAAAAGAGCATAGACTAGCACCTGTGACGACGAAAGAGTGCAGAACTGATCATCAGATAGTCATAAAGTCGTAAACTATACTTTGATCGAATAATCATTTTGTTAAAGAACATGTCGACTAGCATCAGTTTAATGTGCAATATAACCTAACTTTATTTATAACTATTTATAATAACTGCTCTTAACACAGGCGTAAATTACATTTTGTAGAATGTGTTCAAAAAAGGTTGTCGTATGAGAAGTCTCAAGTCTACGCGACTAGGAGACCGAAAAGGAGTATGGGTAGTTGCATTATTTTACTCTCTTTTTCGCATTGTGGTCTTGATTTTAGGATCAGCAAATGAAGCTCTTTGATGTATTAGGTCCGGCATGGCACGATGAAGTTGAATTATGGTGTGGATATTTGTGTGGTCTTATAGCTCTAGTAATTTCTACCCATACTCCCTTTTCGGGTGAGTCGCGTAGGCTTTTGTTATGTGAGTGTGTTCTACTTTAGGTCTTTAGTGAAAGTCGCTCCCAAGATTTTACCTGAGATCACAACGTGGATGACACTTTTGACATCAATTCGCGCGGTATCAGTTAACACATTGCTGCTTTCTGAAGTCGATTCTAAGTCTACGCTATTTTGTTGGATTCAGCTGGGTTAGGGTTAGGTTACTTGTTTTCACTTGATCATGAATTTGGTTAATTTTTTATGACCTCTCATATATATATATATGATCTCCGTTTTGAAAGTTTTCAATCACTTGTGTTTACAGGCACTTTTATAGGCGTCCCAGTCCATCCTCAGCCAAAGCGAGGGTTCCCTCAAGTTCATCCATATTTGTCATCTAGAGATTTACTGCGGCAGGTGAAACCTTTTTATTTTCATGGCCTTTTCTGCGTGGAGATGGTTTGATGGTTGTTGCATTTCCCTTCCTTTGCAATCTATTGCAGCCAATGATCTTAAGGTATTCTTTCTTGAATAACGGATTCATAAACCCATAGATGATTGGATTAGCTGCACTACTCACAACTGCAAGAAAGCTCCAAATGGTATAAAGCTCTCTCTTCAGAGACCAGTAACCTCTGCAAGTATCCACCAGGTCAATGACAAAAACAGGAGTCCAACAAGTCATGAAGACTACCATAACCACAAACAAGGTTCGAGTAATCTTGATTTCCTCAACACAGAGATTGTTCTTGCTTGCTCTGGATTTCTTGAGTTGTTGTTTGTGCTTGTGTACGACTTGGAAAACACGGAGATAGCAGAATTGGGTGATGAGGGTTGGGAGACCCACGTAGAGTGATACTAGCAATGCTGTATACCAAGTTACATCGATCTGAAAGTAACAGAAAAATTTGCCTGGATGAAAAACCATTCGATTACCAGGCAGCAAATAAGTCGTAGGTGCGATTCCAGAGAGGATCCAAACCGATGCAATGTAACATGCTGAAGATCTTGTCGTGAAGTATTTTCGATATTTGCAGTTCGATTTCACGACACGGTGATATCGATTAATTGCCATCCAAGCAATAAACTGCACGGACGCAACTGCCACAAAAATTCCCATAAAGCCATTGTACTGGCAAGCTGCATCTCCAAATGGCCAGTACGAAATAGCAAGAACTGTTAAACTCATAGGCATTATGAAAAGAGCCATTGCAATGTCAGATACAGCCAAGGAAATGACAAATAGATTAGAAACTGTTCGCAAATGACGATTTTTGTACACAATGTACAAAGTCAGTGAATTTCCTATAATTATAACAAGCCATATGAAGAGGAAAGTTCCACTTTCTAAGACAACTCGTGCAGTACTCCTTGATTTCAAGGCGATCGCTAGTTTCTCCAATATAGCCGTGTTATTCATGAGGACAACGACCAAGCTCGTACCGCTGTACTTTTGGACTTATATCTGGCACTTTTGTAATCAGTCTTATGTAGCTTTCTCTTTACTTGAGCGTGGATATCGCGTGATGGCTAATTTCTCAAAAACATGTACTTACGGTTTGTAAATAGCTAATAATAGATGATTACCACTGGTAGATGGCATGAATAAAGTAGCTCATGATTGGGTCTGCAAGGGAACAGGTTGTTCATTCACACGGTAATCCTGAAGTAATTTATTGCAAACAAAATTAGAAGTGACTTTGATGAAAATGCAAGTAATGCTAGATGAAGAACTAATCAACCTGATACCTGCGAGCAAATGAAAAATGATTAACGCTTCTCGTCATGATTACAGCATGAGATCTTTGAATTCAAGGGTATCATTTCTAGTTCCCTTTTCTTGGCTATTGTATTATTAATTTTATCTTCATACCTCGTACTTCGTCAAGAAATAACAAACAAACAAACAAACAAACAAAAAACAAGACAAAAATATAACAAAACAAAACGAAACGAAACAAAACAAAACAAAACAAAACAAAACAAAACAAATTAAGCGAGCTTGTCGGAAAAGTTAATGTTATTTGAAAGCTTTTTTTAACTACTTCACCAATTTGGTATTATATTGTGTTATGGCAGCAACAAAGTTTACTTTCAGTCTATTAATGTGTAATTCGTATATCAAGTCACTGATAGTAAATAAAATAAAATAAAATAAAACAAAACAAAACAAAACAAAACAAAAAATAAAAAAATAAAACAAAATAAAATAAAATAAAATAAAATAAAATAAAATAAAATAAAATAAAATAAAATAAAATAAAATAAAATAAAATAAAATAAAATAAAATAAAATAAATCAACAATGATCACCTCTCTACAATGACTGCTCCCAATAAATGTTCCGACTTTAAAGGAAACCCAGTACACAGTAAATGTCAAACTTTCGCATGAGTGCAAAACGGACCGCGTCATGCCGTGGCCTTGTCCTTGGCGGGTTGTCTATAAACTTCAAGTTCAAGTTGTTTTTATTCACACACTTTATGAATATTCATGTTTACATAGATAATACTAGTTTGTATTTATAAGAAGTATGATATATACAGAGCATGTTGTAGTATATGACATATTAAATACAAACAATAGATATATTTAGTGTGCAGTGATGGTTTAAGTAAGCGCGAACTTCCGAGTAAAACCATCACTACAAAATAACTAAAAACATTCGAAATTCCTGCCGTAACCATACTGTGACCGTGCGGTGCCGTTTTTACAATCATACGAAATCTGCTCAACTGATAAATTTACAATGAACTATTCTCTACAATGGCCGCCTATAAGAAATGACTACTCTTTACAATGGCCACCTCTGAAGAATGATCACCCCTCTACAACGACCACTTTTAAGCAATGACTACTCTCTACATTGACCACCTCTCGACCACCGCTCTACAATGCAAGATAACCTTTACAACAATCACCACCTCGTCTTTACAATGACCCCCTCTGTACAATGATCACCCGCTCGGTACAATGATCACTTCCTTCTAATTACCACCTCTCTTTAATGATTATGTAAGTAAGTAAGTAAGTAAGTAAGTAAGTAAGTAAGTAAGTAAGTAAAGACTTTATTTATTGAGGGTGACACTTAAAAGTGATTGCACTTATAAACTTGTGGCCCTCATATAAACTTACATGCAACTAAGCAATGAATGCTTTAAACATTGACCACCTCTCTACATGTACAATGACCATCTCTCTACAGTGATCACCTCTTTACTATTTTTAACAAAGAATGTATAGAGAATTTACCGGGACCTAAGGATATGTCCGCAATATAGGTGTCCATAATATAGAGGTGTCCATGCCGAGAGGTTCCACTGTATGTCCTTGTCAGGAGGCAGGAGGGAGGGGTATCTGGTGCACGAAATTACGGTGGACTTAATCTCATAATCCTTTATGATTATCCAAGAAGGCCGCATCAAACAAGTCTTCTTGTCGCTAAAAAAAACCCCAGACTTTATTTATTTTGATTTGAAAATTTAATCTAACCAGATCCTGGAACTATCACAGACTTCTGACAAAAGAAAAGGCCGCATCCGTTTTCATTAATGACAAGTCGCTTAGATCGCTTACGAAAGATGGAAGCTGTTACTCTGGGTAGCATGTTTCTTGGGTGCTAAGTATATATATGATAATGGGGATTTTCAGAAAAGGACGTTTAAAAAAAAAAAAACGTTTAAAACTGTACTTTTTAAAGGTTGAATTTGAAGAGATTTAGCACCAAGGAAAAGATGCGTTAATAGGGAAAATATACCTAGTGTTATAATAACTCATAAAGGTCAAATAACACGCAAAATACAACGAACACTTGTCGGGGTATTTCTTGATAAATTACAATAAAAGTACAATCAAAAAATTCAATCATTTTTGACAGTAAAAAGGTTATCAGATGAATATCCAGTGAGTGTAAAGGGCAGCTAACGCGTGATAAAATGCATGAATAAACATTTTAGATGTTTAGTGTAAAAATAAAATATTTCAAATATCTTATAAATTCAAATATCATGAATAAAAAGTTAGTTTTTATTCAAGATGAAACTTCAGTTCAAACATAAAACGTATTAGGAAGAACTAAATAAACAAGAAGTTGCATGTGACAACCCATCTTGGTAATAAAATAATCGGCAAGATTACTACTGCTACAAGAACATTTTTTTACAGAATTGATGTGCTAGTACTGGCAGGTATTATTACGGAGTGATCGAGAAACTAAAAAATAATATAAAGAAAAATAACGAAAATCACAAGAACAAAGTCTTCGATGATCAAATAACAAAATAGCAAACAGCAGTGCCGGCTAGTTGTCAAAGTTACGAAATCTCAGCATCGCCAGTGCCGATGGGATTTTCATAGCTACGACTAACGAAACTTTTTGATTTACCAACACAATGAGACTGTATCAATAGCAAATAGCAGTGCCTAGTTGTCAAACATACGAAATCTCAGCATCACCGGTGCCGATGGGATTTTCATAGCTACGACTGACGAGACTTTTTGATTTACCAACACATTGAGTTCTGGTTTCTTTTGAACGACTCGTTGATTGGCCATAATTTATCGGGTTTGAATGTTGAGTACTTAATTCTCCATGAGGTCTAGGAGCTTGAGAATGATCATGTCCGGGTCGTCTTTTATTGTGACGCAAAATCTTGTCGTTTCGTTCTATTTGATCGTTTCTTTTCTGCCTTCCTTTGCAATTTTCTTGTGTTGATTTAGTCTCAGAGTGACGTGATTGCGTTTGCTGCCCCGAGAAACCTGTGTTTTCATTATGAGGTTTCTCTTCCGTTAATGGTTGCAGTGTTCTCTTTGGGTACCCACTCGGCCTAAGTTCGCGGCGTGTAGTTTGTTTTAGCATAGGTCGAGTATTCAAAAGAATATCATCAAAGCTTAATGTCTGTTGAAACTGTTCCGGCGCAACGTGACCATTCTGAACATTTCTTCCCTCTTCAAAGCTATTTCCACAGCTACTAATATTTTCAGATTTTCGTTTGTGCATTTGACTAAGAGTGGTGGATCTGCGTCTTTTATCTATGGGCATTTTTTCCACCAAGCAGCTGCAACAACATACACGAAGAATCCTCTTAAAGGAGGCTCGAACTTCTTCATTTCGATATGCGTAGATATATGGATTAATTGCACTTGAGCTGTATTGCATCCATTTAACAAATCTTACCAAATGATCACTTTGTGGCCGGGAAAGACAAGTGGGGCAGAAGTTTGCAATTACAGTTGTAACAAAAAACGGCGCCCAAGCGATAACAAAAACCCCTGTAATTACAATAACAGTCACGAAGATGTTGAACTCCTTAATGTATCCCCCAGTTGATCCCATTCTCGTTGAAGTGCTTGGCTTTCTCTTTGCCTGGTCACGACCAACTTTAAGAATATATAAATAGACAGAAATAATAATGAACAGAGGAAAAACGAAGCATGATACCATTAGGAATATACTGTATGCGTCTTGCCAATCTGACTTATTTTGCAATGGCTGTATACCGGCAGCAAAAATGGCAAAAATCCACGCAACTGCCAACATGTACCAGTACACTGACCTCGGCAGGCGACGGTGCTTAAGAGGCGCCACAGTGAAATAAAGCCGTTCAATAGCTATTGATGTTAGCTGGAGTATTGAGGCGCATCCTGTCCCAATGTCTACACATATATACACGGAATATAATGGCGTGCAGTAGGCATCCATAAGAGAATTAAGAGTTGAGATGTACGTCCAGTATGGCACAGAAAACATTCCAATGAGGAGGTCACTTAGTCCTAGACCACAGATAAAGATATTAGTAGCGGTTCGTAGCTTGGGGTTAACGACGAATGCAGCCACTACAAGTCCATTCCCTAGAACTATCATTGGAATTAGTATTCCATAGCATAAAGCTATAAGAATCGAAGAGGTTGATCCAGAAGGACCTTGTCCATTACATGGATAAACAGAAGACCCGTTCGAAGGACCATCCATTTTTCTTGACAACTGTCTTGGTGATCTATATACCCAGTCTAGGAATTTCTAGATGGCCCTGAGATATCTGTCATGATTCTTTATCTCTCAGCTACGCAAAGAACTAAACCATCCACTTGTTAATATTTACAGTAATTTCAGTCGTGCGAAAAACCAACAGGGTTTCCAAAGGCACTTGAAAATGTCAACAAAATATACCAATAAAGATGTCAGTTTGGATTTCATGCATGAGATCCGAGTTAAATGATGTGAAGAATCACATTACTAAAAATTCCGGCTAACTAATGCAAAAATGCACAACTCCTGTAGAGTGCTTCAAAAGCTTGGAACGGCCGCGTGGGCGAAATACACATAAATCATGATAAATAGAGTCTTTTAGTATTACATCTTAAAGGGTTAAAAGCGTGTTCTATGTGATTATCTCACGTTCATATAAGCTTTTAGGAACAGGAAATAACTAATTTGTTATAAACACAATATATTGGATACTTGAGAGTCTATTGATGGATATTGTATAAACAATAGCACTTTGCCATCACACCAACTACTGTATGTCCGATCTAAATGAACACTAATATATTACTTGTATTAATTCAATAATATAGAGCATTTAACTAATTACAAGCGGTTTCATTGAAATTGTCGATAAACAATTTGGCAGCAATCAGTTTGAAAACCATTACAGCAGAGTGCAGATAAGCTGTGAGACAAGCGCAGCAATTTCCTTAATCCCGAATTCACATAAACGTAAATCAATATTTCCATACTGTTGGTCATTGAATTTACATATCATGGAATCAGACGTGGGAAGTCGTGATAAAGCAGGGATTAAAAATACATCCATTTAATGGCAGTCGGTTCAACACAACACACAAATATCTATTACAAAATTGTTTGAATACAAAGAGCAAAATTTTCGTTCATTTTTCACTGCGCCACACTTAAAACACCTATGGTAAAGAAATACGATGTAAGATTATCAATATCTTGGGTATAAACAGCTTACAGCTGCGTAGTCAAAATGTCTGTTTCAATCACAAAAACAACAGGAAACATAAAAGACTGACAGATATAATCGAAGCCCCTCATTCTGAGGAAAAAAGCTCATTTCCTGTTATTTCCAAAAACAATATTTTCAGGCTGCCATTAAACCCCGATGAGCTCATATAACCAGAAGGATGCCCTATGAAAGTAGCATAACAACAAATAGGAATTTTGTAGTTAGTATACTGAATATATATATTATTTATATTATTTATTTTGTTTATTTAAGTTGCAGGACCTTATTGTAAAACACATATGCGAATAGACTTCCTGAATAAAGATTATTTATAATAATAAAAATATCAATGAAAAGTCTTGCCAAATTAGTCATTACCATTCAGTCTGAATAAACGCACAACTTAAAAGAATTTGTCATATCGCCTGTATTTTAGCGATTTTAATGTAAAAATTACCCATAATGCACCAGACATGATATAGTTAGCTCTCAAAATTTTTCTCTACAGCTGTTTATTGATAATATTCCTATATATTATAATTTACACTGTAATATTAATACTAAAGAAATGATTATTTATTTAATATTAATAGTAAGAATAATGTTTGTAATAATAATAATATTAATATTACACTTTATTAAGTGACACGGCCTGGGTGGCGTGGGTGGCGTAGCGGTTAAGCCACTCGCCTCCCATCGGACGCTGGATCGCACGTGAGTTGAGTTTGTTTGATGTGCTGTTCTTTCCCATGCCATGAGGGGGTTCTCCGGTTTTTTTTTCCCTCAGCAAAAATGAGTGATGTACGTAAAGTATATCGAAAGTAGTTGAGTTTGTTTGATGTGCTGTTCTTTCCCATGCCATGAGGGGGTTCTCCGGATTTTTTTTTCCCCTCAGCAAAAATGAGTGATGTACGTAAAGTATATCGAAAGTAGTGGTAGCGAGTGTGAATGAGTCTTGGAGATATTTATAGCAGTATTTGCTACTCTGAAATCCGAGGTTAAATGAAAAGATTTGATTTGTTTTTTTGATAATAATATGGGGATATTATACTTTACCCTAGTTATATATTTATCGATGTAATCAATATATTTTATTTTACTTTACTATATACTTATCGATGGATTATTCTTAGTAAAAGGAATCAAGGTCCTATCTCCACCCTAATCCACATATAATTGAAAATGCTGTTGTACTATTGCGTTTTTGTTACCACACCGCCCACACAACACCTACAATCGGCGCCTTTTTGAATTGACACAATTTCGAAAAAATGGTCAAAATTCTACGTTTATGAATTGTGACTTTTCCCCCCTCGCCCCCTAAGCAATTTTGTCCACTAGTCAGATTCCAGGGTGGCAGACTTTTCTCACCTCAACATTGAATAGGGGGAGGGGGGAATGACTGAATTAAACAAACTTAGTTGCCAGTGAGGACAAATTTAGTAAGATAGGTCATTTTCTCCCACAAATGGCGCCGATTGTAGCTCGGAAACAAACTTTCTAGATCTACCAAATTAGCCAACCGTTTGGGTTGCGTTTTGCGGATTTTCAATTCTTAGCTAAATTTTTTTCCTTGCAAATTTTATTGGGTAAAATTAGTCTTAAAAACGGAACGCGCCCAACAGATAAAAATCCTGACACTGTTTGGCTGGACATTTATCTAAGAATCAAACAGTGAAAAACGTTTTTTTGGAAATAATAAATTGCTTTCTTTGTACTTTTATCTCGTCGAGTAAAGTCCTGTAGTTTTGTTTTAAAATCTAAAAAAAAAAAAAACACTCTTCTGGTAAAACAAAAGTCCCTGACTTTTTCCCTGACTTTTCAATGACCAACTCGGCCGATTTTTCAATGACTTTCTACACTTTCTACTGAACACAAATTTAGAATAATTTCTATTCCACTGATACTTGTCAACGAAATTAAGTGGTCAAGAATTTTTGAATTTCACAGCCAAGCTGCTAAAAGGGTTGTTTGAAACTTTCCAACCCCCCAAAAAATTCCCTGAATTTTCACTGACATTTGTAATACTCTGTGAGCAACATTTTAATTTCAGGGTTCCCACTGACCTTGAAAAGTCAGGGAATTCTGAAATTAAAATGTAGGTGACACCTACATTCTCTCCTAGGTGATACCACGAACCTTTAGGGAGACCTTAAGAGTCACTACTGTGAGAAAACAAGAAATAGACGTCGTGTTAGGGTGACCCTAGGGAAGGGGATGGGAGGGGAAGGAAGGGAAGGGAAGGGAAAAGAAGAGAAGAGAAGGGAATGAGATTGGAGGAAATGGAAAGGGACCCTCCCTTCCCCTCCTCGAGAGTCAGCCAGGAAGGCTAGATTCAGAACTTTGGATAGATGTAAGGCATATTTACCCGAAATCTTATGGTTCCTCCAGTTCATCTCCAGTTCATATTCTAAATTCCGGTTCCGAAATCATGTATATCAAATAGTCTGCGTATACGGTGATATCATACACAACACACAGACGCAATTATCTGTGCTATATGTCATTACCATGAAACTAATGCTTGACACCCATATCGAATAATTGGAGGAATTCTATCAATCCTCTCACAAGTTAGCAAGGCACTCGAATATCGATAGCTCGTTAATTGGTCGAGTTTGGCACATCAGGTTATAAAACGTACCACGAGTAGACTGGGATTTGTAACTATGTATCCGAAGGGGTCATCAATATCACTAAGAAAATGTAATAAAGAACTGAACTAAATACCAATGTCCATTGTCCATTTGATAATCCTTTCACATGGGTTGGTCTTGCACTTAAAGAGTGAAACAGGCAGTTTTCATCAGATTGGGCACGGAATCTAAAAGAGCATTGAAATGGTTGAAATCCGATGAGCCAAAAATCAACTTGATTGGCCCGGTATCCAATACACGCCACACATTCGACCTGTGCTTTGGGCGTGAACTTAAGGAATATAAACAAAGTTAACTTGAAGTCTTTTATCTTTAAGCCTGGGCTTTGAGAAAGAAATGGTCTTAGGAAGAACTTGCGATGAGAATGACGATAAGATAGTGACTACAAATAATTGTCGTTTCTTCCGTCGTAATGTGCGCAAAGAAATGCATCTTGTAAATTGAAAATGGCAGATCTTGTGCAGCGAAAATTAAATTACACGGTGTTATGTTTTCTTTCTGTAACTGTACGGTAGCCGTAGCTTCGATTCCGCGCATTTTTCGTGCTCACACCGCATAACGATATGTACGTGCTGTAGATCGATCAACCATAATTTGAGCGCATTTTCCGTATCGCAACCGTGACCATACCATATGTACGTGTCGTGGGTTAGAATCCCGATTCAGCACATTATTCCTAATTATCAAACTCATTAATAATTCATTAGAAAACACAATGGAAATCACTACCGGAACGTAGATCTTTATATCGGATAAAGATTTTTGTGTATTTGCATAAACTTTAACTTGGATTTTCAAAGTCAATTTTCAAGTCAAAAGTAGTCAAACTTGGAAAATTCTGGTCCAATATGATAATTGACAACTAGACGTTTGATAAGTAATATAAAGAACTCGAGAGCGTGTTATATCGGGTCTAAAGATCCTCGCCTTCGGCTCGGATCTTTATCCACCGATATAACACGCTCTCTCGTTCTTTATACATTACTTAAACCGTAACAAACTGTATGTACGTGCCGTAGACAAAGCCGTGACTTCAAATCCTCACAGAGCGAGCATGTATACAATTTGTCTGCGCATGTCTGTATTTTGGGCTTGGAATTCATTTGCATATCGAATGCAAGAAATTTTATGTTGACATGGAACATTTGGCTGGCTATCTCGTTCTTCAAAATTATGTTCAACTACCGAAATACTAAGACAACTGAAACATGAGCAGTCTACCTACCGCTAGTGCGTTGTGGATAATTATCCAAACTGAAGGCACTCCAGATGGGAAAATATCGCGCGTCAAAGTTAGTAGAAAGTTGTGAGAAGAACCAGAACTCCTCACTTTCGAGTAATATTGTGGGCGCTAAATTTATATGTAAGGTACGTTAAGCAGTGAAAGCCATTAACAACAAGTTACTGTGTAGATTAGACCCGATAAGGGTATTTTAGACTCCATCGATCGTTTAATAATTAGCCATGTTTACTGGAATGTCGCTCAAAATTCTTGCAATTCACTTTCAAAATTTGACATCTGAGACTGCGCCCCCCAGCAAAATTATTTAGTAATTTGCTTTTTCCACGTTTCTTTCTTGCAAAACAGAGCTTTTTTAGTCCAAACTCGTGGTCCCTACATGTGATCCAAAGCATTTTTGTGAACGTGTTTCGAAGCACGTTGTTTGCATGCAAATTTCAGCAATGAATTTATTGCTCTTTTATAAAGTATAAAACGCTGCTTCATACGGCCCAAACTGTATGCCTCACCATGTATAAAAATAGGTCATTAACTTCTAGATAAATGTTGCAGATTATAAAATATAGGCTACCGAATTTAGTCAATTTTAACAAGGCTTGAACCCGACTGTAAACATTGCTTGAAATTACATGGAGGGACCAGAAGTTTTCCAGCAAGAAAGCTCTGTTTTACAAGAACGAAGCATGGAAAAAGCGTATTATTAAATAATTTTGCTGGGGGGCGCTGTCAAAGATGTAAAATTTTCAGAATGAATTGCAAGAATTTTGCGCGAAAAAGTACGACATTCCAGTAAACATGGCTAATTATTCAACAATCAATGAAGTCCAGAGTACTCTTATTGGATCCAATTCAAACAGTACCATGTTGGTAATGACATCCATTACTAAATTTACCTTATACATGAATTCAACGCCAACATTATAACTCGAAAGTGCGGAGTTCTGGTCCTTCTTAACTTTCTACTGACTTTGACGCGTGATATTTTCCCATCTGGGGTGCCTTCGATCTGGATAGTTATCCACAGCGCACTAGCGGTAGGTAGACTGCTCATGTTTCAGTTGTCTTAGTATTTCGGTTGTTGAACATAATTTTGAAGAACGAGATAGCCAGCAAAATATTCCGTGTCAACATAAAATATCTTGCATTCGATATGCAAATGAATTTCAAGCCCAAAACACAGACATGCGCAGACAAATTGTATACATGCTCACAGAGCGCATTTTCTGTACCGTAACAGTGACTGTATGTGCGTGCCGTAAGCTAAGTAGGCGCGACTTCAAATCCTTACTCAGCGTCTCGAATTCCGTTCCGTGAGCGTAATTCCGTGATCCCTCCTCTCTTCTCGGGCCGTATGTACCTTGTCGAACCGTAGGTACGTGTCTTAGGTTTTACTCTTATAAGTACAAAATATCCCCTCACGGTAATCTAAACAGAAAGCACTAAGCTGACTGAAAAACACGACAATATCAGTAGATCAAATTTAGTGATCATTTTGATACAAATAGAATGATTTACTAGTCCTCTGTTAACGACTTGTCGACATTATTACTACGATATAAAGTATTACGTTTCGGTAAGGATTACCATAGGCGCACGTTTTTCATAAGACGGGAAATGCTTTGATTGCAAACTCAGTCGCGTTCCTGTTTTTAGTTTGTTACTTTGATCTATTTTTTCTCCGTTTTTCCCTTTTCTCTCTCTCAAACTGTTAACTGTTTTTAAAAATTTAAAAATTGAAATTGAAATTGAAATTGAAAAAAAAAAAACTCTCAAAAGCGAATTCGGTAACCTTGTTCTCTCCATAGCAGTCATGTGCCAAAGCTAGAAAAATTGAATGTCCAGTTTGTGACCAAATTCCTTGATATTAATCTAAAGATTTTCTATGGGAAACCATTCGATAATCCTTTCTAATGGAATGTACTTATTAGTAGATTAAAAGATAAAGGAAAGCCATTTGAGTGCCGATGACGTAAGGGCACGAATAGTGACGATATTTAAGCACGAATCGAGAGTGCTAACATTAAATTCACATCAAACTTTGTATTGACTGTAAGCTGTGGAAAGCACATTGTGAAAAATCCTTTCAAATTTTTGGGCCTCTAAGATAAAGCTAAGGGTACCCAGTCAAGATGATTTCGGGACGTGAAACTACTTTGATTAACGATTCTTCAAGTTTTTTGAAAAAAGAACACGCGATTCCCAAGCCACCAAGGAGACATATGATTGCAATTGATCTTCTTATGCAGGACTTTTCAATATCTATGGATACAGAGGTTGCTGTCAAACGGCTTCGAAATATGTTAAAAGATTGCAACGTTGATGAAATTACTTCATCAGGAGTCACGGAAATGACACAAAGTGCCCTAGATGGAAGACTAGAAAGCGTAAGACTTCTTGTAGAACTGGGAGCTGACGTTAACAAGAAGGATAGATTTGGTTGGACACCACTGCATTATGCCGCAAGTGAAGGTTATGAAAACATTTGTCGATATTTATTGCAAGAAGGCGCCGATGCCTTCATAAGAAATAAAGAGGGAAAATTTCCTGTTGAACTGGCGGACAGTGAAAACATTGCCAGCTTGTTACTTGACGCAACAACTCGGCCAAAAACTCTCCGCATAAATATTATTTAAAATGACTGAATAACATTTGTATAGGATTAATTGATGTCTGTGGTAAATAACTTTGTTTTAAATATACAGTACGTTTGCAGTAGGGTTAGAAACCGCTACTCGGGGCTACACATTGCACTGTGACAAAGGGTAAAATTGCCCAACTATTCGTCCCGGGGGGGGGGGGGGGGACTCCTATAAATAAGAGGACGGGGATGCTCGTCGGAAATTTTAAAAATGACCCCTAAAAGGTACCAGAGTGGGAGTGGCAACAATTGATTTCTACCCCTAAAAGGTACCAATTCAAAAACAATAATAAAGAATTAAGGCAATGAAACACTTTGTTATCGATGTACTTTGAAGATTCAATTCAGATCATCGAAATCGTCCCTTTCATGCTTATTTTAGGTAGTGTATTTACCCCAAAACAGTCCCTAAAAGGTACCAGCTATGACTCTGGTAGTCCACCTAAGTCTGAGACACCCTAAAAGGTACCAGATTGCAGATTTTGACCCCTAAAAGGTACGACGAGCATCCCCGTCCATTTACGATCGGAGTCCCCCCCCCCCCCCCCCCCCGGGCTATGGGCTATTCGTACATATTAAGAGATGTTCTTTAACCTTCAAAGATAAAAAAATTAAAAATCTCTCTTACTAATAGTTTCATGGATGTAAATAGTACTTACTTTTTCGTATTTATTTACTTAGATCTAATTTTTACAAAATAAAAATTATGTACATCGAATTTGAAGTTGATCTTTAAATATAATTTTAATTTAACACACAAATGAAACAGTATCGAAGTATCAGAAGAACCATCGTATACAATTGTCATCCGGCCAATTCATTTTCGTCCAAACAACAACAACAACAACAACAACAACAACAACAACAACAACAACAGCAGCAGCAGCAGCAGCAACAACACCAACAACAAATCGTCCAAACAACAACAACAAAAGGTGTTCCAGTTTTTGTATTTTTGTATTTTCTTCCATCCTGACATATAACAAAAAAATATCGCATTTGTTTTTAAGACGTCCTTTAGTACTGATTGTATCTCGAGATCAAAAGTATTGTCACTGGAAGTCTAAACCTCTTTGTGAGAGATCGGAGCTGACCAACACTCAGATATTTTTCACATCCTCAAATGATCTAAAGAACTCACTACGTGCTATCAACACGTCGCATTTAGAATTCCAATTGTGGTTAAAGCATATCGATTATGAATTCCGTGTCTTAGGCAGACAGCGCACTAGTCCAGTCCTTCCTATACGGGTCAGTCACGGCAGAGTTGGTGCGTGTCGCGGTCAACAAAATTCAGTAGTTTGGGAGCTTCTAAGTATGGGCCGCAAAGGAGGCGGCGGCGGGGGGGGGGGGGGGGGGGGATCGCGACGTGCGTAATACAGTTTTAGGCCTTTTCTGTATGTTATTTGGGTTTTTTTTTTTTACTTTAGCTTCTGGCATGGGACCCCGTAACTGATAGTTTCTCAGTTTTCGACGGTTTTCTTTGTGATTTTTTGCAATTAGATTTTCTCTGCGGTATTGCGGTACTGGATATACCTAACGCTCCCAAAATGTAGCACTTCTTTTTCTAATTTTACAGCCGACAACATTCGAATTCCCTCCCACTACACCGAAGAACAATCAATTCCAGTACATCGACAAGACAAGTATAGTCTGCAATCTTGGCCGACTCGGCGATCTGTTTGATATCTGGTTTGAAATGGTAGTTAAACTGCAATTAACAACAGATAAAAAATATGTCCAAGAAATTGTTGAATTCAAGTTCCGCTACCGACCCTTTATCTCACCAGGACCTCTAAGTTTCTGCTCTCACTTCAATCTCCGTCTTCCACATTCCTTTGATTTTTCAGAGATTAGTCAGGGTAGCTCGGTGTCTAGAGAGGTCGCTATAGGCCTTTTTTATTTTCCGTTAAAAACAACACTGCTAGCTACTGCAGAGTTCGGCAGTCAATGTACGACGAGTAACAACAATTCCCCAATTAAAGCAAACGAATCCGTGGAACAGCGCACGATCTAAGCAACCACTTGAAATTAAATCACGAAATAGTGTCACGATCCTGATATCAAACACGGAAACCGAAAAAAAGTGGTTAACAACAGTTTGAAGTTTCTTTAATCAGATTGATGCAATCTTCTATCTATAATAGCGCACTCGTTGACCCGCGTTAACATTCAAACTTTCATATCCTCTCTCTACTATCATGTCTAGTTGATCTACGAGCTATAAATCGCATTCATTTCTATTATTTATTGTCCATATATTTATTCATTAATCAATATATTTATTAATTGATCTTTTTAATCAGATTGATACAATCTTCTATCTATAATAGCGCACTCATTGACCCGCGTTAACATTTAAAAACTTTCCTCTCCCTCTCTAGTTGATCAACAAGCTATATCAAAATCGTAATCATTTCTATCATTTATTATCCATATATTTATTATTCATTAATCCATATATTTATTAATTAATTTTTTAATTAGATTGATACAATCTTCTATCTATAATAGCGCACTCATTGACCTGCGTTAACATTTCAAACTTTCCTCTCTCTACTATCATGTCTATCGGATCTACGACCTATTAGAATCGTCATCATTTCTATTATTTATTGTCCATATATTTATTATTCATTAATCCACTGTTAATATCAAGTACGGATAATGATTGATTTCGAATACTGGGAATATACTGTATATACTGTCTTTTGTCTGTGTGTTGGTGCGTGAATTTACAGCCCTCTGTCGGGCGCTTATTGACCTGCTAACCCTAACCCCAAAGGCGGACCCACAACCCTTACCCTAATTCGAACTACACCGTTTGATAGTCTCCGGAGAGGGCGCGCACCCCCTGCACCCCTCCCCTAAATCCGCCCCTGAACACTTACCCTAACTCTTACCTTGTCCCTTACCATAACCCTTGACTCTAACCCTAATTCGCACTTAATATACGAACTACAACGTTTGACAGTCCTTGGGTGACAAATTTACGTGACAGTCCTTGGGTGACGAATTTACGTGACAGTCCTTGGGTGACAAATTTACGTGACAGTCCTTGGGTGACGAATTTACGTGACAGTCCTTGGGTGACGAATTTACGTGACAATCCTTGGGTGACAAATTTACGTGACAGTCCTTGGGTGACGAATTTACGTGACAGTCATTGGGTGACGAATTTACGTGACAGTCATTGGGTGACGAATTTACGAATAGACGAAAGAATCGTATGATTTCTCTAAGAGGCCAGTTAATTAGTGCTAGTCTGAGGTAATTTAAGAGTTCAATACACCCCTATACTATACCATGTCTACTCACCTACTACATACTACCATGCATGTATACTCACCTACAACTACATACTATCATGTTCATGCATGTTAGTTACTCAACTAAACTGATAATATCCTTTTCCTGTGTTTCTAACCATCAAATACAGCCTCGTGTGCAGCTCTTAGCCACGTTGCTACGGCAACAGCACCAGGATCAGGACTCTTTAGATGGATTGAGCTCACGTAACTAGCGCGACCTGCCCTGGCTTGCATGTGAGCAGTAGACTGGGCGCCATCTTCTGCTGCCTAAAGGAAATTGAACTGTAGTTCGTATGGAGAAATTTGTATGATAGAGCGGTTTTCGTATGAGAGGGAAACTAACTGCACCGTACCGTGTCGTAATGTCTATAAAGATTCATGCCGTAACCGTACCGTGACGTGACCGGCCCAATATCTCACTCATGGGGACATCCTCGGTAACAAATACAGTGTCCTCTTAATGGAGGTGTCCCCTTAAAAGCGATTAAAATAGCACTTGGACACTCTGAAAATGTGCCCCCATAATAGACGTGTCCCCCAGAAGTCTAAAAGCGAGACACACGATGCAACAATTGCGTCCAACAAATGTGCCACGTGTCCATCCCTGCAATACCACAGGAGGTTTAGTAAATCTTGAAAGTTAAGGCTGTCCGTGAAAAGTTACTACTTGTTTTTTATTTCCTAAAACATCGCTTAATAGTTGTTCTCTTTCCCTGGTCAAATAATACACGAGAAATTCGCATACCACGACAGTTGAATCGACGGTACTTTTATTTGTAAACACGAACGCGTCCACGAATTCCCGCCGAATTTTCGATCATACGCAGTGCGTTTTTCACCCTTGTCCCTCTAAGCACGAATTTAAGAGCCTCTGATATCTAGGGTCAATGGATATCATAACAATTCCTTCATCGGCACCGATTTTTCGATGTATTCTATTTACCTTTACAGCAAGCTCACACGCTTGTTTTGTTGACGTCCCTTTAGCTAAGTGTTCTTTTAATACTTTACTTGCTGGAGAAAGAGAGTCGACCTAGACAATAAACAGTAGTAATGTTAAAGCACGCACATTGTTTGTGAAATAATAAAGCACTTAAATTTGTTTATATTACCATAGTTCTGTCCCCTGGTTCCGCCCCACCATATCTGTATCAAAAAAAGGTTTTTATTTGGTGCATTAGCTCAGTACCAACGAGTGAAACAAAAACAAAAAACAAAAGGAAAAAAGTGAAAGGAAGGACGGAAGGACGGTAACTTGAGAAAAAAAAAGGAAATTAGAAAAGACTACAAATGACAAAAAGACAAGGGAAAAAGAAAAGAAAACAAACAGAAAAACAGAAAAAAGAAAAGAAAAGAACGAGAGGGGAGGAGGGGAGAGCAGAGCAGAGCTGAGCAGAGCAGAGCAGAGCAGAGCAGAGCACAGCACAGCAGAGCAGAGCACAGCAGAGCAGAGCAGAAAAAGACTAATTGAAACGAAAAAGAGACCAGAAAAAAAGCAGATGAAAGAAACGGAAAATAAATCTGGGAGAACTGCAGGGGACACAAGAATAGGAAAATCTATTGTGTCACAAAGAACCTTACCTCATAATTGACTGGACACCAGCTTCAAGTCCTGAAGACCAGTATTGCAGCGAGGTGCCATTTTTCAGTGCATTTGAAACCGCAATAAGAAACAAACTATAAAACTAAATACAACGATATACGTTATTACTATATCACTCACTGGCCCAAAATGAAATATATAATTACTTTTGGCATGAAACAAAAATATTTATTTTTCAACTTCTTCCTTAATATTTCTGCCTTTCCTTTTTGCCTTCCCCCATCCCAATTACCTTTGCTTTCATTTTTTTTTTCTTCTACTTCTTCCTTTCCTACTTCCCTTCAATTCAATTTACCTTAGCTTCCTTTTTCATTCCTTTCTTTCTCTCTCCCTTTCTTTCTTTTATCACTTGTTTCTGTCTTCCATTCCTTTCTTTTCTTTCCTTTTTCCTAATTCTACACAGATGGGTTGCTGGAATGACTAAAACTATAAATCCAAACGACAATTCACATCTAGCTTGCCTTCCCCTTACACTCTAAAGAACTTCATTTGTCGATGCTAAAAGTCAACTAAAGATCAAACCCAACTGAAAAGTCAGCAAAATGTTACGTCTAACCATCCTCCTTTTGCGTCTACTTAAGCTTTAAGCCTTTTGTCCGACAACCTTTTTTGAAATACAGAGGAACCTCCATACAACAGCCTCATATGGGACCTTTTAAAGTAGCCACTTGATGGAGATGGCCGTTTAATAGAACTCTCATTTATGGTGCTTCTGAGAGCACAAAGTCGAATGTACAATTTTTTTATCGAATAAAAATTTGTACATTTGACTTTGTAAAGTGACTGTTACATAGAGGGTGTCCACTTAACGAAAGTCTGTTGTAGAGAAATCATGCAAACTGCAAGTGCACTTGTATTAATACTCACCGCCCCAGAAGACCCTCCCATACTCTCTTCTACCAAGTGAGCCACAGCAAGCAAGGTTTTGTTGATGTTGTTACATGGCAGTCCTGGGGAATCCATTGAACCAAGAGCATTCTTGATGGCTGTGAACAAGGATTCGAAGGAAAAAACTTTGAGTCAGAAATCATTACACCTATACTGGGGTTCGCAGTGGAGGAGGCTTACCGTAAAAAACGTGAGAGGAACAAAAAATAATTTCGATTGGCCAGGACAAACATGAGCACAGATAAGTTTTAGAGCAGATTCTGTATGTGTGAAACGGACCGCGCTGGGCCTTAACCGTGTCAGTGCCGTGTTGTCTATAAAAACGTTCGAAATTCCTGCCGTAACCGTACCGTAACCGTGCGGTGCCGTTTTTACAGTCATACGAAATCGAGTGGTCTTCGTATGAGTGGGAAACTTACCGCGCCGTACCGTAACCGTGTCAGTGCCGTAATGTCTATAAAAACATTCGAAATTCCTGCCGTAACCATACCGTGCGGTGACCGTGCCGTTTACACAGTCATACGAAATCGGCTCTCTACTGTAGTATGACTGCAAAAATACAGCACGGTCACGGCAGGAATTTCGAATGTTTCTTCATGCACGATCACGGCACGGCGCCGTCCATTTTACACATACCAAAACTCCTCCATGCTGCTGTTATACATGTACATGATTCTTCATTGTACTAATCAAATGGTTTCAATTTCAGTTTGGAGCTAATTCACATGGCTGCGTTTTTCGAGTATCAAAATTGCACGAGCCTGTGGGGCAAGTACAAATTGAGCTCTTTGAAAAACACACAAGTGCAGGATTATTCCCAGTTCAATAAGAAAACGTATGAATAACCTTTTAATAATATTTTCAGAGAGAAGGAATAAAATCTTGAGTAAGAACTTTGAGCGTGTGCTGCATGGATGACGTGCGATAAATTCAATATTGATCAAAATGACCAAATCGTCAATGTTTATGACAATTTTTCAAACACATATCCGTGGATGAAAATGATTATGTTGATAATGTTAATACCAGAAAATTATGAAACCTAATAAAAATCAAATTTGCACTTGAATGTGTGTGTTACACTTGAAATGCACTGCTCTCAACCAATCAGATTCAAGGGTTTTTATTTTTTATTTTTTCATTTATTATATTGTTTAATTATACAATGAACTTTTAACCCAACCCTTATCATTGTAATATATGAACATAATGTAGTAGACCCTACCTTCAGCTCCACGTTTTAATGTAGAGCCACAGTCCCCATCACCAGAAATGTTGTCTAAATCATTTAATTTTGTCTCTGCATTAACAATGGCACTGGCAACTTTGCTAAGGACACTGAATACAAGTTTTCCTAAAAAAAGGAAGAAAGTACAAAAATTAGTTATAAAAAAGTGAAAGACAAAAGTGCTTTGACATGAATAAGAGTCAAATATGGTTCACAATGTTGAGCACTGTTAAGTTCCTTATCTAAAAAAGACATTTTATATTTTCGAATTTTTACATTCCTTGAATAATCTTTTCGCCAACTCTTGATGCAGATGGGATGAAAAAATATACAACTATACAGTGATCTTGAAACTAATGTGTAATTGCAGTCAGGTCATGTTATAAATTGTTATGCACCAATTTGTTATATGCATGAGGAAATCCAAAAACAAACAACAATCATGTTCAAGTGTGTACACTTGTACACAGGAGAGCTGGTAGTATAAATGTCGGGGTCATTAATCCTGTCATTTCCTGCATTTATGTCTTGCATAAAATCCCACGCTTTGAGGAAGACCTCTGCATGGTAGTTGTCTCTTCACTATCCACTGTTGTACTATAGCATTATCAAAGTCAAAATAGTGGACCATCTAATGAAAATGTTGTCAACATGTTCATGAGACTGACCACTATTTTGACTTTGATAATGCCATCTACAAGATTTTAGCATGAATGGCACAAGGCACATGCCTATCCTAACTCCTTGCACAGGTCCTAAAACTACTCTTGACTAGACACATATTGTTGTTGTTGTTCCACTTTACACACCTTCAGCAGTTAACTTTTCAGCAGGACGTTTCTGTTCTTCCTCTTCATCTTCTTTAATAAATTCAAATTCTAGAGGTTCTTTGTCACTTCGAAGAAATCCAGTTTCTTTTGAATATGAAGACCTTGGCCATGAAGGAGCAGTTGTATCACTATCTGTAAGATGATGATTATTATGATGATGATTATTATGCTAATTCTAAAATAATGACTACTACTTAAGCCTGGTCCTCACTAGCGACATAAGCATAAGCATAAGCAACATACGCAGACTCAGTACTGCATTTATCACCGAGGTGTGAGAAAAGACAAGCACCGCTAATGAGCAGTACACTACTGAGTCTGCGTATGTTGCTTTATGCTTATGTCGCTAGTGAGGACCAGGCTTTATGGTAATGCTTATGTCAATGCTGCTACTGATGATGATGATGCTGCTGCAGATGATGATGAATATCATCACTATAATTATTATTATTATTCCATTTAATTTTATTTATTCATTCACTAATATTTATACTTATAAAGGAGAATTATTCCACAAACATGTAATTGGCCTGGAGTATGGAATCCTCATAACAAATCCCTACACCTATACAAATCATAAACCACATTTTATACTGGTGTGAAATAAAAAGCACTTTTATGCATACCATTTCTGGTAACCCACCTAGGCAATGAGTTCTTGTTTCATCTAAGTGAAGAATAGTTAATGACACACCACCCATATCTAGAGAAGTCATGAGTGTACCACAGTAAACCCTGTCCACTTTAACACCTCTTGTTGAAACTGAAACATTTAGATTTGACAATAGTTCTAAGCAGAGAAATTTTGAAAACATTTAAGGAAATGTACATGTAAATGAAAAAATCTGTTTGTCATGCTGAATGAAAAAAGGAAGGAAAAAATGGGTGGACTGACAGATGGATAGATGTTTGGACAGCTAGATGTGAATGAATGAATGAATGAATGAATAAATTGACAAAGAAATGAATGAATAAACAAAAAAAGAGATGAACAAATAAACAAATGGGAGGATGGATGGACAGACAGGCAGAAGGATGTACATTTCCTTAAATGTTTTCAAAATTTCAAACAGATGGACAAATGGAAGAATGGATGGATGGATGGATTTGTGACATGCATTCATGAAGGATTGATGCATGAAGGAAGGAAGGAGGGAGGGAGGGAGGGAGGGAGGGAAGGAAGGAAGAAAGGAAGGAAAGTGAAAATCAATTGGCATTACCTAAGTACTGTATGGCTGCTCTGGCTACAATATTTAGCTCCAAGTAAGATGTTCCTCCTAGATTATTGACAATCAATGCAACACAGTCTCCTGCAAATTAAGGTTACATTTGAAAAACGTTTGTTTTCAGGTTAAACAAGTAGGCACTGATCATTACTGTTTCTTTTAACTTGGAAGAATTGCATTCAAATAATTTGAATGCAATTCTTCCAAGTTAAAAGGAACAGTATTATTTTACAATTATTGTAAAATAATAAAGGTACCATAATATAAAAACTTTATAACTTGGTACTACTTACAGTATACAAATATAAAAACTTTATAACTTGGTACTACTTACAGTATACAGTACCTTTGTTTAAAGCTAACTTATTAGTTGGTGCATCTTTAACATCAGTCATGTGCTCAATCATTGTCTTGACAATATTGTCTACAGCTTCAATCTATAAAATCAAAATGGCACTTGCAATTAATCAAGCACCTGAATTAAGTCTGAGCATGACTGGCCATTACAGAGTGGTGTAAAGTGTACAATTGATGTAGAACAAATGAAAGTAAATACTTGTTCGAGAAGTTAGCAAAAAAGGCAGCCTCTTGGCCTATTAATTTTTTAAGTTCACCATTTATCATCAAATACAAAATTTGGAAAAATAGAGTGTTTTGAGGTAAAGGATGGTATTTCTATAATATCCATACCTCTAATAATCACTCAGATAAATAGAAGTATGGGATTTTTTATGAAATATCAAGAAAGAGACTGACATAGATTTAATAATCGTGAAATAGTGCCTTTTAAATAAAATTACTTAATTAATAAAATTAATGAATGAATTAATAATCAATAAATATAATTTAATTTCACCAACCTTGACCCTTCGCACCCCAGGTTCACCATGTATACCTACAAATGTAGGAGGTAAAGAACAAAAATCATTTTCATCAGAATGATCATCACCTTCCTCCAAGAAAAGAAAACATTTCCAGAGCAGTTGCCATTGATTTAAACATGATGAAGCAGTTTTCATATGACCGTGATAATGGCATGGTCATGGCACAGCAGGAATTTTTGAACGTTTTATAAATTAAGGCATGGCATGGTACAACATGATCTGTTTTATACTCAGTATAAACAAAAACTGCCCCAACTGTGTTATATATAGACAGTTTTAGGAATTCAAGGCAAGGATATATAGCTATTTTAAAAAAGGGTGACAGGGTGAATGGTGAACGGCAATCGGCGATTGTAAGACCGAAAGGAACTGTGGTCATGCTATTAGACCGCCATCCAGAGATATAAATTGCCTATCGTGTCCAATAAGGACTTCACTGCATGGTACTGACATTGCTTGGGTGTTAAATCAATGAAAATGAAGTAATTCTTGTTAACCCAAGTTTCCTTTTGGTTGTGCAATCACCAACTGCCGATTGCCATTCACCATTCACCCTGTAAACCTTTTTTGAAATAGCTGTATACATGTACTGTTGTATAATATAATGGCATCTAATACAAAGGAATCCAGTTATCTCAATTCTCACCTAATCCAAGTTCAATTTCATCATCAGGCAAATTAAATGAGGGCCCAGAGCCAGGGATGTTGCAGGGTGACAGGCTTACACTCATAGTGCCTATCAAAAACACAAATCCACAAAAAAGGCTTACTAATTTATTAAATCAATTGCACAATTAATAACAATTTAATGTACAAATACACATCCCATGACATAAAATCTTGTCATAAATTATTCATATCCTAGCTACTTCTTACCCATAGCCTTTGATGTAGCACTAACTACAGAAAATATCTCTTCTAGGCTTTTACCCTCCTCAGCTAAGGCACCTGCAATCTAGATTTATTTCAAAATCTATGAGCTTTCGAGTATAATAAGTATATAGGTAATCCTTTGGTTTGTGTTCAATTGAGAATGAATTTGCACAAGTGCTTTTTTCAAAGACTACCAGATATCAAGACCCAGAGAATTGCACTTTTTGCACTAAATTTCAGTGCAATTAGATATGAACAGCTCTGGTCTCAGCCAATTAGCTTCAAGAATTTTTTTTTGAGGTTAGATTATGAGTGAAATTATTGGATGAAAAATTGTTTGTTGTGGTCATATCTTCTCAGGTTTTGCCAAAACATAGTCACCATCAACATTCGACTGTTCCTCCATTGAGATATGGATGTTTATTAGCTTTCCCAAGTTACAGTGAAAGCAATGACACCACTATCGCTTTCACCAATTACTGAGGTGCTTCTGTAATGTAGTAAGATGCTTCCACCAGGGGCATAACTACGGGAGGTGCACTAGGTGCATGTACCCCCTGTAGAAGCCAAAGGTCTCCTTTTCTATAATGGTGCTAGCTCTCACTAAGCAGCAGCTCCCAAATGATAGTACCTGTACCATTTAATGATAGTACCAGTCTTTGCACACCACGCTAATTAGCATCTGGCAATATTAGCATATGTTTCTTTCAATTGAAATTCTCTTATTTATAATTCATGTTTGCTCATTCATTCAATTATTCATTCGTTTATCAATTTAATTTATTTATTTATTCGTCTACTCATTTATTTATTTATTTATCCATTTATTAGATGTTAGGATGTTATCTTTTGTTCCAAAGGGTAGTTCTATAAAGCTACTGTATGGTGATCTGATCTCTATTTTTGTTTCTCGCCTTGAAGAACCTAGGGAAAGTAACTTTTATGACTCAAAGACATACCTTGTGTATGAGAACTGTTCCACAAAGTCCTCGTCTCCCTGCACTTTTGTCTTTACTGGTAAGCGCACAGTCTTCTCCTACGACCACCATTTCAACTTTCAAGCCCTCTGACTTCGCTCGTTCAGCAGCGAATCCAAAGTTCAGTCGATCTCCGGTGTAATTCTTCACAATCAGAAGCGTTCCTCCACTGTTATTCTTTCCAACTGCTCTCAGTGCTGCAAGGATAGAGCTTGTAGGAGGAGATGTGAAAACAGAACCAGCAACCGCTGCTGTAAGCATTCCTTTACCAACAAAACCAGCATGCGACGGTTCATGGCCGCTCCCTCCACCAGAAACTAAAGTGACTTGACCAGCTTTGCGAAGGTCTTCCACATCATCACGAATGACAACTCTGTGGTGTTTGAGAAGATTTAGCCCTGGGTTTGTAGCCACAATTCCCTGAAGAGCTTCATCTACAGCGCTCTCAGGGGTATTGATGAGATTTTTGGTGTTAGGTTGAACCGCCATCTTTGCAGGACCTTTGCGCGGGATCCTTTGCGCGCTCTCTCAGCTCAGGTTGACAACTGGCTGGGTAGCCTGTGTACAGCCGCTACCTACGTACCCCTCCCCCACGGAGAAAGTACTGGCTAGTACCCAGGAATGTTAACTCAGTTCCAAAACAATAGTATAAGAAACTGCAGGATTCATGATTGCACGCGAGGACATATTTTGTAAAAAACAAAACAAAACAAAACAAAACAAAAACAAAAACAAAAACAAAAAACAAAAAACAAAAACAAAAACAAAAACAAAAACAAAAACAAAACACAAAACACAAAACACAAAACACAAAACACAAAACACAAAACACAAAACACAAAACACAAAACAAAACAAAAACAAAAAACCGAACACAAGACGGGAATTTTTGCCGAGCTACAATCAGTGACGTATTGGTTTGGAACAGGAACTCCAAATTCATTAATCGCGCGCGTGAAATTGTGATACTCCCCTCTCTTCCCTCAGACAATGTTGCACCACGTTTTGAGCACCGTCAAACGACCCGGGCGACCAAAATTGGGGCAATATTGCTTGGAGGGGAAGGGGGAGGGCTCAAATATCCAACTACAAATATTTTCAAGCAAGCAGGTTAAATGTACCAACAGATATGTCCATGATTGTAGTCACTACGAGTTACACACTCGATGGATCATACATTTATATGTATGAAAACGAAAATATCAACGGTATCATATGCGATATGTATGCGTCTTTAATTTACAATCTTTGTGCTTCTTGGGGAGAGGGAGTTGGGCATTGGTATTTGCGGTGATGCTGTTTCGAGTCGTTGTCAGCTAGATTTCTCGGTAATTTCAATTCTTTAAAGGCCGTAAAAGGTAAAGAGTACTTATTTCACACCGATAGCTCGTAATAGTCACAACTTGACTAAGAAACTTGAGGTCGGCAGTGCACTCCGATTACCCCCTCTCTCCATCAGTGCTCCGTTTCACGGGTGTTTAAAGCTAATTAAAGCTACGCACGTGGAAAGGAAAGAAGTTAAAACAAGGATAAGAGGTCATTGGGTATATATATCGAACTGCGGACCTCTCGTACTGAAGGACGCACACCAACCAACTGGTCATCCTTCATCCTTGCTCTTTATAATTACTTCGGTATAACGCGTTACCGTAAGTGGCTTTAGTCCGGGGGGGGGGGGTACTCCCCTATAGGGTAGGGTTTTCAGCGATTTTACTCTTGAACAGTGTATATAAAAATCGTAATTACTCTCTGGAACAGGGTATCTATTTAACAAAGTTCGTCTAAAAGGCCGGGCCGGCTAAATTAAAAGGGGTTAACGACACGTCAACTTGGCCGGAAGCAATGAAATGAGGCAGGCATTTACTCTGGAACAGGGTATCAATTTTGGAAATTTTGCTCTGGAACAGGGTCAGGGTTCGAGGGGCTCAGCGGCACATCCTTACCCAAAACTGGAAGGAGTACCCCCCCCCGGGGGTGGGGGGGCCTTAGTTGGCTTTCCGGTTTTGACAGTTTTTGTTGCGATCGGATTTCTTGTATTACCACGAGCGTAATGTCAATCAGACGTACAGACCGACCTGCTCTTTTAGCTTTATTTTGTGCTTTTAATAAACTGATGACTTTATATCATAATTTTGCTTTGACAAATCCAACGAACAGGTCCATAATCAGGTCAACATCCTAAAACCCAGTATCGATGAGATGTATTAGCTAGGTAAGTCGAGATCTATAGAAGTGGACAGTGTAACCAACCATAAGGTATATACTGATCCCGACAGGGAATACACTGTGCAACGCCAAGGGTTTCAGCGTTTTTGTATGAAACAGCGTTTTACTTTTTTTGGCCTTAAATTTTTGCCCGAAAAAGGACAACAAAACAATACTTTTTAAAGGGGAGGGGGGGGGGGTGGTAACGGTTTCATCTCATAGGCGTGCCACATACCCCCACCCAAATATGGAGAACCTCCTCCCCCAACCTCCCCTGTGTATGTCAGTATATTGTTCTCGACATGCATTAATATCTTCTAGAGTGGATATTTGATTAGTTCTTCCAACCGAAAACCTAAAAGATTTCTTGACGTGGTATATTTAATTAAATTATTAGTCTATTTTTATGCAACATGTTCATACACGTAAAAAGCTTTTCCTCTTTACCCAACTAATTGATTTTTATTTTTCGGAATTTTTGTTTGTGCCAGGGTCAGTTTAATCATAAACCACTCTATCTTATTTTAGCAACCTTCAGTTTCTAAGATGATACTTGATGATCCTTTCCAGAGCATGTTCTGTGGAAAGGAATAGTTTTTATTATACAATACTGAAAAGCGAGGGACATTTTCATATTACATTTGACAAAATCAAAACAGAGTTTAAAAGGGGCATTCTTAATTTTGTCAAAGCAAAATTATAGATAACCTAATTAAGATATAATTCATCTTTGGGGTTGTCACTGATTGTTTTATACCTAAAGTTTTTGACGTTTCGATCGAGCTACTACGTACGATCTTCATCGGTTGAATACGGGCATGTAGATTTAGATGCCCGCATTCAACTGATGAAGAGTAGCGCGATCGAAACGTCAAAAACTTTAACTATGCCTGATTACTCGATTTTCAATCGTAATTAAGATATTTTTAAAGAGAGCGAAAAGATTTCAGATTAAGAATACTATTGTACGTGGGAGTATCCATTTCTACAGAAATCACAGTTTCAACCACGTTAGATTTATTTCATTTGCGCACCAAGCTTTCAGACAGAGCGTCCATCATCAGGTCAAGTGAAAATGTACAACACGCACGAGGAAAGTTAGTAACAAGCGGTAACTATGGCCCTTTTTGATGCTTTATTGTCACTTCGTGCTAGCCGTTCACAACGGTTTATAAAAAGATACCTTTTCAAATTTATCTGGGTTAATGTGAACGTATCTTAAAAAACACAAGGGTGGACAAGCGGTCAGATCGCCGGTCTGTCACACTGCATGTGGTCTTGTGGGTTCGATTTCCAGATGGGGCATCACATGTGACTTGAGTTTGTAGTTCGTTCTCACCCGCGCTTCGACTGTTTTGCTCCGCGTCCTTCGGTTTTCCTCCATTAGTGAAAACAAATTAGTGAGCGCAGCTGAGAGTTGTATGCATAGAGTATTAGGACGTAGTGGTAGTAATGTGTATAAGAGTACAGTGGAGTACCTGAAAACTAGCTGTATAGCGAAGTGCTCGTCCACTATAAACAAATCATTTACCATTAGACTACCAACCATGCTGTTAATTTAAAACTGTTTATTCACCTGCAATCAGACTGCTTGGTGCAACCTATTTGAAGTACTACACTTTTGTCTTCTTTACTTATTGGTCAGTCAGATTCAATGATCAGATTCAATATTAGTCAGTCTATTAACCCAACATGTGAGAACAAGAAAATGGGGTTTTCCTATTCAGATTCATTACTAACCAAAAGAAGTTGTTCCGTAAGGTTGGACAAGCTCACTTCTCGTTGATACTTTCTACAGAGAGGAACTCCAGAGAGAACTGCACTTGTAGAGATCAAATCCGCAAAGTTATCATCGTACAACTTGACTAAAGAGGTAAGAAAACGTTGGTCTCAGGTTGCATATTGTATTTAATCGAATCCATGAGAGTAACACCCATAGATGATAGAAGACATCAGTTTTGAATAAAAAAGAGTCTCGGCAATTCTCGGGGATCCCGGAAATTAACCAGTTGCAGGTAGCGTAAAACCATCATTTTAATTTCTTATCCATTTAAGTAATGTTCCGAGTAATTATAACAGGTACTAGGCATTCTTCTTTTGTTCTCGGCCAATAATTTAATTCAACTAGCTTCCCCACATAAAGAAGTCTTGCCGGGTTTTTAGACTGATAATATATTTTAACTATGGATCACATTTTATAAAGAAAATCTCCAAAACCCCTGTTTTCAGACAAAGTTTCTTTTATTTGAACTAAAAGATTTTTTCCAATCACAAACGCGCAAAACAATAGCCAAGAGATACTTTAATTCCAATTTGCCAAGTAAATGAAAAAAGAATTTTGCTGTACTAGAACATGTACACAGGAAAGCCTTCATGAAGAAGGTGGCTCGACTGGGTTTTGTTGGAGGCCCACTCCGCTGTCTGATCGCAAAATGCGTCGCGACCAAAATTAGATTTCAAAAAATGCACGTCTAGGGATAGATTCAAGTTTGTTTTGAGGTTTATATTATTATGATTGGAACCACCAATAATTTATAGTGACGGCATTTCGGTTTTCACAAACATGAAAATTTTAAACAAACTAAAGCTTTGTACAAAATCGCGTTTATTGGTTCATAGAATCAGATGAAGTTCTCCGCCGTTACTTTGTTTAAAAGATTTCTATGGAAGCGTTTTCGAATAAAAACGCGCTTGAACTTTTACGCACCAAAAAAGTAATTAATATTAAGCATTTACTTCACTTGGCCAAACATCTTACTTAAAGAACTCAGAAACATCTCCTTTTGAGCTCATTTTGTTGACATACTCTTTATTTGTTTGATTGGAGAAATTGCTTTTACTATATTGCGATTATACAGCGGAGGTGCGCCTCAAACAACACCCAGTCGAGCCACCTTAAATGCACGAATTCGTTAGGTACCAAGTCTAGCTGTTAGATACGTATTGCAAACTAAAATGTTGTCGTCTTTATTTCTCTAAAGATAGCTCGAAAGAAAATAAGAATCGTTGATTGCTCAATCTCTGTTTATTTTATGAAAAATCGTGTATTTTGTATATTTGTATATTTTTAGTTGTTTTCTGCTTTGCAAACAGCAGTCTTGTGTTTGTATTTATTGCGATTTTATTTCTTTTCAAAAGACAAACTACGTTATGCATGGACAAGGTCAATGATCTATTGTTAGACCTTCTTTGATGTCTGCCAAAACATTGCTCAAAATACTCGAACAAAGTAATTGCTTAATCAATCAGCCCTGCTCAAATAACCGCCCCTCCCCCTCCCCGCTAAAGTTTTGACCATTGGAAGGGTAACATCATATGATCAAGATACAACAATAGCAATTAATAATAGGTGAATCACAGTAAATCAGTCACATGAGTTGAAGTTAATAGAATTAAGACTTGCCGGAAGCCAAAATAATCTCCCCTCTTGAATGACTTGAATAATCGTCTCGTTGCAAAAAAAAAAAAAAAAAAAAGATATTTGCCTGCCTAGTTTTCATGCTTTTTGTTATTGGAATGAAAAAAGTCATTGCACAAAAGCACAAATCTGATATATGAATTAATGATGACAATTTTTCCTCATGCATGTTTTTTACTATCAATTCATGTAGAAAATGAAGCCCTACACGATGGTGTTGTGTTTGGTCGTGTTTGTTGTTTCGCCAACCAGCATCAAGTCAGCGTCCAACCAATCACCTGCAAGACACGTAAGCTCCTTAACTACGAATTACACTATATTTTTGCTTCGGCACGGTCACGGCACGGTCACGGCACGGTCACGGACACGTACGGACAACTTGGTTAACAGTTCATGTTACGGTTACGCCAAATGCACATACAAATTCGTACACCACTAGCTGCACACGCATTATAGCCCATGTGTACTGCTGTACATCCTGTATACCCCTGTATAACTATGCATGCATACCCTGTATACCAATTCATACCTTGTACTGCCATGCATACCTTGTATACCCATGCATATCCATGCATACCCTGTATACCCTGGGTCCAATGTATTATTCATACTATGTATATCCATGCATACCCATGTATACCCTGTATATATACTCATGCATGCATATACCCATGTATACCTGGCATGCATACCTATGGACACCCATGCATACCCATGCATACCCATGCATACTCTATGTACCCAAGAGTACCCATGCCTACTCTGTGTACCAAGGTATACATATATATGGTATGCATGGGTATCCACGGATAAACATGGTATGCATGGGTATGCCTGGGTATACAGGTCATGCATGGGTATCCATGGGTATGTCTGGGTATACAGGGTATTCATGGGTATGTATGGCTATACAAGGTATACATGGCTATACAGGGAATGCATGAGTACACAGGATATGCATGGGTATACAGGGTATGCTAAGGTATACAGGGTATACAGGTATGCATTGGTATGTATGGGTATGCAGGGTATCCATGGGTATCCATGCGTATGCATGGGTATAGAGGCTATGCATAGCTATACAAGGTATGCATTGGTATCCACGGTATCCATGGTATGTATGGGTATGCGTGGGTATACAGGGTATACATGGGTATTCACGGTATTCATGGTATGCAATGGGTATGCATGGGTATACAGGGTATGCACGGGTTTACAAGGTATGCATTGGTATCCACGGTATCCATGGTATGTATGGGTATGCGTGGGTATACAGGGTATACATGGGTATTCACGGTATTCATGGTATGCAATGGGTATGCATGGGTATACAGGGTATGCACGGGTTTACAGGGTATACATGGGTATCCACGGTATCCATGGTATGTATGGGTATGCGTGGGTATACAGGGTATACATGGGTATTCACGGTATTCATGGTATGCAATGGGTATGCATGGGTATACAGGGTATGCACGGGTTTACAGGGTATACATGGGTATCCACGGTATCCATGGTATGTATGGGTATGCGTGGGTATACAGGGTATACATGGGTATTCACGGTATTCATGGTATGCAATGGGTATGCATGGGTATACAGGGTGTACAGGGTATGCATGCATGGTTATACAGGGGGTATACAGGGTATAGGCGGATCTTTGTTTACAAATTGCCTCATTAGCATAGGAATTTCATTTTTAACGAAACTAACACAAAATCAACTCTGAATATCGAAAGAACATGGTAAAATTAGCTTTCCTTGAAATTTGAAAGAGTTTTTGCATGATGCAGTTTTAAAAACTTTAAATTACACAGAGAATGTAGGGCTCGTTAGCGCTTTTGCCACACAGAAATCTGATATCTCGTTTGATATTGCATGCAAAGAGCTGAAAATTTCGTAGATTACTTGTATTAAACAGCTCTTAAAAGTTTTGGACTCAGTTTGTAATCTTATCGATTTTTAAGCGTATGCTAATGAAGCAGAATGTAAACACATAACGTCAGCAAAGATCCTCCTATACAGCGGTACACACGGGCTATAATGCGTGTGCACTGGTGTACGAATTTGTATGTGCATTTGGCGTGAGGGTGTTAAACCAATCAGGTATTTGGACAAAGGACAAACGGACAAAAGGACAAACAACCAGTCAAATAAAAGAATATATCAGCGGTTATGGCACGGCACCGTTACGGCACGTACGTGCTGTAGTTGTTTCACATTCATACGAAATCTGCTGTAAAAACATTCAAAATTTCAACCGTACGTAACCGTGCCGTGAAAATACGGTGCCATTTTCACAGTCATATGAAATCTATTCTATCCAAAAAGTCTCACGGTAACTTACGAGAGTGGTCGCCTTCGACAGCTTTTTTATTCAAAGTTGCATATATCCAATCAATCATAAAATGTTAACGTTATGATTTCTCTCTAGTTATCAGATTTTTCCTGCTTGGCGGGTCGTCCTGGTATACCCGGTCTCCACGGCCAACCCGGCGCTCCTGGTCGAGATGGACGTGAAGGTCCTCAAGGTATACAAGGACCACAAGGACCACAAGGAGTCCAAGGATCTTCAGGAAAACAAGGACCCCCCGGATCGCCTGGTAAAACAGGTTACCCCGGTCCTCAGGGACCCCAGGGAACAAAAGGAGAAGTCGGACCCAAAGGAGACAAGGGAGAGCCTGGACCGAGAGGACCTTCACCTCATTCAAACTGGAAGGAATGTTTGTGGAAACCTTTTAGTGACAGCAGGGATCACGGGCTTATAAAAGTGAGTAATTATAGTTCCATGTGCTGATAAAAAGATTAGGTTTTCTGACAAAGCTATATACTCTTAAGTATTTGTAGAATTATGACTTGACTATTCTTATTGTGGGAATGCATTTTTTTCAGGAATGTGTTTTCCACAAGAACTTCAGCCACACCTCCCTCCATGTCTACTGGAATGGAGTTTTCAGGATCTATAAATGTAACAGTTGCTGTAAACGTTGGTTCTTTACTTTCAATGGTGCTGAGTGCAATTCCCCTGGAGCCATTGACGGTGCGCTGTACATGTGGAATGGAATGAACCAGGATATCCACCGCGTCCGCCATATTGAAGGTCACTGTAACAAGATCCACAAAGGACAGGTGCGTGTTGGTTTCAACGTAGGAAACTGTCCAGGGATGGGTAATGCTGATGCCCACACTGGATGGAAGGCCACAAGCCGTCTGTTCGTAGAAGAGGTGCCAAGGCCCCAGCCATGGTAGCCTGCCATTCATCATTCGCTTTAATATTTATCTCGAACAGTTTTCCAGTGACCTTTAATCATTAGTCACTAGGCACTTGGTCTGATTATCACTACAACAATGATAGCTTACAAAATGATTGGATAAGTTCAGTCGTTTTTATGCTATTAATTATTATTGTAGTGATAATTAGAAGAAGTGAATAATGATTGAAGGGCGCTGGAAAACTGCCCTGGATAAATCAACTGATGTAATTGAGAATTTAGAATAGGTTAATGTCTTGATGCTGTAGTAAGGTGATGGGATGAATTAAAGAAATGAATGATTGAAATGAACTTGTTGTGTTAATGAACTTTATCAAAACACTGAAGAGAATAACAAACCAACATCATGACGAGTACTAAAGGATAGACCATGATACTAATAACAACAAAACACTACTAAAAAGAATTAGTTGCATGTAACAAATGATATGCATCATTTCAAATCTTTTCAGACACCATCTCTAGTCAATAGGTGCCATGAATTCACATTATTAGCAGGTTATCCAGCTCACTGTTTTATTTATTGACAAGAATAGCACACAATAATTGCGTTACCTATACATTTGCATTAAACTAGAAACTGTAAGTAAACATACAGTAAAAATTTGAATTTCATAATGCAGTGCATGAAAGTGAGTCCGGCTGTCATTCAGATCAGCAAGACAAGCAAAGCAGCAAAAAGACTCGCCCTATGAACCACTCTTTATAAAACTCATATTTTATAAAAAAAACTCTCTACACTGGAAGCCTACATTTTGTGTTTCTGTGTAGGCGGGAACACGGTTCGATGATGAATTGTTTTAAAATGGAATATAATCAAACCTCCACTTGCAACAACCTCGCTTGCATGTGCGACTAGTTTTTTAGAAATTCTAAAATTTCCAAAAAAATTACAATCACTGTAAAGGGTATCTCCCGAAATGAACCGCGACCAGTTCTACAGCCGCTAATTGTCATTTTCTTTTGTTTTTACCTGGCTTCCTCCATCCGATGCAATTACTAGAGAGTAAATAACCCCATCTCTCTTAATGCGAGTTCCTCATAATACATCGGTAAATGTTTTTAATACAGTACCAAGCTGAGAAAACTCTCTTATTACTGTAAAATATAAATGACTCTTACATGGAGAATTGATGGGAGTAAATTTTTTGCAGTTTCCGTATGACCCCCTGTGGTGTTTTTGGTGGTCGATTACGAAAGGTTCGACTTTATATCTACATAAAAATATCCCTTTTACTAAACGCACACAGGGACCTCCCCAGTCACCACCAATCTCAGACGTACGAAGAATTATTATATGGCACAGACTACTTCCGGTGAATTCGCGCGCTCTGATTGGCTATTTGACGGACGAGATCCCCCCGTATAATGCCCGTGGGCGATTACAGAAAATATCCCGGCCGGAAACTATATTTTGAAAACACACCAAGAATTAACTTGGCAACACATCGTTCAAAAAATTTTTCAAAAAAGTAGTTAAAACTAAAAAAATCAATACTTAACTACTTTCATTCCAATCCATTTTAACAAATTAAAGAAAACGTTTAGTCATAGTATAGGTTTTTAGCCATTCAAAATTTCATTGCTTGCTACAGCCCTGCGATGTTATCATTTACTTTAGAAGGGGGGGGGGGGGGGTTAAGGAAGCTAACCCCCCACCAACGTGTTCTGTAAGATGGTGCCCCCTTTCAAAAATTCTAGATCCGCCGCTGTCAGCACATAACAGTTTTTCATTTGTATAATTAATGTTGATGGACAACGTTTAGTGGAATGATTTTATTTATAAATAACACAGAACAGAACCACGAAACAGTATTAATCGATGGTCTGAAAAGCGAGGAAGAGATATTTTCAAATAAAAAGTAGTTATTTCTATTTTTCTTGGGCTTTCACCTTAGATATTGGCTGTTCTTTTAATTTGAGAAGAGCCAATATTTAAGGCGAATTAAAGTCCAAGAAAAGTGCATAAAAATAATGAAAGCCACCTTGAAAGGAGAGTTTCAGAACTAGTAAAAAGCAGTTTTTAAATTGTCTAACAGTAAGGTACGAAATCAAAACCTCAGTAATCCGAGTCAATGAAGTCGGCAGTCTAAAATCGAATGTCGATAGGATGTGTACATGTCTAGGTCAGATTTGATAAAAATGGACAGAATGAGTAGCCAAAAGGTATATAGAGAAGGAAACTCCTGTATCTGCAGTGCACCACATTTAATTTGTCAGTTGTTTTGAGCGTTTATGAATTCATTATTTCGACCTTTTGGACGTCTATATTAGGGTATGAATTATATTTATTTTTTAATTTGGCCTAACTAAAGAGGGTAGGGAAACAATCACATTCTATGGATTGAACAAGTTAAGGATGAGGGTTGTTTCACTGATGAAGCGTATCGCACTGCACCACGCGAGTGTATATATTGAGATGTATGAGCTCAACCTTCAACAATTCCCTCTTCCATACCCCTTCCATAGCTGTTCAATTAGTTCTTTTGATCTGACAGTTGACTTAATTGACATGCATGGTTGCATTGAGTTATTCAATGATCAAACTATCAGTCTATTTTTATATAACATGTTCATACACGCAAAAAGCTTTTCCTCTTTACCTAGCTATACCTAATTGATTTTTGTTTTTTGTGTTAGTGTCAGGTTCAGTTTTGAATCAGTCTTACTGCTAACCTTCAGTTTATTTAATTTCCATTAGTATTTGGTTTTATTCTTTACTAGATTACTGATATATAATGAAAAAAGGAATATTTTTATATCATCATTGGAAAAAAACAAAGCTACAGTAAAGCACATGTATAAATACGTCGATTCTTGATTTGTCATACGCATGATAGTTGTGTACGCATTTTTAATTTTGTCCAAACAAAGTTATAAATTATATTTTAAAAGAGATATAAAGATTGTTTTATCATATATATAGTTCATCCACATATAACAGCTGCAGCGCAAAATTTAATATTACATGATTCCCACTTTAAGACCAATACAGACGAGTGCAAAGTGATAAACCATGAAAGCGTTAGCTAGACTCAAGTAGAGGGTGCCAATCAATTTAAAAAAGACCCACTTTGTTTGTTGTGGTTTTATTTGTTGATTGGGTAACACGATCAATGATGGTCAACCAAAGTACTCTGAAACACGGCTCGGAACGATGGCGACTCGGTTTTCACCGATAGTTATTCATGCTCTTTAAGAATTAATGTACTCCTTAATTTGTCTTTGAATTGTCATTTTATTGCCCGATTCTATTCTTAGTCATTTTATTATTCTGTTTTTTGTTTTGTTTTTGTTTTTGTCTTTGTTTTTTTGTTTTTTGTTTTGTTTTTTGATTTGTCATATTATTATTTCACTTTTTGTAATTGTTTTTATATATCTTTAATATTCATTCATTTATTTATTTTTCAATTTTGGAAAATCTGTCATTTGAAGATACAAGAAGTAATTCCAAGCAGGAACCTAAAATGACAAAGAGGTGTACCCTTCCGTGCAGGATCCGGAATAAATATCAACCATCGGAGACACAAGTCGTAAAATAGAAGGAAACCTTGTGGATGTTACCTGACAATTCAATTTTTCAAACTCCTGACGATGTATTTTGATATTAAGACTACTGATCGTGGAGATGTGAAATGAGCTAACTAACTATTGATAACTGATGCCCCGATTAGAATTACTGAAACTGGGACTAGTTTCTGATCAAACAATACAATAGTTGGAGCAACGTCTATTCCCAAAGTGAACGGGGAAAGCTATCTCACAAAATGACATTTTCTTGACATCTACCATGTTTTGTTACCTCAGTATATATACGAATACGCATTCAGCTGAACTTTTTTCTGTTATTCTATGATGAGTATAGTGCAGCAGAGAAAAATTACGGCCTGTGATATTCAGGCTAGTTTGTGTCTATTTATCATGACTATTATACATACTTAAGTATTGTTTGTATAAATATTTCCTAACAGTTCAATAGTTCTTAACCGACTCGACATTCTAAATTCTGACTACAGCTGTTTTTTAATTTGTTCCGCAATTTTCATTCAACACTGATCAGTCAGTCAGTTCTCAAGTTATTTTACATCCAAACGTCTTTGCTTAATGTGAGGTCTTCACTTAACTAATTGAATGCTCGAGTAGTTCTTTGTTTTTACTTTATATATTTTTGTTTTTTTTATTTGGATCTTTTAAAGGCCCACTTGGATGAAAATCGATGAAAATTGGAAACTAATTATTTCTCATCTGAAGATGAATGTATAGCTAAATTACCAGTTATGCGCTACCTTCTGCCCAAAAATCTGCATTTCAAGCTCATTATCAATGAGCAATTTTGATATAAGGTCGATCTAAAATAACAATAGGGTTGAGTAAATGACGTCATTTACTCACAACTTCAATGCTAAAATACTTGACAATTTCTATTTGTGTCGTTTGAATGTAAAGAAAATGTCGCTTTTGGTGATTATTGGGAGTCGCACAGGTTTTACTAAGTTTCAAGACATTTCCAATTTTGATTTTGGTTTATTTTGATTTTCATGCAAGTACCCCTTTAAAAGTTAGTTGTTTGTTTTCTCTTCAACTTAATGCAATTAAGTTCAATAGTGGTCAGTCTATTTACTCAACATGTTAAAACAAGAAAAATGCTATTTCTACTCAAATTTGTAGTTGCTGAGGAAGTTGTTTCGATATGTAGAAGCTCATTCCTCGTTAATACTTCAACCAGAGAAAACCTCCAGTGAAAGCTGTTCAACAATCAAACTACTTAACGTCGTACAAGTTGATTATAAGAGGTAAGGAAATATTAGGATACACTATATGAACACTGATGTTAAGGTATATTACTTAAATTTTTAATATAAAGATAATGTGCACAGCACCATCAAAAGAAATCTGAAACAAAAACTTTTTGGATAGAGCGAGGTCGTTGCAACAAATTGCCAGACTGAATTCTTTGGCAGCTCTAATTTTAACACTTAGTACAGTTCAATAGATGTGTGGGATTTGTTAATTCAACTGATACGGACTGGATTTGATATATTTGCGCAATTATATTGTGCAAATTTATATTTTCCTATACTTCCTATCGATAGACAATTTCTTTCTCAAGCTAGCTACGGCTAAATGGTGCTGACCATAATATCAAACATATATTTGTAAACTATATCAATTAATTTTCGGTCGCTGAAGTAGTTTCCTATTCTGTATGCCAGTACGCCCGATAACAAAGGGAATATTTGATTAGTAGATTTGAAAGCGAATAGATTAAAAAAGGGCTGAACAATGCAAAGTGGTGCTCGTTCATTTTAAATGCTTTCAAACATCATTCTTGCATCAACTCATACCACGGACGTGCTGTCCAATATAGATATTTGTATACATATATGTTATTGACCGAGCGTGAGGTCCGGATAGAAGGATATTTGGTCGAGTTCTTTTTTGCGTTCAGGTACGGACCGAGCCGATAGGCGAGGTCCGTACAAACGCAAAAAAGAACGAGACCAAATATCCTTCTATCCGGACCGAACAAGCTCGGTCAATAACTTATTTATTATATGGCTGACCAGCCGATTTCAAAACATTTTCGTTGGTAAACTCGACAAAGAAAAAATCGTCGGTTTTGACTGGCTTCGTACAGTTGACTTCCGGTTTCACTAAAGCCAGCAAGGAACAGAAATTGTCAATGCAAATAAAGATATCACTTTGTAAGAAATTAGGAGTCATTCCAAAGAAAAATAGCCAAAAACCTAAAGTAAAAAAAAAACTTTAGAAAAACGTTTTTTGTCCTAGCCAAACAAATCAAAACAATTAGCTAGCAAAAAATTCCCGCGCTTTCTGTCACGGCGGACGCGCGCGTCTTCACACTGTGCTTCTTTGATATAAAATAGCAAGCTCAGTGACTTTTCGCTTCGAACTGAGCTGATTTTAAAATGAAGGACAGAAAAAAGGACAGAAAAATAGCTTTTGCTTCAATTTGCCGACTTCAAGCTGTCGTAATACACCGATCCCGGCTTTGCTTGAATGGCCACTAAACAATGGATAGTTTTCCCAATGGAATAGTAAATGTCCGAGCAACAAAACTCGAATTCGAAGATGTTTTAGATATTATCACACGATTTCTTGATGTTCCTTTAGAATGCACTCAGTCTCAGAAAGACCTTAACTAATTTCAGCAATCGGGTGCCTGTATCAGGTTGTACATCAAAAAACATGTTAGCTTGTCCGACGTAGCAACAGTAACTACGGAGGTAGAACAATGGATGCGGGATCGGTGAATTGGGCTAGAAGTAATTTTTTTGGAACTGTAAACAGCATTTTTTGCACATTTGTTGAGTTTGGTTGCTCGATCGTCGCCTAAAAGGTCTTCACTGAATGTTTTAAAATGAAGAAATAAGTTAAAGCTGACACCTAGACTCTCTCAAAATGTCTATTATCACTTTGGTACCAAATCTACGTGGCTCTTGAAGACGATGGCTGGAGAAAACAAGTCTTTCTGAAGAGAATATTTGAAAGGATAATTGATTTCTCAAGGCGTATTTTGTATGATGTCTCGGTGAGTTTGATTGTAATGTAAGCTTATGTCTAGCTTGTTATCTGTTTTAGCTTAATTGCTTATACAACTATTTAATGGATATGCATCTCCATTTCACCAAATTTCTCATCAGCTGTTGGAGCATGCAAACATGAGATACTTTCTAGGAAAATTATAGCAAGCATATTATTTTTTGCCTACACACAGCCAGTTTATTGACTGTGTTTGTACTGGATCGGCGTCGTTTTATCTTTTAAAAAATGTCCAAAGTTTATTCTAACATGATGGCCATTTGTTTTTTTGCTGTATCTTTCACCCATGTCAACTGTTAGCTTTTTACACGAAACAAATCGAGAGAAAATAGCCAAGAAACGTTAAAAAGTGTCAGTGCCGGTCCGGAAAGCAAAGCCGGTCCGGAACGCCGGTCCGGACTGGAGGATTCCGACCGCTCTGAGAACCAATCAGATTTTTCCATTTTTCTTCGGACCGGCCTGCCATATAATAATGCGGAATAAGACATGGTTGCCGCGCAATCGGACTTAATCAAAGCACTGCATAGGTTTTCGGCCTATATTGTCATCCCACAGTATTGATTCGCTCGAGTATATTAAGGCCTGGGTCGATCGTTAATTAGTTAAAATTCGAATAAAAATTATTTTGAAGACATAGAACATCTAAATCAACTTTTTTCCTCGATAAGTTACTAAACTCGACGTCCTTAATTTTTTGAGGGTACGTTTATGATGTCACGTGACCTGATGACGTCACAGTGATCAAATGTTGTGTTGTAAACTTCAAAGCAAAATGCGGTCGCGGGTATTACTCAAGACTTCAAGGTAACCATGCTTAACTGTGAGCCTGAATGTGCTTCACAACGTACAGCCCGAAAAACTTGTCATCCACTTTACATTGTTGAGTTTTTTCCATTTTTAAAAGAAATAAGTAAAAGTCACGTGACCTGTTTTGGGCTTTATTTCACTAAAGCAAAACTGTAGTCAGGTTTTCCGGGTTGTTTGTTTAGAAGCACATTAAGGCTCATAGTTAAGCATGGTTACTTTCAAGACTGGGGTTATACCCACGACCGCATTTTGCTTTGAAGTTTACAATACAATATTTGATCACTGTGACGTCATCAGGTCACGTGACATCTTAAAAGTATCCTCAAAAAATTAAGGACGTCGAGTTTAGTAACATATAGAAGAAAAACGTTCATTTAGATGTTCTTTGTCTTCAAAATATTTTTTTATCCAAAATATGTACAATTAGCGATTGACCCAGGCCTTAATATACTCGAGTCGATTCGGATATAAATCGAAAAGAAAATATCAGTATATTATATATATCTGTCTGTCTGTCTTCTTAACTCTTGTATCTCCTTTCTATCTCATTTTTATAAGGAATCTAATCTGCAATGAGATGAATCGAATAAATTTGCAATGATAGCAGGGTTAGTGTGCTACAATAGAATATAATTCCATAGACGTTTCACTCAAATCTTCTGGAACTTATGATATGAATGTGTTACATAGAACTGATGTGATGATATGACTGAAAATATCGATGGCGTGTCCTACTAAGCCGGTTTTCTTGTTAAAAGTGCTAAAATTATTTTTTTTTTTGGGGGGGGGGGGGGGGTACATTATTACGTTTTTAAGCAAAGATTTGCCACATAGAAAAAATGTCATCAAGTGCTAATGCTTGACGAAAATTCAAAAAACCTGATCTTGGAGAGAAAAATTCATAAAGTTAACATATTGACAAATCATCTACATTATTTAAGTTTGTAATCACGTTATTATCAATTACCAGTGATCAGATATTCTCCTTTTTCACTGAGAAGATGAAGTCCTATACGATGGTGTTGCTGTTGTGTGTGGTCGTGTTTGTTGTTTTACCAACCAGCATCAAGTCAGCGTCCAACCAATCACCTGCAAAACATGTAAACATTGACTTTTTATCTAAACATTGAATCATTATTTTAAAAATATATAATTCCTTTTTTGGACCTACTTGTAGTCCTACGTTTATAAACCACATTACCGCTCTCTAAATAGTATAATGTGTACAGTCTTATTCAAAGTAACGCAAATCAAATATCTGTTTTCAGTCGGGCCTTGCCTGTTTGGCGGGTCGTCCTGGTATACCCGGTCTCCCAGGAAAACCCGGTGCTCCTGGACGAGATGGACGAGACGGCAGACCAGGTATTCCAGGTCCACAAGGTCCAAAAGGTATTCAAGGCAAGCAAGGTCCCCCCGGACCTCCTGGTAGTACCGGTGCACCAGGTCTTCGGGGACCTCAAGGTGCAAAGGGAGACGCTGGTCCAAAAGGAGAGAAGGGAGAGCCTGGGACGAGAGGTCTTTCAGCCTATTTCAACTGGAAAGAATGTTCGTGGAATGCGTTTAGCGAGAGCAAAGACAATGGACTCATTAAAGTATGTTATCTTGTTTTCCTGTACGGTTAATTTTGAATGCGATTGAATTCTCGTTCAACACCTTTTTTCAGGATTGTGTCTTCTACAAAAATTACACTGATTCCATCCTCCATGTCTACTGGAATGGTAACTTAAGGATCCATAACTGTAATAACTGCTGTAAACGCTGGTTCTTCACGTTCAACGGTGCTGAATGCAAGAATCCTCGTGCAATAGACGGTATCGTGTACATGTGGAAAGGTGCGGGTACTCAAGATCTTCACCGTGTCCGCCATATTGAAGGTCACTGTGACAAGATCCACAAGGGACACGTTCGTGTGGGCTTCAATGTCGGTAACTGTGCCAGTAGCGGCCCAGGTGACGCCCATACGGGATGGCAGTCCACGAGCCGCCTTTTCGTAGAGGAGGTACCCAGGCCCCAGCCATGAGTGCTTGCCATTCATCACCAACACATGCTGTAATATTTATCTCGAGTAGTTTTCCAGTGACCTTTAATCATTAGTCACTTGGTCTGATTATCACTACAACAATGATAGCTTACAAAATGATTGGATAAGTTCAGTCGTTTTTATGCTATTATTATTGTAGTGATAATTAGAAGAAGTGAATAATGATTGAAGGGCGCTGGAAAACTGCCATGGATAAATCAACTGATGTAACTGAGGATATAGAATAAGTTATTGTTTTGATTCTGTAGTAAGGTGATGGGATGAATTAAAGAAATGACTGATTGAAATGAACTTGTTGTGTTAATGAACTTTATCAAAACATTGAAGAGAATAACAAACCAACATCATGACGAGTACTAAAGGACAGACCATAATACTAATAACGACAAAACACTGCTAAAAAGAATTAGTTTCATCATTTCAAATCTTTTCAGACACCATCTCTAGTCAGTAGTTGCCAAGAGGTCACGTTTTTAGCATTGTGCACAACTCAATTGGATTTGGCCGGAAAACGACAACTGTATACAGGGAGCCCGGTTAGCTCATTACGACTCCCCGTAGAATGGTATATATATATTAACTATGTGACCCATTTGGCGTGACAGTAACATAAATTGATATCCCTCATCTATTAGCCTGTGAATAGGCTCTCTGGGGGACGGGGAGGGGAAGGGAAGGGAAAGGAGAAGGGGAGGGGAGGGGGGCGCAAGAGGGGAAAGGGGAGAGCCTGTAAGCATCTTTTGGAGAAAACCGTTCCTGATACCAGAATCTGCTATCAGATTCTGAATGGTCAATTTTTGATTGACGGTCACGGATGGTCGCAGAAAAGGCAATCACGATCAAGAAAGATTGTAAACAGTTCGAAGAAGAACTCTGTACCAAGAGAAATGAATAAAAGCTGTTCAACTTGGAGATGAAGACGATATAAAAGAACGCACATGCGACGAACGCGATGCAGAACTTGTCTATGGAGTGCAGAATTAAGTCCTCCAGGAAATATGGCTGAAGGAGCTTCGCAACGGCAATCTAGGGAACCGGCAAATTTGTGGCCATCGTTATTGATGAAGTTCATTTTAGTGTCACTGTAGTAAGGATTTTGAATCAGATTTTTGTTTCTGCATGTATGTTATTGAATGATCAAATTAACGCTCGATGCTGCAAAAGGCGAAGAATGATTCACGGCCGACAGTAATACGTTTCGGACATAATATGTTTAATTTATTCAATTTATTTGTATAATTTATTTAATTTGTTTGATTTATTTTTTAGACTAAAGCTTAGAGAATAAACTCTGATAAACCACGTTCTAGATAATTTATTTCAAGTTTTGAGGGACATTTGAGATGCCAGGTATGTTTAACGGTCGTACATTTGACTGAAGTTTGTCTTGTCAATCGCTCGTCTTTGTAAAAAAATCGTTTGTCAGCGAGAAAAAAGTCCAAGTTGCAAAGAAATTAATAATAATTTACACTGTAATTCAAATAAAAGCTTGACTTTTGATTCATTTTGAAAACTCAACCGTGACCTTTCTTGCGTGACTTTGAATACTAATTAGTTGGAGGCGGAACGGTTTTCTCCAAACTATGCTTACAGGCTCTCCCCTCCCCTCCCCTTCTCCTTTCCCTTCCCTTCCCCTCCCCCTCCCCCAGAGAGCCTGTTCACAGGCTATCATCTATATGTTTACCATGCATGCGCAGACTGAAGTAACGCACGCATTAGATGCGTTACATGTATATTTGCATTATACCACAATCAATTAGGTGTTTCATGTAACGTAATGGAAGTACGTTTTTTAGTCACACAACAGTTCTTTCAATTGTATAATGTTGATGGACAACCCCGGGGGGGGGGGGGGGGTACTTGACCAGGATTTGGGTGGGGATGTTCCGCTGGGATCCTAAAACGGTTACCCTGTTTATGACAGAAAAACTCAAAATATCATACCCTGTTTATGACAAAGCATAATAATTGCAGAATGTAATGTACTTATTTGTCTGTAATGTAAATGAGTTTCATAACGAGTTTGTTGCGACCGTGATCGAACAACGATGAATAAAGCTTCTAGACAGATCGTTGCCGTTGTGGCTAGCTAACGACTAAGGTTGATGAGAAAGCTGCTACCCTGAAAATGACAAGAAGCTCAAAAAATTGCAAAAAGGATACCCTGTTTATGACAGGGAACTCGAAAAACCATACCCTGTTCAGCGGATCATCCCCGTATAGTAAATATATGGGAGTACCCCCCCCCCCCCCCCCCGGGTGGACAACGTTTTGGTGAACGATTGCATGTATTAATAACACAGAGGAATGCTCTGTGGATGGTGTCCGATTTAATGGCATTCAAAACGCTTTATAGCGTTGAAACTCAGCTCATCCATCGCGTTTGAGTCGTTTTATCAAAGGATGCATAAATTATTAAAACAAAACGGGAAATAGGAGATCCGTGTACGTTATACCAAAAGTTAATTGAAATGAACAAGTACCGGGAAAAAGGATTAAATAGAGGACAGGCAATTTGAATCCCATTGTGATGTTTACATTTGCATAACAGAACCACGAAACATGATATCGATTCGTGTTCACGCAATTTCTGCTACTGGGGGAAGGGGAGAGGAGGAAAGGGGAAGAGAGGGGAAATTGGGCAAGATAAACAGTGATGTGATTTCGATCCTTTTTTGTTTCTTTCGTGAATTTCAATTCTACGTATTACCGCTTCCGAGCATCAGTTACCGTAGATGTTTTCTGGATTTTGACGGTTTTCGATTGATCATATCTGCAACGTTCGTAGCAATTAGTAGCCTTACAGTTATCAGCTTTACTTTGTGTTTGTGGTTCAGTAATGGGTTATTTTTTTGACTCATAATCCTAGTCAGTGAGGTTGACAGTTTAAAATCGAATGTCGATAGACTCGATAGGATGTAATTAGGTTTAGATCTACAGAACTGGACAGAATGATCAGTCAGAAGGTATAAAGGGAGGGCAATTCCCATATCTGCGGCGCGCCAAACTGTTGTTATGAACACTTTTGAATGTTTGTGAAGTAGAGTTTTGACCTTTTTGGACGTCTAAATTAGGGTATTTATTTTAATATACCTTTTTAATTTGGTCTGAAATAGGGTAGGAAACCAATCACATTTTATGGTTTAAACAAGGATAAGGGTTGTTTCATGAAGCATACCGCACACCCCGCGAGTGTATATTGAGCTGTATGAGTTCAACCGTCCACAATTCCCTCTTCCATAGCTGTTTAATTGGTTCTTTTGACCTGACAGTTGACTTGACATGGTTTGTTCAATCAAACTATTAGTCTATTTTTATATAACATGTTCATACACGCAAAAAGCTTCCCTCTTTACTTAAACAGCTAATTGATTCAAATTTAATTTGTTTGCCACTTTTTGTGTTAGTGTCAGGGTCAGTTTGAAGCAGTCTTACTAGCAGCTTTAATCAGTTCTAAAATGGAGAAGTTTCTTTTCAGTAGCAGAGGCTCAATAACTCTCTTTATGTATTTGGTTTTATTGTTACTGATATATAATAAAAGAGTATATATATTTCATTATATCATCATTTGGAAAAACAAAGCCACCGTAAAGCACATACATAAACGTCGATTCTTAATTTGTCATACTTAATTTTGTCCAAACAAAGTGATGAATTATATTTTAAAAATGATATAAAGATTGTTTTATCATATATAGTTCATCCACATGTAGAAGCTGCAGCGCAAAATTTAATAATACTGCATGATTCCCACTTTTAGACCAATATAGACGAGTGCAAACTGTTAACCATGAAGAAGGTAGCTAGACTCAAATAAAGAGTGCTTATTAATTTCCTGTTGAAAAAATAGCCCACTTTGTTTTTTTATTTGTTCAAGACATTGGATAGCACTATCAATATTGGTCAACCACAGTACTCTGAAACACGGCTCGGAACGATAGCGACTCAGTTTTCACCGATAGTCATATAAACTGCTCTTTAAGAGTTTATTTACCACAATTGCGTTCAAATGACTGACCATAGATCAATTCAGTTAAACACGTGAAAGAGGGAAATGTGTCAATCAATAAACTGATACGCTATGAATTCATTTAGCAGTTTAGTATTTGTCCTTGAATTTATCGTTTCCGGCGATCACGCAAGGCCAGGAGCTGAAAGAAACAAATGACAAAATTAATATTTTTATTTTTAGATACATATTTTTTTTCTATTTCTTATTTTTATTCTTCTTTCTTCATTTTAATTTTTTTAGGGGGGGGGGGGGATAATCCGTCTTTTGAACAAGAAGCAATTTTGAGTAGGGACGTAGTTACGAGGAGATCTACCCCTTACCTACAAGAACTAGACGCATAACTGCGTGAACATGGGCTTCCTATTATAATTAGTCATAAGCTTCGTTTTTATTACGTATAACAATGTACAATTTAGCTATAAAATCAATATGTACTGATACGTCTATCAAACTATAGATAGGTAGCTTGTTTGGCTTAAGTTTCACGATAAATTCGCGGTATCTCAACAAATGCCTTTCCCGATCAAGACGACAACACGCATGCGTGGACATTTTGACGACCAAGACGACAAACATGAACAATAGCGAATTTTCAACATGGGCTTCGCTTCCACAGGAAGCCCATGTAATAAATGTCAACCACATAGACACAAGTCGCAAATTTGTGAGAATTGAGCCTTATGGGTGTTACCTTAGCAATTAAATCTTATAAACTTTTGACGCTGTGTTTTAATGTTCTACTGATGTTGGAGATGTGAAATGAGGTAACTATTGACAAATTAAAGGTGATTGTAGGATTGCTAAAACTGCAGGTATAGTTTAAGATCAAACAATATAATTGTTAGAGAGACGTTTATTGCCAAAGTGAACGGGAAAAGTTATTTAACAAAACTAGTGACAGCTCCTTGTCATCTACCTTGTCTGTTATTCTATTATTCTAAATTGATGACGGTGTTTCGTTACCCTAGGCCCTAAGTACGTATCAGCGACTATTCAGCTTTTTATCTGTTAGAAAAAAGTATGGTATTTATATACATTTCCTAACAGTTCATTATTTCTGCTTAACAGTTAAAGGGAAATCATTAAGTTATCCACTCGACATTCTAAATCACTATAGTTTAATTTGGATACAATTTTCATTCAACATCAGTCGGTCTATTTCTATACTATACATGTATCGCTAAGGTATATATTTTGCATCTAAACGTTCTTGCTAAATGTGAAGTCTATATTCATTTAACTAATTAAATGTTCGACTAGTTCTTTATTTGTATGTACTTATTATTTTTGGATTCAATAAATTTAGATCTTTTAAAAGTTAGTTGTTTGTTTTCTCTTCAACTTAATGCGATTAAATTCAAGAGCAGTTAGTCTATTTACTCAACATGTGAAAACAAGAAAATGCTATTTCTACTCAAATTTGTAGTTACTGAGGAAGTTGTTTCGATGTAGAAGCTCATTTCTCGTTAATACTTCAACCAGAGAAGACCTCCAGTGAAAACTGTTCAACTATCAAACTACTTAACGTCGTACAAGTTGATTATAAGAGGTAAGGAAATATTAGGATATATGCAAGTAAAAAAATGATGTTACGTATACTTATCTTGTTAATATGAAGATGATACATTTAAAAATATTTAAAAATTATTTTTGTGTTGAGCGAGGTTGTGAGAACAAATGAATTAGCCAGTTATTATAGTTTTCTTTCAGTTGGATTAGTTGAAATTTCGATTCCTATATATTCCGTCATGCTCGTAGGCAAAGGAAATCTTGTAGATTTGAATAAAAATATATTGAAAAAGGGCTGAACAAGGTGGTGATTGTTCATTTTAGATGCTTTCGAGAGTACAAACATGCATCACTCTTGCATCAACTCATACCACGGACGTACTGTCCAATATAGACATTTGCATGTATACTGCGGAATAAGAAGAGTTGCTACGCAATCGGAATTATCAAAGCACTGTTAGGGTTTTTGGTCAATATTGTCATTCCCAGTATTGATTGAATTCGATTCGAATTAAATTCGAAAAGAAAATATCAGTATATATTTGTCTGTCTTCTTAACTATATGTCCTTTCTATCTCATTTTTATAAAGAATGATTTTCAATGAGATGAATCGAATAAATTTTCAATATTAGCAGAAATTATAAATGTGGTACTAGAACAGCTCTGATGATATGACTGAAAGCATCGACAATGTGTCGAACTAAAGTTTTCTTGTTTTTGCAAGTGCTAAAAATGGATTTTTATCATTGGTTTTGAAGCAGTAATTTGTCAGCATAGAAAAATTGTCATCAAGTGCCATTACTTGACCAAATTAAAAAAAACCCTGACCTTGGCAGGAGTACCCAACCGAGCCGCTCCACAAAATATCCGCTCCACATAACTTTTGTTGCTGGCTGGGAAACAAAAATGCATATAATGACCTCTGGCTCGTATTTCGGAATAACTGTGCCTGGCTGGTATATTAAGACAAAATTTTAATTTCCTGGCTGTTAAATAAATTCGCTATGTCCCTAGGAATCACTGCCAGGTCTCTGGCTAACAACGCAACTGTTGGTTTCTTGGCAAAACAACAGGAAACCCACATAACTAGTCATATGACCAAAGACCGGGAAGCCTGTGTAAATTTATCGGGCATTTTGATAATTGGAGGGAAATAGTAATCCATCTGTCAACTCGTCATTTTTTCGACAAATCAGACCATAGCTTGTCATGTACTGGTCGTACAGTGCTAACACACGTGGTCAGCATGTATATCAGTTCTGGTGAGCATCGGTCCTGAGGACGAAGGCGTTGTTGTTGTTGATATTCCATCCTGTTTGAAAGTCAGCTAAAGGTAAGCGGCAAAGCTGAAAAAATACATAGTCTGCCTATTGCCTTACTGATTTGTAAAAAATTGATTTGTAGGTTCAAGACAATCTATTTTACATAAGGATATGTATTTGGCGGGAATAATGGCATGCCTACGTCCTACGTTCTTGAGGTACAGATACATCACATCCATACAATGTTTTCATTCATTTCTTCAATGTTCCTCCGTACTTAATAAGTGTAATAGTTAATAACCTGAATACCTATACGTTTTCAGCTCATGCACTCATTTGACCCTCAGTGCCCTAGCTGGTCTTCCCTGATAAGGGCTGGTAATGATTCACTGGCTATTAGAGACTTAACATGAGGAAAATATGGTATAATACAGGTGAGTGGGTCATTGTTTGAGATTAGCGAATATAGTCGTTATCAGTACTTTACGTATATACATTGTATTAGATGCTTAACTTTGAACTAAATTTAACGTAGTTCAATGCAACGTGGTAATGATGCTAAATCATAGCAATGGGTGACATCCACTGACGGAACTTAGCTTTTCTTTAATGTTTGGGCTGAGATGACTATCGAACTTGTCATCTTGTACCCAGCGAGCAGAAAAACTTTCTGCAGGTATTCATCTTGCAGCCGTGATCCTGTTGTAGGTTCCTGAAGTAATCTTTATCAAAATATGTTGGTTAATTTTTGTTTACCCATGAAGCCACTCAAATTCCGGTTCTGTTACCCACATTGATCAAGAAGATACATAAAAAAACGACGAATTCCTTTTTAATTTTTTTATTTTTTTACTTAGTTTCGTTTGTGTAATTTCCAGAGTTTTAATCGATTCAGAATGTAATGTAATGTAATCATTTTCAGTAAGGGACATAAAATTGAATCAGTCAAGTTTTGGATATATGAGACGTAAGCTCTTATCGTTACCTAAATCTTCTTCAAACTATCCAAAAACGAAAAACTAAAATGTAATGCCTCTAGGAAAGGTCAAGCTAATGCACTTCGATTTGATTCGTGTGCTTATTAGCAGACTGTGCGAATGTATCTCGTTTGCTGACAGTCGGCCTACAAAACAGAACAACCTATTCATCAAAATCACTCTTCAAGGAACGGTTTAGCGAATGTTGACTTTTTATACTACAAAACAAACTTTTACTGCTTAAAGTTATTATTGTTTGTCCACAACTATTGTTATCTGTTGTTATAATAAGCCTTTTAGAATTATAATTGTTCTAGTCTGATTCAAAAACACAGCCGTTGCAATGCAACTTGGACGACATTTGCAGTAGGCGATGATTAGTTTATCAGTGTCTATATTTTTCATCTTAAATGTAACTCCGGAAATGTATTTAAAAACACAAAGCTCATGCCGGGCTACATTTCCGGTAACATTCCTTTAGGTGTTCGTTTACCCACCAACCCGCCCACCAACTGTTTGCAGTTGTGTTTTTGGTGTTGTAACTTTCATTTTAAAACAAGACGGCCGTCAAAATAGAAGTTTTTACAACCCTTAACAAGAAATAAAGATGTAGGATTCAAAATGTAGTCATTCTTTTAAGTACATGATTGTTATCTGCGGTTTCAACTGAAAACGATTGTAGGATGGTCTGTTAGTTAACAAACATTAACTAAATAATGTGACAGATATCTGTCACTGAGTTTGCGTGCTTTTTCAAGGCTTTCCGGAGTTCCAAAACATACCGCCACTTGCTTTCTTTTGATGTGTCAAGCATTGATACACCGGCATGTAGCAAAAGGCGACTCCCTCCACTGAAATTCTTGTCAGATTTTGAACAAAACGTGAAATTCGTTCAATTTTTCTGTCACATGCTTCTCCAGGGATTTTTTGTATGGTATTTGTGCACGGGACAACTTTGATATAGAAAACAAGAAGTGTAACTTTCTCAAAGTTTTCACTAAGGGCTTTTTTCCCTTGGGACCAAAAAGCAAAAGAAGTCAGCCAGCTTACTGGCCCAACCTGGTTTATATAATCAGGTCCTAAAACATTTATTGTCAGTTAAAACAGGGTTACCGTTGAATTCAATTTTCTTTTATAACTTTCTGTAGGTTCTGTTCACTTCTGTTCTGAGAACAGTTCTCTGGTTGTCTTTTGTTTACTAATCTGGCAGATATCTGTCAACTAACCTATTGTAGTATTTTTCGCGCCAGAAGGGTAAAGATACAAGGCGGTAGGTTGCCTACGACTCACATACAGTTGACATGTTCCAGAAAAAATCCGATGGATACCAATCAATGTGTATGTTAAATTTTTCATATTTTCTGGGGGTTTTTTGGGTTTTTTTTTTTGGAAGGCCAAACTCAGCTCTAGAAATGTAAAACACAAAGCTACATGCCAGGATACAGTGGAGTGTGTTTTCACTAGGCTTTTTGTAACATTCCTTTAGGTGTTCGTTTACCCACCAACTCACTGTTTGTGGTACATTTCAAAACAAGACGGCCGGCAAAATAGAAGTTTTTACAACCGAAATAAAGATGTAGGATTCAAAATTAAGAGTCATTATATGTTTATTGTGTTTACAATAAACGAAATGTTACTGTATGTAGAGTGCTCGTGTTGCTCTGTTGGTGCATGATGATGAATTTTGAAGCATGACCTCCAAGGTCAACATCTTGACAGACCAGGATTATTTCTTATCCTCTCGTTGGTTATGGGACGGACCCTTAACTAACTAAAGCGCACCCCCTTGGGTTGTTTTCTTGTTCTTAAATCTTATGTAATGCTCGATCGCGAACAATTAATTATTTTAGTCACCGGTTGGAAACTAATTTACCGCTATAACCTAATTGGCTTTGCAAACAAGATGACAACTCCTTTGAAAATTGCTTACCCAAATATTAGCAGTTTTTGTAAGTACCTGTTTGCACTATGCCTAAGTGTTAAGTTTTGAATACACCTAAAGTATTTCGTTGTAGTGCAAACAGGCCCTTAGCTTTGCTCTCAATCTTTAACGTTTTCTTGGGGAAATTATTAAGTTACTTCAATACTGTTATCTCTGATTTGGGCATTCACTCACGGACTTTCTACTGATATTAAAAGAGGCTGCGCTTTATGTATATTTTATAGATATTCTTGTACACCTATTCTTGTACGTCAGTGTGACGCTGCCGAAACATGTTTGGAATAAAAAGATTGGTGATATTTCAAGAACTGTATGTATTCGTTTTCTTCTCGCAAGACCATTTGGTTGTATTCACAGAGTGTTTTACCATATCTCTAAAGGCAAAAAGAACCTTGAAATATCAACAAGATTTTACGAACAACGGTAAAATTTTGGCATTCTACCTTAGAAAAAGATTATATAGTCTTTTGACTGTTGTAACCGGAAAAACCTCTCCCTGACGATTCCAACAGCAGTTTAATTTGTTTGAACTGGAACTTATTTATTTGAATTTTAATTAAATAACATTATGTTTAAAGGGCAATACTGAACTGAGTGTCTATCTCAACAGTAACCCTGCTAACGATTCAAATCAAGCTAGCACTCATTTCAGGTTGTCGAAATCATTTGGCCGTATGGGAGCCGCATTGGTATAGCCTACACAGACACCAGTAAAAGATAGAAGACATTTGCTGCGAGACTCTGCAAAGTTCTTTTGAAAATTTTTGTTGTCAATGTTAGTTAGATAGATGACCTTTGCTTCGAAACTTTGCAAATTCACTTTTGCGAAACTTTTGCGGCGAATGGTCGCTTAGGCAGATGGCCTTTGCTTCGAAACTTTGCAAATTCACTTTTGCGAAACTTTTGCGGCGAATGGTCGATAGGCAGATGGCCTTTGCTTCGAAACTTTGCAAATTCACTTTTGCGAAACTTTTGCGGCGAATGGTCGATAGGCAGATGGCCTTTGCTTCGAAACTTTGCAAATTCAGTTTTGCGAAACTTTTGCGGCGAATGGTCGCTTAGGCAGATGGCCTTTGCTTCGAAACTTTGCAAATTCAGCTTTGCGAAACTTTTGAGGCGAATGGTCGATAGGCAGATGGCCTTTGCTTCGAAACTTTGCAAATTCAGTTTTGCGAAACTTTTGCGGCGAATGGTCGATAGGCAGATGGCCTTTGCTTCGAAACTTTGCAAATTCACTTTTGCGAAACTTTTGCGGCGAATGGTCGATAGGCAGATGGCCTTTGCTTCGAAACTTTGCAAATTCACTTTTGCGAAACTTTTGAGGCGAATGGTCGCTTAGGCAGATGGCCTTTGCTTCGAAACTTTGCAAATTCAGTTTTGCGAAACTTTTGCGGCGAATGGTCGATAGGCAGATGGCCTTTGCTTCGAAACTTTGCAAATTCACTTTTGCGAAACTTTTGCGGCGAATGGTCGATAGGCAGATGGCCTTTGCTTCGAAACTTTGCAAATTCACTTTTGCGAAACTTTTGAGGCGAATGGTCGCTTAGGCAGATGGCCTTTGCTTCGAAACTTTGCAAATTCACTTTTGCGAAACTTTTGAGGCGAATGGTCGATAGGCAGATGGCCTTTGCTTCGAAACTTTGCAAATTCACTTTTGCGAAACTTTTGAGGCGAATGGTCGATAGGCAGATGGCCTTTGCTTCGAAACTTTGCAAATTCAGTTTTGCGAAACTTTTGCGGCGAATGGTCGATAGGCAGATGGCCTTTGCTTCGAAACTTTGCAAATTCAGTTTTGCGAAACTTTTGCGGCGAATGGTCGATAGGCAGATGGCCTTTGCTTCGAAACTTTGCAAATTCAGTTTTGCGAAACTTTTGCGGCGAATGGTCGATAGGCAGATGGCCTTTGCTTCGAAACTTTGCAAATTCAGTTTTGCGAAACTTTTGAGGCGAATGGTCGCTTACGGAATCATATTTTATTTCAATTTTTATCAAATATGAATTTTATTGATAGAAATTTTCTCTTGATCTTTTCAGAATTTTTTTCTAAAAATACCATGAGTGGTGTTTCAACAAATCGAGACACTGGTTACGAAGCCTCCACGTAAGTGACCTATTTCTTTTCTGTTTTACGTAAGCTTTGCTTGAATTACACATTTTTTTTCTCCGTCCTACTCTGAATGCATGGTTAACATCATTAGATACAATTACCAAGCGTGATAAAATGGGAAAATAAAAAGGAGAGAGGTTGGAATGTAATGATTATCAATTTATCTATTGGTTTAGAGATGTTGCTATATATGCTTAAATTAACCACATAGGACCTACAAGCTTGTAACATGTAAATGCGGGCATATAATGTTGAATGGTATTTTACATAACACCTAAAATACTATTGATTTATCGCGAAAAGGATTCAGGTGAACTCCAGATTTGATTGGTATTTTGTATTAATTTTCAGTTCCAACGCTACAGTGGGATTCAAACTTAAGGTTAGAGGCAACTGCAATGAACAATATTTGGTTCTTTTAAATTATGAATTTTTACTTTTCGTTTGCTAAATGTTTTTACCTTTTACGAAGTAGACAGTGCTTTTACTTCATGCAACAAAGAAAATTTGTTGCGCTCGGGGTGGTAATACGAGCAACATTTGCTCTGCAACTTGCAACTCAACATTGTTGCGCGACAAGTTGCACGATTTTGTTGCTCGTATTACCGGGCCTTTAACGACGATTTTCCGCGAAACGTTGCAACAACTTGCAATATTATGCGTTGCGAGTTTCTGACTTGGATTTAAAAACTCGCAACGCGTTGCCGAAGCGAAAATTGCAAGGAAAATCGTTCCAAGTGTCATGTTACACGAGAAAGATTTTTAACGCAACGCCGTTGCGCTGAAAATCGTCGTTAAAAATCGTTTCGTGTAACACCGCCTTAAACCGCTCGACCAACCTGGCCAAATGACATAGATATTGAAAATGGAAAGCCACAGAGGTCTTGACATTTTAAAGTCCCCAAAAACGTGTAAAACAAAGAGGACCACATGAACGTCTAGTAAACATTCAATATTTCATTAAATGGTTTCTTTTCTTTGCCACTTTATTGAATGCCGATGATTGTGTAAAAATGTGCAAACTTTAAATTTTCCTGGCTAGCAAACTGGAAGTTGCATAGAGCTTGCTGGCTGGCAAATATCCTGGCAAGCCATACACGACTTTCTGGCTGGTAAAAAAATGATACTCCGAATGCCTGGCTGGGGAGCATAACGTTTTGGGTTTTATCTGGCTGGCAATGTGGAGCGGATATTTTTTTCCCAGCAACTTTTAATTTTGCGTCTAAAGTATGAATGGAATGTTATCAATGTGTTTTTGAGCTGTTTTGCGGCGATTTGAGCAAGTGACTCGTCGGGTACTCTTGCCTTGGAAAGATATTTCAAGCAAGCATATCATGATAAATCATCCGACATTATTTAAGATTGTAATCACATTATTATCAATTACCAGTGATGAGATATTCTCCTTTTTCACAGACAAAATGAAGTCCTACACGATGGTGTTGCTGTTGTGTGTGGTCGTGTTTGTTAGTTTACCAACCAGCATCAAGTCAGCGTCGACCAACCAATCGCCTGCAAGACACGTAAACATTAACTTTTTATCTAAACTTTGAATTTATATTTTTCCATTTATTTCTAGTCGTTTATTTTCTAGAATATTTATATACATTACCACTGCTGAAGTATAAAATGTAGTTGTATTCAAAAATAAACGCCAATTTAAGTATTATTTATTTACAGTCTGGCTTTGCCTGTTTGGCGGGTCGTCCTGGTATACCCGGTCTCCACGGAAAACCCGGTGCTCCTGGACGAGATGGTCGAGATGGGCGTGAAGGAATTCAAGGCAAACGAGGTCCAAGAGGATTCCAAGGATCTCCAGGACCACAAGGATCTCCTGCTAAAACCGGCAAACCCGGTCCTCGGGGACCCCAGGGAGCAAAAGGAGAAGTCGGACCCAAAGGAGACAAGGGAGAGCGTGGAACGAGAGGACTTTCATCTCATTCAAACTGGAAGGAATGTTCGTGGAAAGCCATCAATGACGACACAGATAACGGGCTTATAAAAGTGAGTAATTACAGTTCCATGTACTGAAACTGTATTGATGTATAAGCTACAATAATTTCAGTAGATTAATGAAAACCATCTCATTCGATTGTGTCTTTTTTCAGGACTGTGTTTTCCAAAAGAAATTCAGCCACACCATCCTCCATGTCTACTGGAACGGAGAATTCAGGATCTATGGATGTAACAATTGCTGTAAACGATGGTTCTTTACTTTCAATGGTACTGAGTGCAAGTCCCCAAGAGCCATTGACGGTATGGTGTACATGGCTTCAGGAAAGAACAACAATATTCACCGCGTCCGCCATATTGAAGGTCACTGTGACAAGATCCACAAAGGTAAGGTGCGTGTTGGTTTCAACGTAGGAAACTGTCCAGGGTTCGGCAATGCTGACGCCGCAACTGGATGGAAGATCACAAGTCGTCTATTCATACAGGAGGTGCCCAGGCCCCAGCCGTGACAGCTTTCCATTCATCACCAACACATGCTGTAATATTTCTGTCGAGCAGTTTTCCAGTGACCTTTAACCATTAGTCACTTGGTCTGATTATCACTACAACAGTGATAGCTTACAAAATGATTGGATAAATTCAGTCGTTTTTATGCTATTATTATAGTAGTGATAATTGGAAGAAGTGAATAATGATTGAAGGGCGCTGGAAAACTGCCCTGCGGATAAATCAACTGATGTAACTGAGGATTTAGAATAAGTTAATGTCTTGATGCTGTAGTAAGGTGATGGGATGAATTAAAGAAATGACTGATTGAAATGAACTTGTTGTGTTAATGAACTTTATCAAAACATTGAAGAGAATAATAAAACCAACATCACGACGAGTACTAAAGGATAGACCATGGTACTAATAACAACAAAACACTGCTAAAAAGAATTAGTTGCATTAACGAATGATATTGTGCTGCATTTCATTTCTTTTCTGACCACCCCATCTTAAGTCAATATTGAGGTTTCATAACGATACGTTATATATTAGCAATGCGCACAACTCCGTTGGAAGAAGCACAATACACAGGAATAAGAACAATACACAGGAAGCCCAGTTCGCTCTTTTATTTGCGGAATAGTGCACGATAAATGCTTATTAGCGTTGCGCATAACACCAACGGCTTGAGAACGATAAAGTGCAGGGAGCCCGGTTCGTTCTTGATAACTTCCCTTAGAACGACATAACAAATGTATGCGATTCATTTGGCGTGAGCGTGACATGAATTGATATTGCTCTTTATGAGTTGACCGTTTAGACTAGAGCTACGCAGAATAAATTAAATACTATATTTTTATCATATCACGAGCCGCATATTTCTCGGCTCGCACGCTCTTAAGAAAACATTTGGGAAAAGCCACGTGATGGAGGCCATACGCTGGGGTTGACGTGAGCGGGGCCGTAAAAACCCGTACGGCCCTGCTCGATTTGACGCGCTATATTCCTATTTGTGTAACGGAGTTTTTAGCAAACAAAAAACAGGTAATATGATGATCATGAAATGCTTATAGATCGAGCTGGACATCCGGCCATCCCATTCAGTCAATAAGTACATATATATTATTTTCACTTTATGTGACGGTCTGTAAACAAACATTTACAATGTAATATATAGTGTTGGTTTAAAGCTTTTTGGAATTGTGCAACCAATTCTTCAAATTAACCACCTATAATGGGAAAAGTAACTCTTATTTAGAATATAATACAAACTAAGTTAACTTTGCTTCACAATAGATTTAGATGAAGACCAGTTTTGAGAAAATATTTTTACTATTATAAATATAATAGGAGTGTCATAACACAGATTGAGAATTAATTGGATGCAACTTTACAACTTTTGCATGTTTTATCTACCAACACCTTTTGCTCAGGCCAGGGTATAGTGAAATCATTGATTGCATTATGTTAAATATACACTAACAAATCAACATATTTCATATATAATTTTATGAGTATTGCGTTTCTTTCATTCACCTTTTGTTGTCGTCTCAAACCTTTTCAATTCCTCACACATGTGTTCCCAAACACCAGAATCAATTATTACTTGTCCATCATCACTTAACCTTATTCTGCCAAAGTTTGTTTCCACAATGTTTAGTTCATTGTCCCAAAATCTCAGTAGTGTTAACTTTAGCAAATTACTAAAAAGTTGGCGAAAGTGACTTTGAATGACTTCAATTCTTTTTTCCAGTTCTTCTGATATCATATAGGCCTCCTCATATTGTCTTTTTGCTGTTTGCAGTTCTTGAATCAGAGTTTGTATTGGTGAGTTCATCTGAAAGATCTATAAATTCAAATTTGACAATGAAATGGAATTAATTGATAATACAAAAGTCAACTATGGTATTACAATGATCATCTACCTTTTGAAGTTTAATTTCTGGTGTAGAGGGTGTTTTGCTTTCTTTATTTATGTTTATATTCTAGAAAAAAAGAATTAATTGCGATGAAAAAATGCCAAAAACATTTTTACGTGCATGCGTAGCACTATTTTATACATCGATTTTTTATCAGTTTCTTTCTTTTTTAACCTGTGTTTTATCATCCATGTGTAGTCTTCTCCGGGTTTTGACTAAGGCATCAATTTCTAGGTTGGAAACCTGACAATAAAAAATAGTATTTTATTTTATTGTCTATTTCCTTTTTTTGTTGTCAAAACTCAATATTTTCACGTTGTTACGTACTCTTTTTCTCGATCTCTTTGTTGGAGTTTCGCATTTTCCAGTCAATATAAACTCCGCGTTTTGTTGACATTTGTTACACCATCTTGTACCAGGTTGATAGTCATGTATTTTTCTTCCAGCTTCATCCAAAATGTCAAACATTCGTCGAGGAATTGAATGGGATGTTTGTGGAGTGTTTCACTGTGTCCCCATGTTGAAGGACAGGAGCACCGTCGATCGATCGCTACTCATATAATTTTGTTTTTATGGAAAATACATATCCTGGTTCCTTCGCTTACACCGGCAGCACGAGCAAGATTATTGTCACATTCACTAAGACGACCATAGCACTGTTGCCTACTTCTTGTTTTGGATGAAAAAAAGCGTTTTATCTCGTCAACTGAGGCCACATTGTTGACAAATTGTGACAAGATAAATATGCAAATTAGCCATGCTGGATGGGCCGCGAAAAGCGACATTTTCAAAACTTATTTTCTCTTTGTATACAAAAAAGTTATTCTGTATAAATCAGGAGTTAATCGAGAGGGCTAATATCAAGCTATACTGAAAATGACAAGTTTAAGTTTTCACGATTTTTCTTAAGTTTTGGGATTTAATTTTGTAAAAACGATCACGAAAGCCGTAACACCGGCATCAAAATACAAAGGCTCGCTTGTTTACGTGACGTCATTTTCGCGCATGCGCAGACGTTTTTCACTAGTGTCCCAGCCGTTACCGTTTGAACTGGCGGGCTTTAGTTTGTAATGAAGGCATCATGGGTAATGTTCAAGGTAGCAAGGAGTTATGGGATTGATTCGTACCCAGGTCTACTCAAAATCGTGGTATATAGTGGGAGGGGTATCCATAGAAAGGGAGGCCGCTTCTCCCCTTCTTCCCACCAAAGTGTCTTTATACATTTTTCTTTTGAGAGCCTTTGAGTACTTTGAGTTGAGAAACTCTGTTCTGCACATGTTTCGCATTTAATAAAATGGATGAATTTAAAACTGAATCTAAATACTTCTCACACATGTCACAAACGCTCTTGATTTTTGACATGATAAATGAAATGAAATGAAATGAAATGAAATGAAATGAAATGAAATGAAATGAAATGAAATGAAATGAAATGAAATGAAATGAAATGAAATGAAATGAAATGAAATGAAATGAAATGAAATGAAATGAAATGAAATGAAATGAAATGAAATGAAATGAAATGAAATGAAATGAAATGAAATGAAATGAAATAAGATTTTCACTTTACTGTTTAGCGATGTTTTTTCATTCAGGCAATCTTAGGGCTACTTTAGATTTTTTTAACACCATTTGGGACATGTTGAACTTTCATAGGATACATTTTGATCTATGTAAGGGCCAAATCAACCCAAAGGCAAAGGGCTGTTTCGGATTTTAGGGCTGAAACAATTCTATCGATTTTACATGTGGTCAAAGAGACATTTAACTTTTAACTTTGCTGGTTACTGGGAGGTTCGTTAAACTTAATTTGGCTGAATTAATCAGTATTATAACAATTTGCATTTGAGATGAAATCTGCTATGATTAAAATGGTCCAAAATGGGGTTGATATGGAACTGACTGGGGTCATTTCGGAAAAACATGGGGCTAAAATAGGTTTTTATGGGTCTGTTTCAGCCACTTGGTATCCATACAGCACCGTCACGTCAGGGGCTAAATCGGCTCTTGTCTATTTGGGGCCGATTTGGATTTTAGGACTGAATTGGCTCTATACAATTTACAGTGTAACAATACAAGATCGGACGATGAATAATTTTCAAACAGAATATATATAAATAGTAATTATGGTTGCTTAACAATGGAAAGACTTCTAGTCCCATAACAATTGTTTTATTTTTATAATTTTGATGGACAACGTTTTTGAGAACGACTGCACTGATTTGTTGAAAAATCTCAGAACACCATAAAACAGCAATTTATGATTTTAATATCACCTATTTTGTCACATCATGCTTCAATAGGGCTCTGGGAACGAGATTGATCATGCTTGTGTGTAAACGCATGCGCAATAACGTTTACGCATGCGTAAAACCGTAGGGGGACACTTAAGAATGGGGAGACATTCGCGCATATTACACCGGGTGACTGTGATCAAGTTTACACATACTCTTGCATTATACTACTGTCTGTAGCGATACTAGCAATGTAGCGATCCTACGGTCGACCGATGATGAATCATTTTAAAACGGAATAAATCTAAACTAAAAATACATCTTTCATCAAACGTCTCTTGGCGATGAATGTAACACGAGCAAATAATCTGGCACCAAGAGTACCCCCAAAGCACACAAACGGAGAATTTAAAAAACTTGTACCCGTCCAAATTGAAATATTTTAGATATCAGTTAGCTGACTTCAACAATACCCGTGTTTTGGCCATATAAACCCACATAGGTCAATATATATATGGCCTATATGTGGGAGTTAGAAACCATTTTGAAGCATATATACCATACCCATATATGTATTAGCCATGTATACCCATATAAGCAAATATAATTATGGATCGCGGCATTGAGGTTTTACGTAATGACAGTAATGACAACAGCATTTGGTTTTAAAAATGTTCACTTTCATGTTATCCAAATTATATGATATACTTCATGTTATCCAAATTATATGATTGTGTGCTGTTTTAGCTGTCTTCTATATAGGTATACGTAAATGAAAAGAGGTAATGAATGTAACAGTTTTACATAAACGTTTGTAAGCCAGTATACTGACAGTTCGAGTATGAGCTATAGTGATAGGAGACGTGAAACTTGTGTTCGAAATGATTTCTTTAATTATATAGCCACCAGAAATCATGCCGCCAACGGCCGCCTTCCTACTGATCCTTCAATGGATCCCTAAAAAATTTGAATAACGAAATGTTTTTCGATCGACATTTCAATCTTGATTTCAATCTTGATCAAGGGTAATATTTTGTCCATGACTTGTAGGGAAATGGGCAAAAATATTGTGAATTATGCTACAAAAATATATATATCCACACTATCGTCTGAAATATAAACGTCGGTTCTCCGGGTACTGCAATCAGATGCCAGGACGTTTCAAAATACTATGAACTTGCACAAAGGAATTTGAAATCAATCAGCAAATGCTGGTTTTGTTGATACCGGCAATGGGTAAGCATTGCCACACTGGCAACTAAGAGTCGATCACCCGAATAAACGATTTCTTTAGCAAAATATAAGCTTGAAGCCACACACCTACTGAAATTCATGGTACCGGCAAACTTAGCTGGGATCACAGGCTTACCAATCTCTGCATGAGTGGAGGGAGTAGTGTGGGCTTCCTGTGTTGTCTGAATGACCGTTAATTTGCTTATTGAACTACGATCGAATTTCTCCTTTAGATTCTCTCTTTCCTTTGACTTTTTGTGTATTTTTTTCAATAATAATAAAGATCATGAGTTAAAGATGGGTTTGTGTTGTGTATTTTGCCCTAAAAGCATCAATAATAGCGGTTTTAGGCCTTCTACTTTCGGGAGGTAATTTCATGTCACGGGCCTAGTGAAGAAAGGAGTAAAGGCAGGCAGCTTCGAGCTCAAAATCCTACACCACCTCTCATTCGGACCCAAAATTTTCGCCCTTTTCGCCTCAGCTTTGCCATAAAAATCACAACCCTCGGAAGACTGGTAATCTGCCTACGATTTGGTGGAGGTCTTGAGTCATGTTGGTGAACGATTTACGAGAAAATGGACAGTGAATTCGTGATTTTGAAGTCTTCCTATGATCCGGACATTACCCCTACTCAAAGGCATTCCAAATATGCGCTTCGGTTTCAAATTTCCGACGCATCCACTCCACCCCAGGCGTAAAACATTTAATTTCCGCGAGTCTCATTGGTGGATTACGCCTGGGGTGGAGTGGATGCGTCGGAAATTTGAAACCGAAGCACATATTTGGAATGCCTTTGAGTAGGGGTAATGTCCGGATCATAGGAAGACTTCAAAATCACGAAGCTGCCTGCCTTTACTCCTTTCTTCACTAGGCCCGTGACATGAAATTACCTCCCGAAAGTAGAAGGCCTAAAACCGCTATTATTGATGCTTTTAGGGCAAAATACACAACACAAACCCATCTTTAACTCATGATCTTTATTATTATTGAAAAAAAATACACAAAAAGTCAAAGGAAAGAGAGAATCTAAAGGAGAAATTCGATCGTAGTTCAATAAGCAAATTAACGGTCATTCAGACAACACAGGAAGCCCACACTACTCCCTCCACTCATGCAGAGATTGGTAAGCCTGTGCTGGGATGGAAAAGTTCTTTGTCAATCTTTTGGTTGCCGCTTTGGTCTCGTAGATACCAGTATCTGAAAATTGCAAGGAAAAAGGCCGACTGACATGCCAATTTCGCTTTCGCTCACCAGCTATAATGGTAGAACAATTTTTATTCCTGATAAAATTCGCCGACTACTTGGCCGGTACTGATGTACAGATATGAATTTTTCAGCTATTTGTAGAGTACTACAATGATTTTCGAAAGGCAAAAGTTACAATGTTAAACCTCATTCTCCTGAAGATTGATCAAGCAGGATCAAGTTTAGTCAAACAGTTAGATTGAACACTGTGTTGTGGTATAGTTACTTTGAGTTCGAGGGGTTTTTATATTGCTCTTTTAGTGAATCAGGTATAAAAAAAACCCGAAAAAGTGATTGAAAGTGATTTAAAACTTTCTTATTGTCGCTGCCGGGCTAGTTGTCGAACTTAATTGAAAAAGCCACAATGTTCAGACTCATATCAAGTTTAATTAGAAATAATAATCATTGTGTTTTCAAACAATAGCAAGAAAAGTCCCATGGTGTTGTTGTTTGCATTTCCTCGTAGTTTACTCATCAAGCGCTGATCAAAGTTAATTGAGTCATGACCATATATGGTATTTTATGCATAAATAAATTTGAATTGACTCGACGACTGTCGGGTCATAACCGGACCTGTGCTGAAGTCGTCATGATTTTATGTTTCAAAATCCTATCAAACAGGGTCAATACGGTTAGAATCGAACGAGACTTAATTGTGATTGACATAGCCAAATATCTACAAAAATTTATTAAGAATTTTGAAAATAAAAATAAACGTTTTCTTAATGGTCATGTTTAAATTCAACTGTACCTCGGGAATCAAAGCCTACACAAAGAACAATAGAAAACTTGATCAAACAATCAGCAATGTTATCAATTTCAGAAGATCAGGCTCATAGTATGATCTAAAGTTCTCAGACACGTTGATTACTAGTAAAAAAGCCGGTTGGTACAGCTTAAAAAGTTACGATAATTTGCTGAGAAAACAAGGTTTGTTTATACTTAGTGTAGTCCTTGAAGCGGATCCGTTCCTTGCTACCACAGCGCAAGGCTTTTATCATCAAAGAAATTAATTTTAGCTTCTTCTCAACGTGATCCGTGGGAATTAAAAAAAAATTGATGTTGATCTCTTGATGTTCGGCATATATTTCTATAATTACCCAGGCTCCCCGTAGGGGGGCTGGGTTGAAATTTCAGCTTCGTTGGTTTTTGCCTTCAGTCCAAAATCGCAGTCATGTCCTTAACACGCATGCGCGGACTTACCTACGCATGACGCATGTGCTCTGGTAATGGTGGAGAAAGCGAAGCTTCAGCGACTGAAAGTATAAGCACAAATACTATGGATAATACGCACAAGCACATACAAAATATGTACTCACCGTGCGTGGTAGACCAACACTAAAAGACGTCTAGCGTTTTCGGAACGGGTCGTTCCGCGAACTTTACGAGAGATCAATTTATCCATGGATGAGCGAACATTTATGAGTGAACCTTAGCTTTCGTCGATTTATAATTACAAGTGATCTTGAGCCAAGCAGAATACTGATAAGAACTTTGAAATCTCTAAGAATAAGAGCAGAAAGGTTAGAAAAATGGTTTATGCACGATTCTCTCATGTATACCTACGTCATCTACAGTGTATTGTTATGTTAATGTTAGAAAACAAAATAAAACGATATTTTTGTTTAATTGTTGTGGAATAATTCATCAAAGTATAAGAAATTAAAGATGAATTATCAAGACATTTAACAATGTTCTCTTGTAACAAACTGATGTGTCTTTGCAAGAGTGAGACCCATGTAGCAAATTACTGCAAATATAAAATAAGTACAGATAGAGAAAAAAATCCTGGTCCTCCAATTTTTATTGATCCTAAACAAAACAATATCTCCATATAGCCAAGTTGATGAGTTGGTATTTGGACAATTTTTTTTCAATGATTTTGTGCTCTTTGATTTACAATTACACTCAAGAAATTAGTCCTGCAGGTGATCTTATACAAATAATATAGAATGACAGAATGACATATATCAATAATAATGATTGCGGCACAGGGTTTTTGATATCATTTTTGTCTTATTGCGTCAGTTGTATCGTTAAACCCACAAAAAGATCGAATCCAAACTGATTTGTATTCTCTCTTGCATGATAATGGAAGAGGCAAACCCTACAGTACATTAAAAACATAAATGGAACCACTTCACTTGTTGATGCAATCAGAAATATACAAGAGAAATGTAACTTTCCAGGGGATTACAAAATACTGTTTGTTTCATGTTCATGTAATATTCGGTTGAAAAAAATGAACGAAAAAAGTTGATGAACAATCAAAGACAAAAACAAAACTATATGAAGCAATGGAGCCAGTAAAGAAAAAATAATTTTGGAGAAAAAACAGGCTAGAGATATGAAAAATAAACAGGAAATACAGAACAGAAAAGACGGTAACAACAACCTTCTCAGCCTGAGAGTGCCTGGGTTCACGCAGTCAAGCGTCTAGTTTAAAGTGCCTATAAAGTCTAGCCAGAAATAATTTCTCTCAAAAGAGCTTGGCCTCTGAAACAAAAATATTTGAAAAGTGGGTCTTTCAATTTCTTTTGATCGGGAAAAAGCGTTGCAAAGTTGGAGAAGAAGCACATTTTGGGCATCCTGTGGAAAAATTTGTGAGAACCCTGGGAGACTGAGACCCAGGAATAAAGTTTAATTGAGAAGCTACAAGCTCTTAATATCTTTGTATATTGGTATTGGTATACACTATATTTAACTTCTGCTACAAATTCTACTACTTTGATATAGCTATTTTTAGCTCTTTCTTTGAGTGTAAATGCCGTGATTCCGGACATTACGTCACAATGTTGCCTTACATTATGTCACAATGTCAAAGTTTATTATCAACCAAATGAGTTTATTGTTAACCAAATTCGTCCCAGCCTTCCAAAGAATGCGGATTTTTGCCTGGAACGACAGCTTCGAACGGACGGATACACTGAAAAAAACCTTACATCTTTGATGTCGCTTTAATTATATTTTCCCAAGATACTCAGCTTTTAAAAAATATACATTTTCGCTAGGGTTTATAGGCACTTTAAGATGTTATATCGTCTAATGACAAGTAAAAATTCAAATAAATACACATCATCAAGTGATACGGTATAAAAAATGCGAATTTGATCAGGGACTGACACTTGTTTATTTTCCAGTATCGATCCAACCAATCAAAATCAACCTAATGAGAAAAAGAGGTCATAAAAATGATCCCCTTATGACATCACAAATAATCTAAAACAATCCTATTGGTCAATATTTGTCAAGGAGTGTCTAATGTTAACTACTTAGGCCGTTAGACAAACGTTCGTTTTAATCAGTTCCCACGGCAGATCAGACTGACAAAACACTTTATTAACAAGAGAACGAAAAAATTGTTTCCTTTTCGGTAAGTGTAATATTCTATTTTTATTTATGGCATATTATTTATTACTAAAAATAATATCTAACTTTGTTGATCGCCTTGAACAACAAAAACTTTCATTTTCTTCAAAAAATTGACATCGCTTAAAAACTACAACTTTTCTCTGACTTTCCTTTTCTTTTTTATGGATGTATCATATATAATTTTATCATTCTATTTATTTATTTCATAATTTTATTTAGCTGTAGTTCCACATCAGCCTTTGGCTGCTATAGTTTCTTAACCTACATATCAAATAGAGTTTGTATATATATATTGTGTTGTAGATCTTCCCATCACTCATAAATCTATATATCTAAAACTTCTCGTAGGGTACTAAAACAACCGAGACAAACACTTAACAAAGACATATAGTTTGTTCATTACGGTAAGTTATACTCTAATATCTGCAAAATATATATATATTAATTATCATGCCCAGGACCAGCTTGAAATATCTCAGCTGCATGAGCACGTTACAGTGTTTTGCCGCTAGGACCCACTGGCGTTAAGAAACTACTCCTTTTCGGCGATAAACATTCACAGAAACTCATAAGGGGTTGAAACAATACATTTCTTTGGTACCATGTTCCGGAATATTCAAATGAGCAAAACAAGCGTTTTATGGCCATATTTGGTAATCATATCAACCTCAAAAATGGCGGAGCAAATGTTGCTTACTTTCCAGCTGCTTATAGTGATCAAATCATGGATGTTCCAAACGAAAAAGAATTTAGTTCATGGTAACTGACAAAATTGTGAAGACTTGGAGCCCATGCCAGGGCAATGTTCTGGTAAGGAAACGTTTGATTTGTGACCTCGAATGCGAAGTAATTTTACAGAGATTTTATACCTTATATGTATATGAGCAACATATTGACAGTCTAATAGTTGTCATGCTGCTTTGCTTTTAAAATTGTTGAGTCGAAACCTGATAATAAATTTTTATTTGGGGGGTTAAAAAATTGCGCATCGAATATTTCAAAATCCGTTTATACGAATTTCTCCAAAATTCATATGCTACTAGTCCAAAGTCCTAAATATTAACGCCTTGTATGTCGTTATAAAAGTCTAGGTCAGAAAACGCGTAAAATTTCTTGGAATCTAAAACGGTGACGTCATCGTTTCGTCGCTATGGTATCGCTATGGTAACCCCAATGTAAACAAAACACATACCATTAAAAACTTCAGTCTTTATGTAGTAAGTGAACGAAAGGTCATAACTGTGGTTGCTTTCATGTAAGAACTACAGCTATTTCAAATTGACCGGTCGAGCACTAGAGAAATTGTAGGAAGCCTCCTTAAAAAAATTCAAATATACAGAAGCGCTTAGGTAGAATACTAAATACGTTGTTTATTTATTTGTTCTGATTGTGGTTTAAAGTAGCTGAAAGAGCGATAAAATGCTTTGTAAATCCACTAACGGTTGGCCTTGGCGGAACTCCACATTTGGAGCTGATCGTGAACTTTCTTTTCAGAGTACGAAGTTGTACTTTAAGATGTCCAAAGTCATAAAAAATGTCGAATATACTTTAATTAATAATGACCGAAAAATTACAAATAAAAGCTACAAAATATATTTTAGGCCAAGTTTTCAATTCTCAAATATGGTCAAAAAGCGCCTTTGCCTCATTTTGCATAATTTGAATATTCCGGAGCATGGGACCCGTGCTACACGTTATGAGTTTCTGGCATTCATTCACACAGTTTGATAATTGGAAGCCGGTTCAGATGGATCTTAAGCAGCTGACAGCCCAAGAACATTCCGTCTCTAACTTGCTATTTAGTTGTTATTTGTTTATGTGATGTTTACTGTCTGATCGACTAACCCTTAAAATTAGCTTAAAAATTGAAGAGCCAGGATTTTAACAAGAACTAACAACAGACAGACTGAACATGTTCAACAATGGTTTACACTGATCAGTGTTTCATACTAGCATCAAGAAGTTCGGCTTTCTAAAGAAAACTTCGAGGTTTTCAAAATTAGAACAGATTGTTTATAAAACTTTGCGTCTCCGTTGAGCACAGGAATATGTAGAGGAACAGTAGGGGGTTCGTTTCCAACAGAGTAGAATGTTCTGCATAGTAATCTCTCATTATATTCACATCAACTGGATATGAGCAATCGTTCAAGTAATTAAACAAAATAGCTGATGTTGTATTGCATATGTTTACTCTGAAAAACTTCTATCAGAGCTACAAAATATGATTTTAAAATGTTTTCTAGTTGGTCGTTGCCAATCCGTATAAATCCGCGCGTACTTCAAAAAGTTTATTCTAATCTGATCGCGATGTGATAAACATGTTGAAAAATCTACAAATTGGCGACAAGGCTGAGGCCGTTGACGAAGAAGGTGTGTGGCACGTGTGTCGTGTTATTGGTACAAAAGAAGGCAGTATGCTCGTGAACTTTGAAGTTTAATAGAACAGTGACGAGCGAGAAAGAAATTCGTCCGATCAGACCGTCCGATCACTCCTAGTTTCAACACTTTCACACCACAATGTCGATCTTCTTCAGTTATTACTTTGTTGACTCTTATGTACGCAGATTTCCTTAACTAATTCAAATTTGGTGTTATCTTACTAAAACAAGAATCTCTGTAAACATGCAGCTGAGCATCTGCCATTTTGAGTCAACTTAGCCCAGTTGACGGCTAGTTATTCCATATATGGATAATGATTTATGCACGAACCCGAGTGAAGTCGGGTTGGGATGAATATTACACACTTTGACCGTCGTGAAGTCGTCATGTCATCTAGCAATGATTCTAGTAACCTGCATTATTCCTTTTAGCTTTCAAGTTCTTTCCAAGTCCATGTAGAATTTATATATTCTTCTCAATTCTTCACAGAGAAAAATTAAGCAAACATATTATGATAAATCATCCACATTATTTAAGTTTGTAATCACGTTATCATCAGTTACCAGTGATCAGATACTCTTCTTCTTTAGCCAGAAAATGAAGTCCTACACGATGGTGTCGGTGTTGTGTGTGGTCGTGCTTATTGTTCTACCAACCAGCGTCAAGTCAGCGTCCAAACAATCACCTGCAAAACATGTAAACATTGACTTTTTATTTAAACATTGACTTTTTGTTTAAACATATAAAAAATCATCATTTCTATTTATTTTTAGTTACTTCAAATCCTACGTTTGCATTATTTATAAACCGCATTACCGGTGTTGAAGTATAAAACGCAGTCGTATTCAAAAATTTATACCAATCAATTATTTGTTTTCAGTTGCGCCCTGCCTGTTTGGCGGGTCATCCTGGTATACCCGGTCTCCCAGGAAAACCCGGTGCTCCTGGACGAGATGGGCGTGATGGACGTGAAGGTATCCAAGGCAAACGAGGTCCTAGAGGATTCCAAGGATCTCCAGGACCAATAGGATCTCCTGGTAAAACCGGTAAACCCGGTCCTCGGGGACCCGAGGGTGCAAAAGGAGAAGTCGGACCCAAAGGAGACAAGGGAGATCGTGGACCGAGAGCTCTTTCATTTCATTCAAACTGGAAGGAATGTTCGTGGAAAGCCTTCAGTGACGGCAGGGATCACGGGCTTATAAAAGTGTGTAATTATGCTTTCATGTCCTGTAGCTTTATTGATTAAAAAGCTACAGTAACTTCAGTAGACTCATGATTGCTTTGATGCAACAGAGCATGCAATGAAAACCGTCTCATTCGATTGTGTCTTTTTTCAGGATTGTGTTTTCCAGAAGAAATTCAGTCATACCATCCTCCATGTCTACTGGAACGGAGACTTCAGGATCTATAGATGTAACAATTGCTGTAAACGTTGGTTCTTTACTTTTAATGGTGATGAGTGCGAGTCCCCTGGAGCCATTGACGGTGCGCTGTACATGTGGCACGGACACAACCAGAATATCCACCGCGTCCGCCATATTGAAGGTCACTGTGACAAGATCCACAAAGGTCACGTGCGTGTTGGTTTCAACGTAGGAAACTGTCCAGGGTACGGCCATGCTGACGCCAAGACTGGATGGAAGACCACAAGTCGTCTGTTCGTAGAAGAGGTGCCCAGGCCCCAGCCGTGACTGCTTTACCTTTGAAACAAAGTTAAACGTGATTAAAGGTCACTGGAAAATGTCTTTATAACAATGTAAATATTGAGGCTGAACTATTTTAGTATTTTTAAAAATGATAAAATAGTTCAACCTCAACACTTACAATGTTTTGATACTTACATTGATGTTAATCTTAGGTGATAGAGGATAAATAAAAGTGACTGCATTCTAAAATTATTGGCCATGTTGTTATTATCGTTTAGCTTTTCGGTGTTTACAGAAAAGGACATGAAATATGTATGAGTTGCCACAACTAACTCTCCTACCCTCTGGCCGGAGTTCTCGCAGACAAAAAGGAAAGACATTGCGTACTAAAGCCAAACCTCCAATGGAGAAGACCTTCCCTCGGTCCCTTCTTTTACCAACTCTACATTTTTAACCAATTCTGTCTAGAGGATGACCGCTAACGGGTGGTTAAACTTTAAGTGCCTCTGGTGTGAAGTGTATGGAGAGTAGTTAAGTCTTTTGATCATTCTATGATCTCGCGAAAAATCTATCATAAAAATACGTTATTAGCATTGTGCACAACAACGTTAGATTTGGCGGGAGAAGTAAAACACACAGGTTCTTTCGCGAGAAACAGCGCGCGATAAATGTGTTACTAACGTAACAACTAACGTAATAACTCCGACGGCTGGATAACGACATCATCCATAGTAACTACTTTGGTGTCATATAAACAGTAAGTTATTTGCAATACGCACAACTCTGTTGGAAGAAGCACAATACACAGGAAGCCCAGTTCACTATTTAATTTACGGAATAGCGCACCATAAATGCATTATTAGCGTTACGCATAACACCGACGAGTGGAGAATGGCAATACACAGGGAGCCCGATTTTCTTTTGATGACTCCCTTAGAACGACATACCTGTAACAAATGTATGCGGTTCATTTGACATGAGCGTGACATGAATTGATATTCGGGATTCTTAATATTATTTGGCGCGAAACGAAAGCGAGGCTAAGCACGCACGCGACGCAAAAATCCAAGATGGCGGGCCTACTCGTTGGCGTGGCGTGCGTGCTTAGCCTCGCTTTCGTGTTCACGCCAAATAATATTAAGAATCCCGAATTGCTCTTTATTAGTTGACCGTGCAGACTGGAGTTACGCCAAATAAATCAAATACTATACTTTTTCAACCACTTTAGCTTGACATTTTGAATGGTCGTTTCACTTTATGGGAGGCTCAACTTTATATCTCAATAGAAATATATACAAATATAAAAAAAATAAAAATACGCACCAAAGGACCTCCCCGTCCACCACCAAACGCAAACGTACGAAGAATATTGCCACATTTTTTATATCTCTTATTTGAATACTTTAGACTTGCTCTGTGTTTTTGAGCCATTCTATCTGAAAGGTGCATAAATTATGAAAATGTAGCGGAAATAAGAGACTTTCGTGTCAAACCAAAACTCAGAATGTACAAATACAAGGATTATAATAGCTTTATGACAGGCAATTTAACAGTATTTGGTCCTTCATTTGCACAATTAACTGGATCGTGAAACATATTATATAGAAATAAATTCATTTCTCTTAGAAAGTGAAGAGTAGACATTTGATCTTAAGGTGACTGGAAGTAGTTGTTTTCAGACCGTACCGCACATTTTCATTTGGCGCAATGGACAACTTAATGCGCACCAATGGACTTGGTTTCTACACCAAATATGAGGATAAGATTGAAGTTTTAAATGGTGTTATAATTACATCGATCAATGTTTTTAAAATAGCGAAAATCGAACATCGTCAAAAATGGTTTTCCTCTAATATCTCGCAAAATTGATGAGCTTCAGACAAGCGGTAAACTGCATAGAAAAATTCATACAAATGCACAACATTTCCAAGTGATTTTAGGAGATTTAATCTGTTTGATTTTCTTTAAATCACCAAAGTTTCCACAGATGCTGTATTTCTATTCTTGGAAATAACGACAGCCTAAAAATACTCGAAGTACGCAAAACACCACGAGAACACTGTGGAAATATTGCTAAAATATACACTTACCTTATACGTGAAAAAGCCGACTTTCAACTCTCCATCGATGTCAAGATATATTTTTTCTTTCCATGTCTCTTATGAGACATTTTCTTCGCAACTCGTACATCAGAAGTTGTTTTTGAAAATCTCAAAAACGCACGATTATTTTTACTTGGCGTTTTAGTAGGGCATTACTTGTTCTATATACAGCAATATTGCAGCAGCTCATTCAAATACAAGCACTAAAACGACCCGAAACTTAAACCTGATGTTGACCCAAATGCCAGCTCAAAACTTGCATTGAGACAACCATTCGACTCGCTAATTAGCATATTGCACTCGCAAATTGTTCACAGCACGTGCAAGTGCATAGCATAGTGTTACACGCTACATGCATCAGGAACCGGAAATAAAGAATTGCTTTATAAGAACTTTCACTTCTAATATTTGTATGTTTTTAGGTTGGGGAGACAAGATTTTTTTTTAAAAAAGTGTACAAGCATAATATTTGGGAAATAATATCAACTAATTAGCAGTAAACATCACCAAATAAACAAAAGAAAAGAATTTAATTTTATTTCCGGTTCCTAGCGCATGTAGCTTGGAACTCTATGCAAATTTATGCTACGCACTTGCACGTGCTGTGAACAATTTGCGAGTGCAATATGCTAATTAGCGAGTCGAACGGTTGTCTCAATGCAAGTTTTGAGCTGGCATTTGGGTCAACATTAGGTTTAAGTTTCGGGTCGTTTTAGTGCTTGTATTTGAATGAGCTGCTGCAATATTGCTGTGTATAGAACAGGCAATGCCCTACTTAAACGCCAAGCAAAAATAATCCTGCGTTTTTGAGATTTTCAGAAACAACTTCTGATGTACGAGTTGCGGAGAAAAATTCTCACAAGAGACATTGAAAGAAAAAAATATATCTTGACATCGATGAAGAGTTGAAAGTCGGCTTTTTCACGTATAAGGTAAGTGTATATTTTAGCAATATTTCCACAGTGTTCTCGTGGCGTTTTGCGTACTACGAGTATTTTTAGGCTGTCGTTATTTCCAAGAATAGAAATACAGCATCTGTGGAAACTTTGGTGATTTAAAGAAAATCAAACAGATTAAATCTCCTAAAATCACTTGGAAGTGTTGTGCATTTGTATGAATTTTTCTATGCAGTTTACCGCTTGTCTGAAGCTCATCAATTTTGCGAGATATTAGAGGAAAACCATTTTTGACGATGTTCGATTTTCGCTATTTTAAAAACATTGATCGATGTAATTATAACACCATTTAAAACTTCAATCTTATCCTCATATTTGGTGTAGAAACCAAGTCCATTGGTGCGCATTAAGTTGTCCATTGCGCCAAATGAAAATGTGCGGTACGGTCTGAAAACAACTACTTCGAGTCACCTTAAATAAAAAGACGTTAATCAAAAATGTTCTCATGAATTATGATTATGTCAAAATATTTCCTTATAAATGGAATATATTCTGACAAAAATGATGCGAGACGTGAGAAAGTTATCTTTGGAATATCCATAGACAAACTAGTCATTCCTCAGTTGTAAGGTCTTGTAATGTTCAGATCAGTACTAATTTCAACTGTAGTTGAAATTGAGAGACAGACAGAAAGACAGAAGAAAAGAGAAAGGGAGGGGAGGGAAGAAAAGGAAAATATGAAAGATATCGTGTACGTACGTCGTACGTCTTCATGCAGCCACTTTGTGCTTCTTGGAGGAGGGGGAGCCAGTGCAGGGAGAGGAAAGGGAAACATTGGGATTTGCGGTGATATTGTTTTCGAGCCGTTTTCTGTTAGGTATGTTGGTTATATCAATTTTTTTTATATCGGTTTTCGTAAATGGCTTTCCGTTTTCTTGGTTTTTGAAAGTTGTCGTTTCAATCGGTTTTCTGACTTGTATTACGACTGGTAGTGTTGGTCTTACGGTTCCTATCGACATTCTCTTTTAGCTATATTTGTAATTTTAATAAACTGGTGGCTAGTTGTTAGTCTCGTTGCTCCTATTCAATGGGTTTCGACAAATCGATCGATAGGACGTATCTGCGGCTAGATCTTTTGAACTAGACAGGAGTAAGCAACCATAAGCTAGATAAGGCGACAATGAATACTTGTTTGTGCAGCACCAAGATTTGAAGCATTTTTGTATGAAAAAACGTTTTCTTTTTTGGTCTTAAATCTTTGCCCGAAAAAGGGCAAGAAAACAATTTTTTACTTTAAAATGGGATAAGGATTTCATCCCATGGAAGCGCCGCACAATTATATGGAGTATCCCCCTCACCTGTTATATCTATATTGTTGAGGTGATCTCAACACGCATTAATATATCTAGAGTGGATATTTAATTAGTTCTTCTAACCAAACACCTAAAAGATTTCTTGACGTGGTTTATTCAATTAAAACTATTAGTCTTTTTTATACAACATGTTCATACACGTAAAAAGCTTTTCCTCGATCCCTACCTCACTAATTGATATTTATTTGTTGACATTTTTTGTTAGTCCCAGGGTCAGTTTTAACATAGATCACTCTATCTTATTCTGGTAACCTTCAGTTATAAAAATGAGACTTGGTTCATGGTTCTTCTCCAGGGCATTTTCTCTATTCTAATTAGCTTTATCATACAATACTGACTACTCAATACGGAAAAACCAATTAAGCCCCGCGGTGTAAAAAGACGCATTCTTAATTTTGTCAAAGCAAAGGGTTTACTTCATTAATTAACTAGATATTTTTAAAGAGAGCAAAAAAATTTCAGATTAAGAATACTATTGTACGTGGGCGTATCCATTTCTACAGAAATCACAGTTTCAACCACGTTAGATTTATTTCATTCGCGCGCCAAGCTTTCAGACAGAGCGTCCATCATCAGGGCAAGTGAAAATGTACAAAACACACGAGGAATGTTAGTAACAAGCGGTAACTATGGCCTTTTTTGATGCGTTATTGTCACTTCGTGCTAGACGTTCACAACGGCGTTTTATAAAAGATGCCTTTTCAAATCTATCTGGATTATTGTTAACGTATCTTAAAAACACATGCAAGGGTGGCCAAGCGGTCAGAGCGCCGGTCTTTCACCTCTGCGGTCTTGCAGGTTCGATTTCCAGATGGCGCATCATATGTGACTTGAGTTTTTAGTTCGTTCAGTCTGACTCTCCCTTACTTTGATGGCTTTCTGCGCGTCCTCCGGCTTTCTTCTATTAGTAAATTGGTAATTAAAAACAAATTAGTGAGCTGAGGGTTGTATGCATAGAATATTAGAATGTAGTGGTAGTAATGTGTGTGAGAGTACAGTGGAGTACCTGAAAACTAGCTGTATAGCGAAGTACTCGTCCACTATAAACAAAGCATTTATCATTAGACTACCAGACCTGCTGTTAATTTAAAACTGTTTATTCACCTGCAATCAGACTGCTTGGTGCAACATATTTGAAGTACTACACTATTGTCTTCTTTACTTACTTGTCAGTCAGATTCAATGATCAGATTCAATATTAGTCAGTCTATTAACACAACATGTGAGAACAAGAAAAATAGTTTTTCCTACTCAGATTCATTACTAACCATGCAAAAGAAGTTGTTCAGTAAGGTTGAACAAGCTCACTTCTCGTTGATACTTTCTACAGAGAAGAACTCCAGAGAGAACTGCACTTAGCTTGTAGCGATCAAATCCGCCAAGTTCAGTATCATAGTACAACTTGATCATGACTAAAGAGGTAAGAAAATGTTTGGCATCAAAATACATATGGTGTTTTTTATAAATCTAAAGTGAATCAGAGTAACACCCATAGATGATAGAAGACACATCAGTTTTGAATAAAACTCAGCAATCCTCGGAGATTACGGCAATTAACCAGTCACAGTACCCAAAAGCCATCATTTTAATGATATTTTTTTTATCCATTTAAGTAATGGTCCGAGTAAGAGGTAGGCAATTTTTTTATTGTTCAGCGCCAATTTGAACTTCCCCCCCAAAAAAATGTCGTGGTTTTCCTGAGACGGATAATATATCAACCTATGGCCTGGAGAACATATTTTAAAGATAAAATGTCCAAAAACCTTGTTTATTTGCAACAAAGTTACTTTTGAACTAAAAGATCTTGTACAATAAACATCTTTCTGCATTCGATCTTCGTCGTTTGGTTGCCTATTTCTTACCATTACTTAAATGCACGGTACTGTTTCGTTAGTTATATAAAGTATGTTTCTGTCTGTTCCCCAAACTAAAATGTCGTCATCTTTAGTTCTCAAAAAATCTCTGAGGAAAATAAGAATAAGTGATTTCATTACTTAAATACACGGTTTCGTAATTTACCAATTCTGTTAGATATATACGTATTGCAAACTAAAATGTCGTCGTCTTTATTTCTCTAAAGAAAGCTCGAAAGAAGATAAGAATCATTAATTTCTCAATCTCTCATGTTCATGAAAAATCATATTATTTTAATTTGTGTATTTTTGATATCTTTGCAGTTGTTTCCCGCCATGTTCATGACAAATAGCAGTCTCGAGTTTCCCGATTTCGATCTGTCGAGTTTTCATTTTCTTTTCAAAAGACACATTACGTTGATGTACAAGCTCAGTGATCGATTGTTAAACCTTTGATGTCTGCCAAACATTGTTGCTCAAAACACTCAAACAAAAAATCGTATTATT
>JALIZF010001746.1:655000-684007 GCA_029948255.1 Telmatactis stephensoni | reverse complement strand
TCGGTACAAGAATTATTGTTCATCATTTGTGATCCCCCCTTCCAGTATGATTAAAACCGTGTGATCCTGCCTTTTGCTTCGACTAAAATCAAGTGATACCCCCCAAAATTCTCCACCCCACCCCAGGCGATAAATGAATGACCGGCCCCTAACTATGTAAATGATTTTAATTATTTACCTTTGATTAGATCATTTAGGGTTCGTAACCTAAACATCAGACAGACATCTTATTAAAGTAGTTTGACGTTTTGTTGAAGTTTTTAAATTTGTGTAATCCAACCTTATGTTAGAGTTTCCTGGACGTCCCGAACGCCAGAGCTAGGAAAATAGTCCGTACCAATAGAGCAGTTGTCGTATGACAGCGAAAACGGTACCAACGGTCACGGCACAGCTACGGCAGGAATTACAACACTGATCGGTCATGGCACCACGCGATTCCTGTCATACCACTAAGAAAACGTGAATCTAGCCCCCAACCCTCCCCACCCCACCCCAACACAAACGGTCAAAAAATCAAAAATCTCTTTTTGTGAATTATTTCATTTCAGGGAAGGAAGCATATATGCCAAGAAGGCGCGGTCACTTATATCGCGTGCTGACCGAAATTGATCGCAGGCGCAAAAGAAGCCAGTGAATATGACAGACGGCAAAAATGAACTATCTGGCCTGACACGTGATAGTGGCTGCAAATCAAATGTAATTCTTGAGATTCTAATTGAAAATATCAATGTTGTAAAGTCAGATTTAATTCCAGTATATTTTGAAATATTTGTAATGCATGGTCACAAGCTCCTTATGCTGTAAGGATGGAAGACTGCACGGCTGGTTTGGATCTATAATAGAAGCAAAACACCAATCCTGCAGACTCATGCAGTAAAACCTTATTCTCCTAGAGACGCAAGTATAAGCACAAGCAAAATACGCAGACTCAGAAATGTCTTTTTTCATACCGATGTGATAGTCACAATACTGAGTCTGCGTGTGTTGCTTGCGACTATGGTTAGGTCGCTAATGAAAAGAAAAGCACTGCTAATGAGCAGTACATTACTGAGTCTGTGTATGTTGCTTGTGCTTATGCTTATGTCACTAGTGAAAAGACAAGCTCTGCTAATGAGCAGTACATTACTGAGTCTGTGTATGTTGCTTGTGCTTATGCTTATGTCACTAGTGAAAAGACAAGCAATGCTAATGAGCAGTACATTACTGAGTCTGTGTATGTTGCTTATGCTTATGCTTATGTCACTAATGAAAAGACAAGCACTGCTAATGAGCAGTACATTACTGAGTCTGTGTATGTTGCTTGTGCTTATGCTTATGTCACTAGTGAAAAGACAAGCTCTGCTAATGAATAGTACATTACTGAGTCTGTGTATGTTGCTTGTGCTTATGCTTATGTCACTAGTGAAAAGACAAGCTCTGCTAATGAATAGTACATTACTGAGTCTGTGTATGTTGCTTGTGCTTATGCTTATGTCACTAGTGAAAAGACAAGCTCTGCTAATGAGTAGTACATTACTGAGTCTGTGTATGTTGCTTGTGCTTATGCTTATGTCACTAGTGAAAAGACAAGCTCTGCTAATGAGTAGTACATTACTGAGTCTGTGTATGTTGCTTGTGCTTATGCTTATGTCACTAATGAAAAGACAAGCACTGCTAATGAGCAGTACATTACTGAGTCTGTGCATGTTGCTTGTGCTTATGCTTATGTCACTAGTGAAAAGACAAGCACTGCTAATGAGCAGTGCATTACTGAGTCTGCGTATGGTGTTTGTGTTTATGTCACTAGTGAAAATACAAGCATTGCTAAGTACAAGCAACATATACAGAGATTCAGTAGTGTACTGCTCATTATAGCAGTGCTTGTCAATGTTGCATTCATCAGTTGTGTTAGTGCTTACATTGCTTATGTATTTAAAGCGGACCACGCCTTTCATTAGTTGGCTGAGTGCAGAAAATTTGTAAAACTCTTACGGTTATTTTATGGATGTGTTACAAGTTGGATTAACGACAGGAATAAAGTTCATCATTTTACAATTGCTATGTTAATTTACACCTATCATTTTCATTTAAATCGGGGGTCTGTTGCTTACTATCGATAGGCATCACCCTTTGTGTGTCAATCATAAATATTAATGTCAGGGCTCTATAAATGCCAGAAATGGAAGAACATGTCAAACTTAGTGATCACTGAAAATTTCAGATAGTTATCTTAAAAGCTGAAAAACAGGTGAATGTTAGAAGCTCTGCGTTTTTTACAAAGAATGTATGGGTATTTTTCACTGGGGGACAGGTTTTGACCCTCATCACAGAAAACACCATGCATTCTTTGTAAAAAAGCCAATGCTTCCAAAATTCACCAATGCTTCAATTTTTAGGATGATCATCCAAAACTTTCAGTGATTACTAAGTTTGACATGCTCTTTCCATTTCTGGCATTTAAAGAGCCCTAACATTATTTTTTGTGATTGACATATAAAGGGTGACGCCTATTGATAGTAAGCAATTGGGGGGAAAAGCGCAAAGAAATTGAATAATGAGCTTTTATCAGGCATTTTTAAATTCGTAGAACAGACAAAGAATTACCATAGCTGGAAAGAGTATGTTATAATTAGGAAGACAGTGAAGTTTGAAGGAATTAAATCCAAAACTCGCGAGAATATGAGTTTTTGAAAAGTGTGAATTTGTAAGAAAACCTTTGCTGGTAGGCATCTCTTGCCTACCAGCGAATGTTTTCATACAAAATTTCGATTTTGGAAAATTCATATCTTCGTGAGTTTGAAAGTTACTTAATTCAAACTTCACAGCTTTACTAATTTTGACGTGCTCTTTCCAGCTATGGTAATTATATTTCTGTACTGTGACTTTTGGAATTACATGATAAAAGCTCATTGAAAGGTAATAAACGAAAGTAAAGACGGATGATAGAGGGGGGTCAAGAGTAGTGGAAGATGGAACGATGGATGGCCATGGATAGAGGGAAATAGGGAAAGATTTAAAATATAGTATGTATAAATTTAATATGTAAGCGTCGGTAAAAAGAGCAAATAAATATATAAAAGAGTAAAATGAAATGGACAAGCAATAAAAAGCTAAGTTAAGCTGACCAATTTCTGATTTTATGGGAATTTTATGAGTTAGGCCTTTGCGTTTTAGATATTCACTCAAATCTACTTGAAAGGAGCTTTCTAGATCTTCATAGTTTTATTGCTAAGTATTCTCTTAAAAGTGCCACTTACATACATTTTCATTTTTCCTGTCATTGTTCAGAATTACACATCGCCTGCGTCGTCACGAGAACAGGACGCAACTGATGACGACAAGCATTGTGTGACTACCGTAACGTCGTTGAGATGCTACGTTCTGGACGTCATTTCACTTGTTTTCGCATCCTCTTCTGGACGAAAACGGTCATTTTAAACAAAATCCGACAGTTCTCTTTTACGTCACATCGTGTTTGTTAAATCAGTCTTCATTCGGTGTGACCATCACGTATAAACATGAAATAGCAGGCTAATTCACGGTTGTGGGTTTCCTGTGGCGTCACGCGGTGTTTGTTTCTGGGAAACTGAGAATCGAAAGCAGTAGATATCAAGCCATTCCAGAGCTTGATAATGAGCTCGCAAAACCGAAATTAGTGGGCAAAACATGTTGTCGTATCCAGGTTACACGTGTTTCTAAAAACCACTGAAGTTTGACGTCAATTTATTGGATATTGAACAAGGTAAGACGAAAGCTACAAGCAAAACATTGCTGACTTCCGGGTATGGACTCTCCTCCGTCTTTATCTCAGTCATTATAATACTCTGTTCTCTACAAACCCCTAGAGAAGTCCTTAATGTTTTCCTCTATTCCCTCGAACCACTTTGTTGACCAAAACATTTTGAATTCTAAACAAAGTGATTAAATATTGAGACTGATTTCAGTGTGGTTGTGATTCAAGATTCAAATTCTCGGAACTGTCAGCAGACCATCATGATGCAGCTGTAGAAAACTTAACTAAGTTTAAGCTTACTGTGATAGTTTTAGAAATGTTAAGTTAATGTCAGGACAAGTCGAGGTCGAGTCGAGTAATTAAGAGACCTTTTTTAATTCATTGATAAAAATTCAAATTTCAAAAAGCTGGCTTATAGTTAGTCATGCAAAGACAAAAGTCAAAACAAATCGGATTATCTATATTCATAAATTGTAATCTTCACTCACAAAAGGAAAAATTAAGGTACCCGATTGTAAGTTAACTACTAATTTTAAGGCCAGTCATTTAACTGTTAACTGACCCAATTGACATCCTCTTGCATGTTTATGTACTTTCTCAACTTTTAATTTGTTCCTTTTTTCACTCATTAGTTTTTTATTGTTCATTTATTCGTTTATTCATCCATCTTATTCATTATTTCTTCGTTTATTGTAATTCCACCATTCATTTGAAATTCACCAATCCACTAACCATTCATTCATTCCATCTATTTTTCCGTTTCTATTTATTCGTTCGCTCTTTACATTGGATCCTTCCATTCATTTATTATTTACTACTTTATCCTTCTGCTCTTCATTTCTTGCTGATTGATTCCAATCCCAATCACTTAGCTAGGGTTATTAGTTTTATTTTATTTCGGTTCATATTATTATACTTCATTTTATTTTATCTTATCTTATCTTCATTTTATCTTACCTTATTCTATTTCATTTCACTTTATTTTATTTCATTTCATTTTAATTCATTTCATTTTATTTTATCTTATTTTCTACGCAGTAAAAACTTCAGATCTCTGTAAATAAAGCGTATCAGTTTTAATTACTTGTTCTAGCTAAGAACATCTTCAAACAAGATGGGAGCAGAGCAATCATTACATGGACGACCAACCGTAGGTGATGCTATACTAGCTAGAGCCCTCTTGGAAGCACTGTCAGACCTCCCTTCTGAAGAATCAGGAGCCTTACAGTTGATGAGAGAGCACGCATGGGATCCAGATGACTGCTCTCCGCCATTTAAGGTTCTTCGTGATGGCCTAACAGCTCGACGATTACCTTCTATCTTAACTTCTGACTGTATACGAGGTAAGATTTGCCTTCTACTGCGAAAACCTTTGCATCGTCACAGACAAATTCACACTTTAATTTCAGGTGGATTTTGGGTTTTGCTGATCCGCCAATCACGTTGAGGGGGCGGAGCTTTTGCAAATGTCCTCAAGGGACCTCAAGACGGATGACAAACGTAGATCGAATCGAGGACGGATGGAGGGAACCTCCACCCCTTCACATGATTGGCAGATCACAAAAACCCAAAATCCAACTGAAAGTTTGAAGTTGTCGGTCGCGATACGAGGGTTAATTTTCGCAATAAAGAAATCTGTTGTTAAACTGAATGCCATTGAATAGCGGTACTTCATGTGAATTAACAACTTCACTGTTGTTTTATGTGTCAACCGTCTTCACAATATATTTCCACATGTTTCTTTGTTCAAACAGCCAATCTAGATGGCAGATTAATGAAACTGCTTAGATCACATGATGTATCGCTATACCCGTAAAACGAAGCACTGATGGACGCTGGGGGTTAAGTGCGTACTGTTCATCAGTGTGAAGTGTTTCGAATTACCGACGTTACAGTGATTTAATTTTCGATATTCTGAGAATTCTGACATTCAAACGCCAGCCACTAATTGCCGTTTTTGCTTCTTTCAATCAAAAGTCCGAACATTGCCGAACGCGAAAGTATTATTCCCCGAACAAACAGAGGCCCAATCAGACGGCCACACGTACTTTGTAGAAAACTTTAATGTAGGGAGTTTGCTGCCAGACGAAAAAAGTCATGATCAATTGGCAGTTGGCGTTTGAAATGTCAGAGTTCGCAGAATATCGAAAACCACAGAAGATATATTCCTTTACATTTCCCTTTTACGAGTAAGTAATTACTGTTCGAAAGGTGAACGCGCATCGTACCGTGTCATGTGCACTCATGTGAAATTTCCACAAGCATGTTAAGGACCAGTCCAAACGAGCATTATTTAGTTGATATATACAAGTCCCTTTAACAGATTTTTGTACAGTCACCTCGGAATTCGATTAATGTCTGATACGTCCATTTACAGGAAAGAAAGGCTATCGTTCTGGCCGACATGTCTGGGAGATTCAATGGGAGAATGATGAACGAGGATCGTTTGCCATGGTGGGGGTTGCCTACACCCAAAGCACCTTTGCAGACGCTTGGTTATCAGCCAGTTGTTGGTAGCAACACAGAGTCATGGGGATGGGATATTGTCAGTAAGAAGCTTTGGCATGGTGGAGAAAGGGGCCCATATCCTGCTGCCTTGGCTATGCTCGGATTTCAAGTGCCCGACAGTTTCTATGTTATTTTGGATATGGATCAAAGAACGCTGAGGTAAGTTGGTCAAATGGAGATAAATAACAATTACTACATGAAAGAGTATAAGAAAAACACCAGCTATTAAAGGATAAAGACTTTTAGGCTTTAAAAGTATAAAAGGGAAAGAAAGAATGGTCGAAATTGTGCTCTATCATGAATCCTGCTCTGACAAAATTTGCAGTCTTACTTTTCTCAGTTCTCCTTCCCTTTTCCATTTTCTGTTATCTTTTGCTAAGTAGAACCTTAGTGTTTGCTAGATACTCTAAAGACTGGTTTGCTCGACACCGAACTTTTGCCAACAACTGTCGCATGCAAGTTGCATACAACTTGACTTGCGTCTTATTGTGAGCACCAAAGTTGTGCCGTGTAAGTCGTTCCTAAGATAGACAGTTGGTCAGTGCTTGTCGCCAATGTGAGATAACGTAATCAACAATTGGCGGCAATAGACCATGGCCCGGTTTTCGAAGGGCGATTAGCGCTAATCTTGGGTTAAAATGAATGGATTTCTTTTGAATTAATCCTGGGTTAAAATGAATGGTTTTCTTTAGATTTAATCTAGGGTTAAAATGAATGGTTTTTCTTTTGATTTAAACCTGCATGAGTTAAAATGAATGGTTTTCTTTCGATTTAATCCTGGGTGAACGCTAATCGTCTTTTGAACAACCGGGCCCATTTGTATTCCCAGTATTAAAAACGAGCTTGCAATAGAGGGGGAATATTTCCAAATGTTTTTAATTATTCCCCCCACATGAGCTTCTATAGCTATTGCAAGCTAGTTCCAGTCTAGTACTGAGAAGACGAATATAGTGTACTGCAGGTGACATCACAGTATCCATCTTGGACAAGCTTTATCAAAAGACTTCCAAATATGGAGAATGTTTTTGTTATCGCTTCTTTATCGTTTGGTTCTCAAGAGAATGTAACAACGTGCTATTGATATCGTTAGTCTTTTTTAACTATGATTGTTTGAATGTATCAATTATAAAAGTATTTCAAATGCGGGTTTTTTTCTTTAAGTTTTGCAACCAATGAGATTCATCTGGGCGTTGCGTTTAAACAGCTTCCCAAACAACAAGACAGACCAATGTGTCCGATTGTCAATGCAATTTTTGGAAATTGTGATATCAAGATAAAATACATGGGCAATGGAGGTAGAGTCAACGTAACTGTAATTGCATGCAACAATGCTGCCAGCAAGTGAATCAGGGGTTGTCTCATCATATCACCCCAGTCCAGTATAATTCCTTTAAACTAGCGCACAGTGAAATAAAAAGAATTCCTGACATTCGACTCCATTCAAGAAAGAATATATGACACTAAGCTTTTTCTTAAAAGCTCTTGAAACTGATTGTTTTTTTCTCTCTCTTTAGAATCTGTTATATCTCGCCTCAAGCATCCCTTCACTCCCTTACAGCGTTCAGCCTCTGAGTATCCTTCATCAGGTGTATCAGAAGCTGCGTCAAGACGACGATCTACAGGGTCACCAGGACCCAACCTTCAAAATGTTGTCGTTACAGCTTCCCCACATTACAAATTTGCTTATACACGTGGTGATAACGCTGCTGTGATGTGTGCAGGCAAAAAAGCTAAGCGACTTAAGTATGCAATATTGTGCATAACGTAACTTCACCGCTGTGGTCCAGTGTTCGAGTCCCGGCTCGGACGCTGGATCATATGTGAGTTTGAGTTTGTTTGATGTGGTTCTCTACCATGCCACGAGGGTTTTTTCTTCGGGTTCTCCGGTTTTTCCTCCCTCAGCAAAAATCAACATGTGAGTTTTTAAATTGTATGCAGAGTATATTGAATGTAGGGGTAGCGAGTGTGCGAATGAGTCTCGGAGATATTAGCAGAAATGCTGCTCAGAAAATCCGAGGATAAATAAAGAATATTATTATTTTTTAATTGTCCATGGCTTGATGTACCACAACACTCACCTCCCTAACCCGCTTCCATAATACAACAGACTTCCTCATACACAAGTACACAAGACCTGTAATTGCTTCAGAAGTGCTGTTTCCTTTGTTCTGATCAAGAAGCATTCATTGAGCGAGATAGATGATGCCTAAATCATCAGTACCAATGGACATTTCCCGAAGTGGCTTTTAAAAAATGTTTAAGGTTGTCAAATGCCTATGGCGTTATTCCTCCCCTTTCGTTCCGGGTCCCCAAGACTTGGATTGTTGGGATTGTTCCGAATAAAACGGAACAATCTATAGTTCGTGTGCCGATTAAAAATTGATTTGGGGAAAAAATTAAGTATATTGACTACAATATAACCCAAAGCTTTGGAGCTACACATTGACTTCAGTTTCCCGAATTCGTTTTATTAAACATGACCAGTGCTTTGAAGTCGGATAGACTTGAATTTGGATGGTTTAATTTAACCATAATAAATTGTGGTTTGACTACAGAATGCCTTCTGTTTTGATTAAGCCAAACAACTAATTTTGTGTGCTAAGCCTCCCCCCCCCCCCTCCCATCAAGAAAAAGATCGTCGAATAAGCATCTTTATCGTGTGTTGTTTCTGTTTACAGTGCATTGAACACATTTTGTAATGCTGTTGTCATGACAGCAGAACCACTCAAAGACAATGAACTGTTTGAAATTCGTTTGGACAGCAAGGTAGGTGATCATGGTAATGGTTGGTAATGATTGCATTCAACATTATTTTTAAAGTTTCAACTCGTGTGATTTGTCTTTGTTTTTTTATTTTGTTCTCCACCGCCAAAAAAGGATCATGCATGCAGATGCAGCAACATATACACTGTCTTACGCAGAATTTTTGTCTGATGAATTCCATGCAAAAAAATTATCTTTTTATTGCTCGTACTTTAGTTAATGGCCGCGTGCTCCAGGTAGCGTCGCACTAGTTTGTTGAAGAGAGATGACACAGACATGATAGTTTGGAATATAATTTGGCCACTGGTGTGACGGTTTTATTTCAAAGCGAACACTAATCAAATGTTGATGTTAACTCTCTTCAGCAAAGGTGGGGAGTTATTATGCCCACCACCTGCTGAAGTAAGACTGAACAATAACAAACAGCTATGTCCTAATGCACATTATATGTATTCCACAGGGAGGAGCCCGGGGAAGGAGGCGGGAAAATGTTTCACGTGCTGATGATAGCTAGGCTATTGCTCGAGCGATGAGATTAAGGAAGGGCGAGTGGCCTTTATAGTCACCCAAATGCCACGTGGTAGCTATTAACTCATCGCGTGACTCCTGCGGCCCGAAGGCCCCACCCTGTAAGGCATCGTTGACATATTGATTGCCTAGTTGATATTAGGTAGCTATACGTTACATAAAAATTCCATTATATTGACATATAATGGGTTTTTTTTTTCAAAGCTCATTGGGGAAGGGGGTAGTTTTGCCCCCAGTCGAACGCAAATAATGAGATACATAGACATTTATCAGGCGATTGATAGTAAGCTCTATATCCTTACCCTCAGAAGCAGACCTGGCTCCGGTTGCAGAGGATGGATAGCACTACCCGCACTAATCGGGTTTTGATCGTAATTATCCTGAGAAAAAGCTAATAATTATGTTTATCCACTGTATAAGGATTTGTCCAACAGATGGCGCTATCCTCCCATATTGCAACTGGAATCATATGCTTTCCATCTTAAAAATACTGTTCCATTTATTCTATTTATCTTGAAGATTAATCGCTGGGTTGGAGGGCTTATGATTGGAGCGACAGTCAGAGATAGCAACTGCTTTGCATTCCCAGAATCCTTGGGAAAATGTAAAGACGTTTATGTTTGGTCTGGCAATAAGATAGTTTATAACATGCAACTTGAACAGCAAGTCAACCAGAACCTTGTGGAAATAACAGTAAGAAAAAAAACTCGCGTACACAGATGATTTTCTCCCTCTCCCTCTCCCTCTCCCTCTCCCTCTCCCTCTCCCTCTCCCTCTCCCTCTCCCTCTCCCTCTCCCTCTCCCTCTCCCTCTCCCTCTCCCTCTCCCTCTCCCTCTCCCTCTCCCTCTCCCTCTCCCTCTCCCTCTCCCTCTCCCTCTCCCTCTCCCTCTCCCTCTCCCCCTCCCTCTCCCCCTCCCTCTCCTCCTCCTCCTTCTCCTTCTCCTCCTCCTTCTCATCCTCCTCCTCCTTCATCTCCTTTTCCTTCTTCTCCTCCTCCTTCTTCTTCTTCTCCTTTTCCTTCTCGTACTTCTCTCTTCCTCTTCCTCCTTGGGCCTAATAGGTCAATAGTTTGTCATATCGTCTACTCTTGCGTAGGACTAGTTCCCACTCTAGCTATTCAACTCATAAGCCAACAGCTTTGAATTGTTATCACTTTTGTGAATGTTAATCGTTTCATTTAGATTGGAGACCGCGTTGGTATCATGCGCCAACCTGATGACACACTACATTTCTACAAGAATGGTAAAAACATTGGTAAACGTTTTGGTAGAGTTCCTAAGACCCTTTACGGTGTGGTGGACATCTTTGGTCAGGCAGAAGTAGTAACCATTACAGGTAGCCATTGATATGGGTTTGGCCTCAAATCCAGGAGTTTGCTTGTTTTGTTATTCTAATCTTTTTTGCCGTTTCTCAAAAGTGAGGCTAAGCACGCATGCATACACACTCTTTAATTTTAAGAGTGTTAATACAATCGGCTTTGAATTTTCTCAGTTTGAGAGTTTCAGTCTTAGCACTGTGTTGGCATGATTTAAGTGGCGCCGTACCAAAAGTGTGTTGTTGTTGTTGTTGTTGTCATGTTGTTGTTGTTTTTGTTTTTGTTTTTTGTTTTTTGTTTTTTTCGTCCGCGGCGAAATCTTCCTTTCAAACTAAAAACACAGAACTATGAAATAATATAACGCAATGTTGCAATTGAAGTATTGATCTCACGAATACCGATGGAATTGGCTCTTATTGATAGGCCTCCTCCAGGCTCTAAATAGGCGACTTAATAATAATAATAATAATAATAACGATTTATTGAAGAATATCTACAGGGTAGCTCTACATCTTCAATACTAAGAAAATAAAGATGAAACATAATTAAGTGAAATATTTATAAAGGTTATACACATGTAAAAACATTTAAATAGAATATCATGGATGGACTTTAGGCAATTTAAGCAAAAATTGGCCAAATTGGATGGCACATAGGGCGACTTTGGGCGGCATAAGGCACTTTAGGGCCCGGAGTAGGGCCTAAAGTAGGAGATATTTTCTTGAAATTCTTTATGTGGTTACGACTGATGTTTGATTTTGTCAATAATGAAAACCAGCGACTAAAATCTGTGCATGTTTTAAGGTGGCACCGCTGAGACCCAATCAAGTAACGATAGTCAGAATGAAGCAACTCATGATGTTGTATTGATTATGGCACGAATGAAAAGTTTCATTGACCTTCTAAAAGGTCCCATCCTCGTTGATCTTCCAACCGTTATCAAAAAACTCGCACAAGACATTTATCAGCCTTACATCGATCTCGTTGATCAGTCTGTGCGCCAAAGACTCGGCGATCATCTTGCAGAGATCGGAGCTGCTGAAGTATTCAGAAAGCTGCTTGGAAGGCTGGACGACAGAGGAATTGAGACTCAGGAAGGATGGCTAGGCATAAATGTTGTCCGTGGTATTCTTTGGAATTACTCTGATGCGAGTCTGAAGATTGCTAAAAAGATTGGAGAATGTGGATTGCTCAAGAAATTTGTGGACGACATGAGGCAGCAGGCTGGGTCAATAAATGTAAAAACTGAGGTTTGTAATTTATATATTTCTTACATTCTTTCTGGGTCATTTTCATTCATTGAACGAAGAATTACTTGTTTAGCATCCTCCTTTTTTGTAATAATAGAAACGTAAGTATATTGTGGATTCTGCTGTCAACATTCTTCACAACTGCGCCAAGGCAACAGAGAACCGACAAGTTTTCCGTGACATCAAAGCAGTTGAGACTTTGGTGCCGTTTCTTCAATCTGAAGACTCTGAGATGGTCATTAGTACGTTGTTGACTTTGTCCTACATCACTGGGGAAAACCAAAAAGATCTTCTTAAGGCAGACACAAAGGTTAGCTCATTTGAATATTGTTTGACAAAACGCAAATTCATTTGAAAAAGTAACTTTGAAAGTTTCCCTCCAAATATGTACACGCAAATGCTAACTCATTCTAACACTGTTCGAAGATAGTCAGTCTCGATTGCAATTCATCAGATCATAGGAACATGACAGCTGTGACAGTTACCATGCTGGGTTTCAGGAATGAGAAGACAAATCTTCGCCAGACGATATATTTGGATTCTTTCTCAAGTTAAATGATATTTTCTTGTAATCCAGCGTGTTGGCTCTAAAGTCATCTTGCCAAGCCTCTATTGACAGTACACCACGATGACTGTTGAGGCAGTGTTACACTGCTTTTCAATTACACGCGCGAAATGACCAAAAAGTCTTCCCAGCGAATTGGGTTTCGGTGGATGTCAATCAAAGCGTTTCCATGGCAATTTCAAATGATTTTACTGTGAATGCCAGTCACACGTGAACAACGAGACTTAATATAAACTCACGAACGAAACTTGAGTTTTCGTGGCGGACATCAATCAAAAGTCTTTCTATGACAATTTCCTTTTGATTTGCCGCATCGATTTGTCGCAATATCGATAATAAACGGAAAACGAGCAATCTATCCAAAGACATAAGAAGAATGTATATATATATACGGCCTGAATTCTAAAAAAATGTCTATTTTCTAGCTTATGAGATTCATTGTTTGCGCTGTTTGATCAGTCATTCTCAACGGTCGACTGATTTCGTTCACTTGTAGGTCACGAAAGTCATAAACACCTTTTATATATTTCTGATTTTCAAGCCCGATTGAAGTTTTAATCCATTGTTAAAAAATTATTTCTTTTCATTTGGGTATTATTTCCAGAGGCTCTGAACATTTTCAGAAAAAATAAATCAAGTTAGATGAACCAGTATCTGTAAACAAAATTCCAGTTCGCACGTGCTTAATTGCATTGCCATGGAAATGCTTTGATTGACGTCCACTGAAACCCAATTCGCTAGGAAGACTTTTTGGTCATTTCGCGCGTGTAATTGAAAAGCAGTGTAATAAATCATTTCAACTAGCTGGGTTGAGTTGTATTAACCACATTTTTCATCTTACCAGACTATTTCTATTTTACGTGGAATGCTTTGCAGCGCAACAAACAGCGAAAGACTTCGAGGAGGTATGGAAAGCAGTTCGTGGTCTGCTCTGGAAATTGTTACAGGAATTGCAAACATAGCTGTCAACCCAACCAACTGCAAAAACCTAATTGAAGCTGATGTCATTCCTTTGCTATTTGACGTCATGAAAAAAGGTGGTGCAATTGAAAAAGAAAGTACTGGCAATGCATTATGGGTACTTGCAAGCTTGCCGTATGGTAAAATTAAGATACGAGAACATCCTGGAGCAGTTGACACACTCAAACAACTGAGCAAGAACCCTAATAAAAACATTGCAGCTGCAATGGAGAGGGTTCTACTGAGAACTCAACAGCAACCGATGCAACAAGGTGTGAAGCATTTTGTAGAATCACGTTAAAACAATGCGATGACTCTTAATTTAACGAACCAGCCAATTGCAATCAACCAGCCATCAAACCAACCAACCCACCAATCAACCAACCATCAAACCCACCAACCAATGCAACAAACCATCCATACAACAAACCATCCAACCAACTAATCAATCAATTACCAACTAACCAACCATCCAACCAACCCACCAACCAACCAACCAACCATTTAACCGACCATTCAACCAATCAACCAACCAACCAACCAACCAACCAATCATCCAACTCACCAACCAACCATCAAACCCATGCACTAACCAATCAATCATCCAACCAACTAATCCACCAATCAACCAACCATCCAGCCAACCAACCAACCAAACAGCCAACCAACACAACAAACAAACAAACAGCCAACCAACAAACCAACCAAACAAATCATTCAACAAACAAACAAACAGCGTACCGGCCAATCAATTAAAAACACCTCATAACATTATACCCTAAGCTAAAAATATTTTGTATGTATGAAGAAATAAAACAAGATTTACTATATTGTTTAGTTTCAATGGGAAGTGTAAGGAGAAATTGTGAATACGCACAAAATTGCGGGCTGTTTTTGGCTACACTTGGAATCAGTGGTAAGAAATTATTACATGTTACATTCACTTTACAATAATGATGAATCTATTTGCAATGCGATACTTTGTTTTATCTCCTTATTCTTTTAACAAGTAAAACCTCTAAATTTATCATTATTTTATATTTGCAGAACCCTTCTTCGACAAACGCCATGACAAGTGTTACTGTACTCCATGTCACGCGTCACGCAATGAGAAGCTGTATTACACCCAGGGAGAACCTGCTAAAGACTACGTCTTACCGATAGGATGGTGTCGATTTGCTCTCAGGTATATATTTTCAGACGTAAGGTCTATAAAAGTAGTAGATGGAAGTAAAAGGTAAATGGATTGGAAGTGCTTCTGGATGGTTACAGAGCACTTTCAATCCTCTCATATCAATGATGAAAGACAGTAAAGGACGTGAATTTTGTTCCTAAGGATACAACCAGCAGCCCTTTCACTTAACGCCAACAAAACATGGCACGTTGCATACCATGGTACTTCGCCATCTAGTGCTAAACCAATACTGGAATGTGGGTCACTTTTAATGCCAGGTTAGCGATCGTATAAACAAACATTTGTTGTTGATTTTTGTTGATGTTGATGTTGTTGTTTGTGCATATTTTGACTTCAAATAGTTTTACTGACAGCGCCTCTAGATTCATATACAAGTTTATTAATATTTTGGTTTCATTCCTATAGGTGACACGGCATTGGGTGGAAAGATGCTCTCAGAAGTTGATGGTCATTTTAGTGATGACAGAAAACCAGAAGGATTTAACACCAAACAGATTTTTGTATCACCCAGTATTCGATACTCTGGACGTGAAGTCTACTCCAAAACACAATCGTAAGAGCTAGTTCCTTCCTTCCTTTATTTATTTATTTCAGTTTGTTTGTTTGTTTATTTGTTTATTTATTTATTCATTAAAAGATTTGATCACCCTCAAACCAAGAAGACGTACAAAGCAAAAGTAGCCTTCCAATTATGGATCAAACCTGACAGCTATAAAGTCGGCCCACAAACCGTTGGTGCAGAGGAAGAGATTGATCCCAAATTTAGTAATCAAGAAATTGAGTGGTCCACAGTGGAGAGAGGAGCCATCCACCTCTATGGTCTTCTTGTCCGTCTCGATGAATAGACAAACAATGAGGATAAATCAGAATGACAGTTCTTTTCCTACAGGATATATAGAGTACCCATGCATGAGATTATTACGGGGTAGTAAATGGGGCTTTGCTGAAGATCACTTCGAACTAGTTAAATAATAGAGCTCGATAATAAACGTTAAGTACTAGAGAACAGGGACCGCGGAGTATGGAAATGGAAAAAGTGGTAGGGCTATATGGCACCACTAGCCCCTCCCCCTTCGCGGTCCCTGGAGAAACGTAGGTTACCATTAAATGGTACGTTTTATCACAAGGTTTCATAGAGTAGTCTGTATATGACATTTTCACTGTATTTCATTGATAATGAGAAGACAAAGAAACGGTAGCCATGCATTAATGAACAAAAGACACTAAGCGTGTCTGACCAATGTCGCCGCGACACAATATATTCGATATCAGGCAGCCTTAGGCAACCTTGACAAATTTTGTTGACAAATGACCAATATATTGGGCAACGTTGGGTAGCATTAGGCGGTAATGGGCTGAATTAGGTGATATATTATTTGGGTGACATTTTTTAATCACTGGTTTTATAGAATTTGTCGAACTGCATGAGTTATATTTGAGTGACATTATGCAGCATTCAGCCCGAGTGTTGTCCTACGTGGCATGGAACGCAGCAATTGAATTATTACATAATACTGTATATAAGTCATGAATGAGGCAATGCTGACTGCAGTATATATTTTAATTAGACTGAAATACAGCCAACTCACCCAGCCAGCTGCATGCAGCCAGGACAACGTGATAGATATTGTTTGTTATCCACTTAATTTCCGCTTATGTCTTAACGAGCGCACGCACAATTTTTTGAGTTTCAAATAATAAGTTATGCAAAAATGGGGGAAATTCAATATTTGCACAAAGCATGATTTATCATGCTACTATCAAATTACTTTGCAATTCAAACAACTGACGCACCACATCTCTCCAAAATATTGCATTTGGTATAAACTGAAAGGAAACACTTTAACTAGTTGATATTTCATGCAATAAAGGTGAATAGTCCACTTTTAAAAACAAAGCATTCACCATTATTCCTAGGAAATGACATACAGCTGACCCTATTATTCATAATCTGTAAAGTTTGTTCTTTTACAAAATTCATACTTACGAGTTGATCTCGCGCAGTTTTTATCTCGCAATGACGTTGCACAACAAGTTGCACGAACCAGGGTATTTCACGTCACTACGCCGATAAACGTTACCGTGTATGCGCAATCATATCATTTTCCCGCAATATAATTTTGGCGATGCAGGGCATATATGTTACATTCTGCAATGGTTCATGCAACTTGTTTCACAACATTGTAAGACGAGTTGGAGAAAAATTGCTTTTATGATAAAATTACTATATAAAATAACTCTTATATAACGCGCGCTCTGATTGGCTGAAAACCCGTGTTTGATGAGAGTATCAAACACGCTCACGTCAATTTGTTTTTTCGCCAGTGTTTTCTTTTTCCTATTTCGTCTATTTACGTGTTTGTTATTTTATAAAAGAAATAAAAAACGGTTTCCCGTGTCCGATAGCCTGATCAAAACACTTGTGATGTTGGGAGAACACTCGAGAGCTGTGAAAGCACTCGGCTTACGGCTCGTGCTTCCACTACGCTCTCTCGTGTTCTCCCAACATCACGCGTGTTTTGATCAGGCTATCAAACACGGGAAACCGTTTTTTATTCCTTAAATAAATGTCCAAAACCTGCTCGAATGTTTTCGTAAGTGGACCTAGGAGTATAGCCTTACCGTATACAATTTTGTCAAGTACTTTCTAACCCTCCCCCACCCCTCCTTCCCCAGCAGATTGGAAGCTTTCCGACCCCGAACACGGTCTTATTATTAAGTCTAGTAGTAACTAAAAACGCACACGCAGATCAAGCATATTCTGTCTTTAAAAATTTGCTCCCTTCCCTCTATACGTAGATTGGAAATAACTCCTGGAAGGCAGGCTTTGCTTAATATCCTTGGGACCAGAAACGCTAAGAGTGTTTTTCCTTCCTTCCTTCCTTCCTTCCTTCCTTCCTTCCTTCCTTCCTTCCTTCCTTCCTTCCTTCCTTCCTTCCTTCGCGAACGCTTTTGTGATAGAGGCTAGCAAGATATTTTTAAACTTCTTTCCCTTTAAAGAATGACGAGATCTGAGAAAAGGGAGGCAAAATAGAGAAGCAAGCGCTGTTTCCAAAATTTATTCGTCGTGTATGTGTGGTTTGTTTTTTTCATGCTTTATTCATACCATTACACATAAGCTTTTTAGTCATATTTAATTTGGCACAACCGAGCTTCAGCTACTAATAAACAAAGCAAAATTGAAATTAGCCAATTGCTTGACATTCTCTGTTACCCAGGTTCTGTTGCTCGAAACTCGCCCTCAGAAAAAAAACTGTTTGAGCCATATATGTATTACAGTTAACCCCAGATGCGGATCCACGCCCTACCGATTTATGAGAATTTGTGAGATTTTTTGTGTTTCTATTTAGATCAGTAAGTTTAGTTAGCGGTGATAAAAGACAAATTTGTTTATCACTCGGCGGTTTTTGTCATCGTCCGCCACAAACTGCAAACAGACGTCTGTAGCGCATGCTCAGCCTAGAAGGGTAGCACAACGAGCTTTGGGACTCATTCAAAAGGTTTAAAATTCATAACGATTTTTTGTGTGTGTGCTACATGCGGACCACGTCTTTGTGTACTACCGCTCAGAACCCTGCATAGAATTACTACTGGGAACAAATAGTGTTCAGCAGACTTAGGTTGAAAAATACATTTACTGAGAGCAAGTCTTAAGTACAGAGTGGGATCTCAGAGGATGTTAATTTGTTTGGCTTTGTCGATTTTTTATCTGAAGGTAGCATTTTTTTAAAAACTTACATTAGACATGAAATATAAAAGTATTGACAAAAAAATTAACATTCTAACAATTGTAATTCTTATTTTTGAAGGAAGATTGCAAAGTAAGGGCATTAATTGGTTCTTTTCGGGGCAATTCTACTCGAACAGCTGATCACAATAGTACCAATAGTTTGAAAGGAGTCATTTGTGGATTTCAATTCTCTTATCACATGTTCTTCCAAATGTGTTAAATTGTTCTCAATTCTCTTTGATTCCAATTTTTAATATATTTTTCATTCTATACCAGTTTCATTCTCTAGAAAAACAATAGGCGTTCTAATCTGATTACAGCTTGCATGTATGTTTATACCATGACTGCCCATTAACTTGAAGCACCATTTTACTTCAGATCTGTGTCAAGAGCGAGTCTTCAGCCATAAGACAAATGTTCGACCTGCAAGATGGAGTTAGTTGTATCATCTTCATATTTGCCACTGAAGATGATGATTTTATGCAGTGGTCACCAAAATTAAAGAAAAATAATTAAGGTTTGCTAAGGATCTACTCCATTTTATCTGACGTTTTCTTGCCTTAAAGTCGTTTTAAAATTTCAAAGAATGATACAATAAGCACCTTGTTTGGTAATTTCCTCATCGCCGGTGATTCCAAAGTGTTTGCTCATGAATCCATTAAGATACTGGTGCATGGCTTTGTTGCCTTCCTTTTCAGCAATTGCAAGTGCCGTATCACCATCATATGTTCGTTTAACAATTATATCAAGCCCATGGTTTAACTAAGGCTTCAGCTTCTTTGATGCTACCATCTTTGGCCAAGTAATGCAATGCATTCCAACCTTTTTTGTCAACGACGTGCTTATCTGCGCCTTGGTCGATTAGAAAATCAATCACTTCAGAGTGACGGTTCTGTGAGGCCAGATGCAAGGGTGCCTTGCCTTCTGAAGTTGGGCTATCTGGTTGAGAACCCTTCTTGATGAGGAGTTTCACAACATCAACTTGACCTTCGCTGCATGCATGATGTAACGCATTCATTCCCGAATCATCAACAGCATTGGCATCACCACCTTTGGAGATCAGGTACTCAGTGATCTCAACCTGGCCTTTCATTGCGGCGCAGTGTAATGGAGTGCGCCCTTTGCTGTTACGCATATTTGGCTCTAAACCATGCTGAAGTAAAGCTTCCACCACGCCTAGATTGCCTTCGATACAGGCTAGGTGTAGAGGAGGCCAGTGGTTGGAATCTTCGGACAAGGCGTTCGCGTTCCTTGACAATAATGGCGCGACAGCCTCAGTGTGGCCACGACAAGCAACAATATGCAGTGCCGTTGAACCTTTTGATGTGGGACAATTTACATCGACACCAAGCTCGAGAAGAAGATCAAGGATGGTCACAAATCCTTGCTCGCTTGCAATATGTAGGGAGTTTAATCCCTCTTGTGTTTTGACATATTCATCGGCACCCTTGGATAGCAACATTCTAATAGCATCTAACTGATTCTTTTGAATTGCTAGATGCAAAGGTGTTAGTCCTTCAAAAGTTCGGCAATTTGGATCAACTTCATGATCTATAAGCTCACTAATGGTTGTTAAGTGGCCAGCTTGACTTGCATAATGCAATGCATTCCATCCATTTTCATCTCTAAGACTTACATCTCCTCCCTGATCAACAAGGAATTTCACTGCCTCTGTTTTCCCACCACTGGCAGCACTGTGTAGTGGTGAAATTCCTTTGTCTGTTTGTGCATTTACATCCATCCCATGATTAATCAGTGTTTCTATGACACCAATTTCACCGTTCCTGCTTGCGTAGTGTAAAGGTGTCATACCGTTGACGTCCATCACATGAAGGTCTCCACCACGAGGAAGAAGAAACTCTAGGATTTCAGGATGACCGCGCACTGCTGCAATACACACAGGAGTCATTCCACACTTAGTACGTGTGTTGATATCCAAACCTTTACGAAACAAGGACTCAATTGCATCTGTGTGACCACCTTTACAAGCATGATGCAAGGCATTCCAACCCTGTTTATCTTCAATATGGAAATCAGCGCCATTTTCTAGAAGAAACTCTAAAATCTCTTGATGACCATGGCGAGCAGCAATGTGTAATGGCGTTATACCAGATTTGGAACGAACATCCAGTTTGATGCCCTGCTGTAATAATAATTCTAAAGACGTTGATGCGAGCTTGCCACCCTGGCTTGCATAATGCAGTACAGTCCAACCTTCATTATCAGAAAGTTTGAGACTCGCACCTTTTCTGACCAAATACCCAACAACTTCGTTATGGCCATAACGAGCTGCAATTTGAAGAGCAGTTGATCCTTGCTTAGTTTTTATATTAATATCCATTTGTAATTTCAAGAGCAATCGAATAATTTGAACATGACCTCCTAAACTTGCAAAATGCAAAGCTGTCCAGCCAAATTCGTCACAGCAATTGATATTTGCGCCTTTGGTCGCTAAAAAATCGACAGCCTCTGGGAAACCATGGCAGCCCGCTATCATAACCGGTGTGCATCCTCCATTAATACGCGAGTCTGCTTCGATTCCACTCACAAGCAGGGTTTCAATCACTTCCACGTGACCATTTTGGCAAGCTGTGTGAAGAGCATTCCATCCATCCTTATCTACAGCATTTTTATCGGCGCCTTGTTTAATTAGAAAATCCACAGCACTTGAGTGTCCATTCATGGCGGCTTTGTGGACAGGAGTATTTCCATCAGTTAACGGAACGTGTTGGTGAAAACCGTATTGAATAAGAACATCTATGATTGACACGTGACCTGCTTCGCTGGCAAGATAAAGGGAATTCTTCCCCTGGCCATCAGAAGCGTTACCATCGGCACCATATTTTATTAGCAGATCAATCGCTCTTTCACTGCCACTTTGGGCTGCCAAGTGTATTGGCATTGTGCCATTTTTAGACTTGCCATTTGGATTTGCTCCTGCTCTGAGTAGGGCATCAATTACATGGTCGTGCCCACCTTTGCAAGACCAATGAAGTGGTGTAAAACCATCATCATCCACCGTGTTGATGTTGGCTCCCAAGGAAATGAGGTACCTGACAGTATCCACATTCCCATGACGTGAGGCGATGTGTATCAAGGCCATTCCATTTGCTTTGGCATCAATACTGGGTAGCTTATAAACCAGTTTCTTAATTAGTCGGTTGTCTCCATTTTTACAAGCTTGATGGAGTTGAACTAAGCTGTGTAAATCTACTCTAGCCACTCCTTCATGGTGCGCCGTCACCATATTCTAGCAGCATCGCCTTCTAGTTGATCTTCAGCAGGCCCTTGATGTATTCTGGAGGAAAATACGTTAAATTAAAAATTAGCATAATAGTTGGAACGGCGTATCAACAGGAAGCAAATTTTCACTGACGTGCGTGCATATGGGCATATATAACACCGATAAGTAATGCGCATTTTAAATTCAAATACTATTCATTTCAAAGTAGAACCACTTTTTCCGTTATAACATTAACTTTGGTTAGTATTTCTCCAAAAAAAGTTAAGAAATTAGGTGCTAATTTTGAAAACCAAGCCAAAGAAAGACGGCGCCAGTATTATATCTCTCTCGTTATTCAAGTGCACAGCTGTTTTCAGGTTGAAAGAGATCTTTTGAAGACCACCTCCCAGGCAGATTTCTATTTAAGAGGCATCGTTTCTTTGAAATAAATACCGCAAAATGAAAGCAAAATGGACAAATATAAGAAATGACAGCCTTACATTAGGTTGCTTTTTGAAACAGGAAATTCAAAGGGGCTTTCCGATAACGTACATGTTGAAGATCAATTGAATGATCTTAGCTTTACGTAATGGTCCCTGGAGGCAAAAAAGAAATCAATTTCGTCCAATAATAGAAATTGCAACCCACATAAAAACCTTTTTTCTCGGTGAAGAAATCCGCAGTCGCACAGAAAATTGGAAAAACGATACCCGAAGCAATATTGTTTCTTAATTAGGAATTGAAAATCTGAAATATTTATGTGTACACGTGCCAATACTGTGAAGTTAGTGACAAACGGAGTATCAGTATGAAAAGGTCGATTCTCGCAAGTTTATTTTCAAGGAAATGCTATGTATATTTATGACCGTAGAACGACACCCTTTTTGTTCAATGAAAATAACCACTTCATGACTTATTTATTATTTCCATATGATATCATCACTCAAAATATACCACGTTTTTAACGTTTCTTTCCCACTTTTTTCTTTTTTCTTTTCTTCTTCCTTTCTATCTTCCTTCCTTCCTTCCTTCCTTCCTTCCTTCCTCCCTTCTTTCTTTTCTTCTTTCCTTCTTTCTTTTTTTCAATCTCTATAAAACATCATTTGAACTTCGCGCAAAAATAAAAGACGCCCCTCGCAATTCTGTGCAATGTTCCATTTTTCTTATAGCTTTCTTTCTTTTCGCTTTTGTAAAACGCTTTTGTAAAAAAAATCAAGAAAGAGATGGCTTGGCTTTCTAAGCTAGACATCACGAGAAAAGGGCACCTTCACACAGAAGACTTATCTTTGTAGATTTGTCTATTCAACTATTTAAAATTATTTCATTAATTTAACAATTGCGAAGGCTTGCAAAGGTGTTTCCTATTTAAAAGAAACAAATAAAAAGAAATATAACAAAAAAGTGCTGGCCACCAGAGACTAGGATTTGTGGTTTTTCATTGGTATTTTCATCTACGTATGTGGTTTAGTCGAGAGTATCTTTCAATTAGCCAAGTTAAAATGAGACGCAGTCAAGTAGAGGCACTTAATTTTTTCCAACGCCATTGACTGGTTTCACTTTTAATGCGACCGCCAAACTTACAAAGAATAACAGTGATCGAGTAATGAGCTAAGCCAGTTCTAATTGTATGTAAACGTATTAACAAATCTTTTTGGAAAATAGGATCCATTTTTTTACTGTTATTTAAGTCACTATTTACTAAATATTGACTTAAATAATAGTAAAAAATTGGACCTATTTTCCAAAAAAAGATTTGTTAATACGTTTGCAGGTACATCTCCAGTTTAGCCTAGCTAGTTTAAATGGAGCCCTGATATAACATAATCAATTACAAAAAGTGGACTAACAACCAGTCCACTGTAGTAGTATATATACATAATACAATATTTTCTCACTTCCCCACCCTCCCTGCCCCTCCTTCTTCATATTATTAATCAAAGGCTGATTATTAGGTTTCCGCCTCCCCCCACCCTCCTTCACAATAGGACTATTGCTTAAGATGACACTTGAGTTTTGTCTTAAATTCGTTAAGCTTCTCTATATGCCTGAATTTCAGAGCCGAGTATTTTGATAACAGTTCTTAAGGACTAACGACTGTATGTTTCTACACAACGTTTTTGAGACAAGGAACTACAGAAAAAACGTACGTGTTTATAGGTTTGTTATTTTGTTTATTTATCCACGAGTTTGTTTGTTTGTTTATTAATTGTTTTGTTCATATTTTATTGGTTTGTTTCTTTGCTTACGAGTTTTTTTTTTAATTTTTAGGTTTTTGTTTGTATATAATTGTTTGTTTTTTGCTTATGTCTTTAATTGCTTTGTTTGTTTGCTTGTCTGTTTGTTTGTTTGCTTGTCTGTTTGTTTGTTTGTTTGTTTGTTTGTAATCAAAATGTTTATCGTAATATTAATTAATTTAATTATCGATATGATTTTTTTCTCGCATCTTATTGATGTAAAGATGAAGTATTGATGATATAGATGCCATATTCTAACTCTATTCTATTCTAATTCTTCCAAAAAATATTTCTCTCATCTGCCATGCATATATCAGTCAGTGCTAGTGATATTTTTGTTCACAATGCAATTTAATTGATAATGTTATTATGCTTCGTACTTGAGTTCTCTTCGAGAACCGAATCCTAATTTGAAATCAAGTATTTATAACTCATAACGAATAGCTTCCAATAATCTTTTTTCAATGGATTTTAGTGAGGAAAATATTGAATGTCATCTTTAATAAAGCGGCGCGAACATCCACATCTTTACGATAAAACCTCATTTCAAGTTTCTCTTCCGTTCCGTGAGCGACCCCGCTGTTAGTTTATCTCTATAATCCTAAATAAAAAGATGTTCTCAAACCTCATTATTAGTATAAACTCATGCTTTTCCTCTCACCATCTTTGCAGCACTTTTTCCTGTATATCTAGCTGTCGCAAAATCAAACAATAGCAGACATCATACGGCATGAGAAATTATCGCAATAATTAAATTTTCAGCGCGAACTTAACTGAAAATGTTCAAAATGCTTAGTTGGCTTTTTATTCGATTGCCTATGTTATATTGTCAGTAAAGTCATCATTTATATATGCAAGGGTTTGTTTGTTTGTTTTTTGTTTTTTGTTTTTTGTTTTTTTCCAGAAAAAGGTAAAATTCGAGCAAGTCAAAATTAGATCGCAAGCTACTCGGAGGTTCGTCGTTTACAGATGTCCTTGTGAGATTTATTTTAATTTTCAGAACGTTTTAGTCATATTACAAAAAGTTAAATTTGCTTCATTGTGAAATTCATAGGTGCAATATTATCAATATACTGTATGCAATAATGTACCAATATCTTATATGTACATAATAACATTCGCCTCAATCTTATCTGATCATTATCGCTAACCTATACTTTTTTTTAGCTAAACCTTTCTTTAAACTTCATTTTAAAACATTTAAACACGAAGACTTTATCATTTTCGTAAATTTGAGCTCTATATTTTGCCAAAATCTAGCTACGTGTTTTCCATAAGTAAATGTCACTACATTAGAGGATCCAATTCAAACACACTATTACCAACGATGATGATTTGAAATCTAATAACCCATAAAATTCATGATCTATTTAAACTCTTTTAGCCAATCAGAATCTTTTATTACGAGATGAAATACAAAATGTTCTTCCTCAGTGATATTTGTTTATACAATTTCTCAAATGGCGACAATCTTTCAAAATAACAATAATAATCAGCTGTTTGCAACTGGAATTATATACGTATAAGGCGATTCAATGATTAATCTCTGTAAACTGGCTAATAGACCCGGCTTCCCGAATTAATTCACATGACTGACCATGTACATGCAGCAAAAGATTCAAGTCGAGGCCAGTAAGGTTTTCAAATCGATACATTTACCGTATTTGGCTATTCCATCCTCGCTTTTGAATCTGTTGTTTTGCCATCATGAAAGCGAATCGAATTCAGGAAATATCTCTTACACACAGAAACTATGAACTTCTCATGACTTATTTTCAGCACATCCGTTAAAATATTATTGGTTAGTAAAGCCGACACGTGTTAAGATAGGACCAAGCTAATGCAATCTGAGGTTTAATAGTAGCATACGTTCTAGTTTACAGTTTTGATTGATGAGCCATAACATCAACACAATTACAGATAATTTTAAAATTAAACTTTGTTACAAAAAACTGACTGGAAATGTAAAGTTAAAAAGTGTTTATGGCGGTTTGAGACTGTGGGCAGAAAGCGCGCGAAAACCTTATCAATATTGAATTAGCAAATAATGACCAGTTTTTTTTCTGTATAATTTAAGATGTGTTTATGTAAGCTTCAAACTACCCATCAAGCAAATCAATTCTTATGTATACGATAGCTTATAGTTCAGTTGCAAATATTTTAAGTTTTCGTCATTACTATTTCTTTTAAAGTTGATAAACGGCTCCTAAAGAGATTAAAAAACCCGGAATATAGTGTGGAAAATGTGTTTTGAAAACCAATGCAGCTCTAATTTCAGCATACGTTTTAGCTGAGTCTCTTTCTTTCCTTCATTTTTAATTCTTTTGATTCTACCTTAATTTTTCATGGTTTTACTTTTTATGTTCTGAATAATCTCCTTTCCCAAGCTTTCATGATGTAAAGTAACCAAAATACTAGTACCAAATCAATTTTCAACACTGATGTTTATCACTTCCAACAAATTCAACAAATAATAATAATGCGTCCAAAATACTACATTGGTCGGTATGATACGATATTGCTGGAGTTCCAAGCAGGCTATCACTGTAGTGCTGCTTATAATTCATTTAGATTGTTTTATTATTATCATTCCTGCTTCACTGTGAAGTAACCGCATCGGTTTACTTCTTAAATGAAGCAAATATTAGATTAATGTTGTATAAATATCGAAATTCTGTATTTGTGTATTCATTTTTGAGTTTACAATGAAGTAATCGTAGAAACACTCAGAGAATTAGTTCCAACAGCACCTTCGTCACACCACTTGCCTTGAATATGAAAACATCAATCGGCGACAACTGAGTATTTTATAGAGAAAAAACTGGCGTTATACATTTTGAGTTTATAAGCACAACATTGACAGAGAATTTACCCAAGCAAGTGCAAATAAGCGGCGCAGAAAGTTACGAATTCCTCACAAACAAAACGTAGTAGGTTACGATGAAAATATCAACAATTAAAGAAAAAATAAATGCGTTCAAATATTCCACCTATGTTAGAATGCACTATTTCATCTCACGCCATTTCTTCGCCTAATGTTTTATATTACCACATATTCTTCGTTATTGGCTATTGAGATCTCTTTCATGATGAGAGACAAACAGCTCGCCCCTCGTTTAAGCTAGCATTTAGCCTTTTTCATGAAATTTTCAACGATACATCGATGAGCAATTGAAGTGTTTGTAAGTTCTCGGAGGCTTCCTTGAGGCACTATTCCAGCGAGTTCGATATTGAGAAACAACGAATTTGCACATAAGTAACAACGTCTTCAAAATTCAAGACCTTAAACATTCCTTAAAACTAACCCAAAAGTCTATATGTAAATAACATTTTGATAAATAAAATGTTTGCCCGTCAAAGAGAATGCATTCTGTTTTATAAGTCAGGCTCAAATCATGCAAAATCTTCATGTTTTTATTCGTACTAAAATTGCATATCTATTGTTTTTCGCTGTTATCACTATTCCTAACAATCCCTTCCAAAGAAAATCTTATCTCAGAAAAAGCCAGATGGCAAAATGACCTTTTTGATTTACAAAATTAGGAAAATCTTACCTTAAGCGTTTCAAAATTCCACGAGCAAAATTGAGGTTTTGTAAAGCCAAGCTTTCGTCTTCCAACGGATAAACGCAAAGTGGACGAAAAATATAAACAATCGTAGGACTAGCAGGTGCCGAGGCTGAGTAAGCTGCTGGATTCGAGACCGCTTAAAACAAATATTACTCAAAAAACATGAGTTTTTAAGTCCCAAGACTTTAGATAACTCTAAATTCCTCTTCTAAAACTTTAAGAGCTCAATTTCCTTTCAGTTCTGATCCATAGAAGTATATCTGTACACTGTAGTCTTGTTATGGTCGAAAGCATTGGTTGGGCTTGGACCGTCTAAAATAACACAGTTTGCTATTAGAAAGTGATAAATATTTAAATACTTTAGGCGGCTCTGCCTGTATGGTTTACAAGGCTTTTCTTGAGGTTGACTTCCAATCACCAATATTCTATCAAGAACTTCTTGATTTTCTAAATTATTAAAATGCAGCAATATTCCAAAACGAAAATGAAATGTTACTCAATCTTGAAACAATGATGTCGTTAATAAAAACACAAAATTGAAGATAAAGCCCTTTGCATTCCATTAATTTTCTTTTGGTCTCAAAATTCTCCTTTTTATTAATTTATTGAGTTGAGATTTCACTTTCAAATCCGATAGCCAAGGTCGGGCAAGTTGGTAGTGGATTGATTCATTTAGCCAACTTTATGGTATATTTTGTTAAGCTCTTGGCTCTCATGGACTATATTTGTACTATCAATAGAAGAGAAGCACGGCAGGACATATCCTATACTCACTGGGCAGTTATTATTACGTCAGATTTAAGAGTTTGATAGAGAGCTCTGTTCTTTGAAAAATCTCTTGAGAACATCAAGGAAGAAGGTCCTCGACCATTAGCATGATTGCGGTGTAAAGTTTTCAGTGCGTTTGTGATCTCGCTGTTTAAAGTTTCCAATGCTTTAATTCCGTAAGTGAAGACATCCAACGATTTTTTCATTCATGGATTTTCTCGCGGTTAACCACACCTGAGCTAGTAAAAAGCACAAATTTTATGTTATTTAAAAATGCAAGACCAAAATCTCCTTTTGCTGTAACGGCTTGTCATTTGTTAACAATTTTGAGATCATAGTAATTAGAAACACTGAATGCTGGTTTTTCTTGCAAAAAATCTTTCATATTCGTTTTTCTGGCGAAAAAGCACAAATGCGGTCCGGCCGATAACACAAAATAATGGCTTGAGCCGTAATATCCACTTTCGGCCGAAATATCAAGCTATTATTACAAGCTCATTGAAAATTGACATTCAGAATAAGAAATCGTGCATGCACTGTGGTTTGGCGTAGGCTTAGTGAAAATCCATCTGAAGCTAGAAATTACTTCAAAATTACTAAATAACTGTATATTTAAGTGTCCAATGTGTTTTAACGCTTGCGTACTAATTGGGAACACTGTACTCACGATATTCTGATATTGTCAA